>WPDH01000272.1:0-347564 GCA_019137255.1 Corinectria fuckeliana | reverse complement strand
TCTTAAGATAGTATATAATAATAGCTAAAAGAGTCTTAACTAGCTATATAAGAAGCTTACTTAAAAATCTTATAGTAAATATCTAATAAGTAAATAGTATTAGGATATATATTATAAAACTATTATAAAGCTACTATATAGCTAGATCTTACTAATTACTAGTTATATTATTAACTAAACTAATAGATATAAATAAACTTTATAACTAAGATATAATTATAGTTATAAAGGTTTATTAGACTAAGCTTTATTTAGAGGAGATTTAACTTAGATAGTACTTTAAGTATTTTTACTTTAGATATATTATATAGTACTATTAGAAATAAGCTAAGTATAACTATTATAAGAGGGCTTACTATATAAAAGATATAATATACTCTACTTTTACTAGTAAGATCTTTTTAGTATATTATAATTATAATAGCTTACACTTAGTATAGTCTTATATATACTATATAGTATAAAAAAAGTAAAAATAAGTAAGAAATACTTATATAAAGAGACTTATATAGTTTAGTATTTTAAGTGAGTAGTATAAATATATAGTATACTTACTATAAGATATAGTAGTATTAATACTAATACTAACTATAGTACTAAACTATCCTGCTTAAAGAGAGCTTAAATAGCTCTTAAAGTAGTCTTAGGCTAGACTAAACTTAAGTCTAAGTTTAACTCTTATAGTATTATAAGGGTTAGTCTCACCAGGGTGTAAACACAGAGATTATAAAGGTAGGTATTAGTATATTATAAAGCTTTCACTTGATAAGCATTTAGCAAGTGCTTGTTTAGCATTCTTAAAGGGGCTGCTAGCTTACTATTTAGGCGAGCCTTAAGGTTAAGCCCTAAAGGCTTATATTAGGTGTTAATAAAGTTAGCGCTAACTATTATAAGTATTTAGTCTAATTAACTAATTAAGAGAGTAAATACTATTAAAAGTTAGAGATAGTATACTAATACTAGTTAGTAAAGAGGATAATACCTAAAAGGATAAGAATAAGTAGTATAAGTAACTTAAACCTAACTTAAGACTAATTAAATACTAGTATATAATTTAGGCTAAACCTTATAAGAACTTATTATTATAAGTATATAATTAGCTTTTCTTATAAAATAGACTTACTTATAACTTATATTACTATATATATATACTAAGCTTAACTTACTTTCTTTTTAGGTAAGAGTAGTAAGAAGTTTTTTATCTTATAGCTTACTATAAGAGTTTTTCCCTCTTATTATAAATTAGTCTAAGTTACTTAAATAAAAAACTAAATAGTTATAAGCTAAATTAAGTATAAATAAATAAATAAATAAATATATAAATATCTTATATATAGTTATATATAATATAACCTTTATAGATCTTATAATTAAGAATATTACTATTTATAATTTTAGCATCTTATACTACTTTTTTAACTATATAAACTAGTTTTCTAAAAAAGGTTTTAATTAGAGAGTTAGAAAGACTACTTATATAAGAGATAGTAAGATATTTATAAAAAGCTAAAATATAGTTAACCTAAGAGTTTAATACCTTAAGTTTCTTAAAGGTAGGCTTATTAGACTTAAGTATACTTACTATATATTAAAAATATATCTTAATATAATTTTAGGCTTCTAAATATATAGTAATAGTATTATTTAAGATTAGAAAGTAGAGGTCTTTTAGATAAAAAGATTATTTAAGATAGTAGCCTTTATATAACTTTATATAAGCTAGTAGGTTATTTTAATAAGAGTATTTATTTAGAGCCCTCTAGTTATAATAGCCTTAAAGCTTAGAATAGTCCTTAAAGAGAATATTAAGCTTTAGTATTAATAATATAATTATATAAAGTAAGAAGCTCTTAATTAGCTAGCCTTATTAAGTTTAAAAGTAAAAGTTAAAAGACCTCTTCTTAAGAAATATTAGGTTTATACTATAATAAAAGTAATAATAATAGTCTTAAAAAAGTCTTTAGACTATATCTCTTAAGAGCTTAAAAAAGTAATAAATTATAATTTTTATTACTTTTTAGTACCTATATATAATAGTTACTATTATTAGGTCTTATTTATAAATATAATAATAAAAATACACTTTTTTTACCCTCTAAGAATAAAGTTAGATATTAAAAGCATATTTAGAAAGCTATAAGCTTAGTTATAAACTTAATATAGTCTTAAAATCTTACTCTTATAGTGTAATAGTAAGAAGGCTCTTTTTACTAAAGAGAAAAGAGAGATCTTTAAGAATAATAGTATAATTATCTATAAGTTTACCTTATTAACCCTAATATAAAATAAGAGTGTTAAAATATTAGAAAGAATTATTAAGGTTAAGAGTAAAGTTATAATTAAGAAGTTAAAGCTCTTAGAAAAGCTTACCTCTAAGATATATTATATAATAGTATATCTTCTTAACTATATACCTTATTAAAGAAAAAATCAGTAGGTAACCTCTTACTAGCTTTAGTAAGACTAGGTTAAAAATAATATTTTTATATATAGTTATATCCCTAAGGATATAAGACTCTTATAAGTATATATTAAGATCTTTAAGTGCTTAGCTTACCTAATAACTATAGCTATCTTAAAATATATTAAGTTATATAAGTTTTTAAGCTTACTTATAGAGAGAGCTTATATTAAATATCTTATTAGCTATAAGAGTAAGTTATAATATATAATTTATATACTAGTAACCTAAGATAAGAAGGTTATAATCTTTACTAATATATAGTTTAATAAGTAAGAATACTTTAATCTAAAATATAAGAAAGATATAAAGGCTTATAAGAAATATACTTATAGAATCTTAGACTAAATTAATATAAAAAAGGTCTCTAATAATAAAAATATTAGTAAGAAAAGTAGTTTTAATATAGTAACTATAAAGTCTTTTTTAGACCTTACTAAGTTATAAATTTAAATACTACTTATAATATCTCTAAGAGAGATATAATAGTAAAAAGAGGTTTAATATACTTAGTAGTAGTAATCTTAAACTAAGACTTTATAAGAAAAGAAAAGCACTCTTAAGATTAAAAGTATTAAGACTATATCTAAAACTATTTTACCTTTTTCTTCTCTTACTAGAAGAGCTATAAAATAAGTTACTTTTCTTAATAATACTTTATATTAGTTTAGCTTACTATATAAGATAGTAAGTATAATATTATTATATAATCTATTACTTAAGATTATAAATAATATCTTATTAGCTATATAAGCTAAAAATAGTAATAACTTTATAAAACCTAATAATCTTATAAAAAGATTAAAATTATAAGACTTATTAGATAATAATAGTTTAGTTAATATATAGATTATTATACTAGAATAAGTTAATAAGATATTAGGAGATAAAATAAATAATAAGACTAATTTTAACTTATATAATAACTTTAATAATACCTCTTTTTAGTTATTAGAGGAATTATTATAAAAGACTTAAAGAGATTATAATTAGCACCTTTAGAAAGCTAATATAATTTTTAGGTATTATAGTTAAAAGCTCTTAGAGAAAGCTCTTAAGATATAAAGGTAAAAAAAACTTAAAGAGTATACTAAGATAAAGTATATTATTAATATAACTCTTTTAAATATAAAAAGATATTCTCTTTATATTAGTATAATACTACCTGCCCTAAGGTTATATAAGTAAGTTATAACTTTCTTATAAGTATCTTAATAGTATATAAGCCTTCTTCTAAAGATTAAAAACCTAAAAGATAAAAAAGCTTATAAGAAGGTTCTTATAAATAAGCTAAATAATAATATTTAGCTTATTAATCTTAAATAGGTGTTTATATATAAGGTTAATAAATAGAGTTATATAATATACTTTAAGACACACTTAATAGCTTATAATAATAAGTAAAATAAGAATAAAGCTAAGACTTATATATTTATCTTAGTATATAAGACTTTTTAGGTAATATATATAAAATACTATAAGAAAAACCTTAATATATATTAATATAATATTATTAATACCTTTATTAAAGCTCTACTAGACAGAGAGGTTTACTACTACTTACTACTAAAAATATTTAAAAAGAGAGTCTCTTTAAAGCTCCTAAGAGCTCTTTATAGCTTATAGATATTACTAAAGCTATAATATAAGAATCTTACTTACTTTTTTACTAGTTAAGGCTTTAAAGCTTATAAGAAAGACTCTTATATCTTTAAGTATAAAAAGCTTTTTATCTTTTTTTATATAGATAATATTATTATAATATAGCTAAAAGAGTTTAAAAGCAAATAGTAATAAGTTTATAATACCTTAATAATAAAGTATTAAGTTAAAAACCTAAAGGAGTTATACTAGTTTCTAAGAATTAAGATTATTAGAAACTATATAGTAAGTTACTTTTAGCTCTCTTAAGAGTTATATATTTTAACTATAGCTAGAAAATTTAAGTTAAATAGTAAGAGACTAAAAGTCTATAAGAAAAAAACCTTTCTACTCTTATAGATTCTTATACTTATAATATATAAAGCTAGCTTTAGTTTTATCTTAAAGTATAAGATAAAAGTAGGTAGTATAAGCTATCTTATTAATATTATAAGGCCTAATATATCTTATATATTATTAAAGCTTAGTTAATTTAGTTATTAGCTAAGTCTTAAGTATATTTATTTATTTATTTATACCTAATTTAGCTTATAGCTATTTAGTCCTTCTTCTAAGTAACTTAAACTAATTTATAATAAGAGGAAAAAACCCTAATAATAAGCTATAAGATAAAAAACCTTTTACTACTCTTACCTAAGAGAAAAGTAAGTTAAGCTTAGTATATATATATAGTAATATAAGTTATAAGTAAGTCTACTTTATAAGAAAAGCTAATTATATACTTATAATAATAAGTTCTTATAAGGCTTAGCTTAAATTATATACTAAAATTTAATTAGTCTTAAGTTAAGTTTAAGTTACTTATACTACTTATTCTTATCCTTCTAGATATTATTCTTATTATTAGCTAGTATTAGTATACCTTCTCTAACTTTTAAAAGTATTTACTCTCTTAATTAGTTAATTAGTTTAAATACTATAAGAGTTAAACTTAAACCTAAGTCTAATCTAGCTTAAGACTACTTTAAGAGCTATTTAAGCTCTTTTTAAGTAAGATAGTTTAGTATTATAGTTAGTATTAGTATTAATACTATTATATCTTATAGTAAGTATACTATATATTTATATTACTTACTTAGAATATTAAACTATATAAGTCTTTTTATATAAGTATTTCTTACTTATTTCTACTCTTTTTATACTATATAGTATATATAAGATTATACTAAGTATAAGCTATTATAGTTATAATATACTAAAAGGATCTTACTAGTAAAAACAAAGTATACTATATCTCTTATATAATAAGCCCTCTTATAGTAGTTATACTTAGCTTATTCCTAATAGTATTATATAATATATCTAAAGTAAAAATACTTAAAATACTACTTAAGTTAAATCTCCTCTAAATAAGGCTTAGTCTAATAAACTTTTATAGTTATAATTATATCTTAGTTATAAAGTTTATTTATATCTATTAGTTTAGTTAATAATATAACTAGTAACTAATAAAATCTAGCTATATAGTAGCTTTATAATAGTTTTATAATATATATCTTAATNNATATTTACTATAAGATTCTTAAGTAAGCTTTTTATATAGCTAGTTAAGACTTTCTTAATAACTACTATAAACTATCTTAAGACCTAATATATACTTATACTAAAAATAGTAAGAATCTAAGTATTATCTTTTAAGAGATTTATAATTAGTTTATAAAAAAAAACTATAATATTCCTACTAAGAAGGTAATATAAGACTACTATAAGTAAGAGGTAACCTCTTAGAAGAGTATAATTAATAATTATTATAATATCTAATAGTATATAAGATATAATATTAAGAGCTATATTAGGCGACCTAATAATAATCTTTCTGCTAAGGTAAAAAGAGATTACTTTTAATATTAATACTATTAGAAATAAAAGTATCCTCTTATTATAAGTAACTTAAGCCTAGATTAAGATCTTAATAGGTGTTTTCTAAAGGGTAGCTAATACTACTTTTTTAATAGTAGTTATAATTATTTTTATAAGAGATAGTAAGATTAGAATCTTATTACTTATATATTAAGTATAGCTTATAATAGTATTAGCTAAAGTTACTATTATTTCTTAAACTAAGAGAAAAGTAGCTCTTAAGATAATTACTTTAAGTTTATATTTAGTCTTAATAATAAGATCTTTAAATTAATTATAGGTTGTTTTTATACTAGGCTTAGCTTATAGTAAGAGTAAGTTTTATAGTAAAAAGTTTTCCTTAAGGGGAGGAGAGAAATAGTTTATAATCTTAATATCCTCTATTTTGCTTAGCTTATATATTATATATAATATAATAATAATATAAGAGTAGAGAGAAGGTAAAAAAGGTTTATAAAGAAAGTTAGTTAGCTTAAAATAGATTTTAAGAGTATAACTAAGATATAATAAGAGTAACTATTAAATGTTTATAAAAGGTTAGTAAAGCCTTAAGTATAATAAAACAGCAGAATAGTATATTAGCTATTTTTATAACACTAAGAAGCTTTATATCTACTATATAATAGCTAAAAATTAGAGAAATCTCTTTATAGCTATAAATATAGCTTTTAAAGACTACCTAATAACTAGAAAGTTCTTATAAGGCTAGATAGTTATACTATATAAGAGTCCTATTACTTAAAAGGCTATAAAGCAGAATATAGTTACTATATTAAGCATAAAAGCTAAGTTGCTTACTCTTATAAGTGTAGTTAAAAAACAGCTAGCCTTAGGTTAACTTCTTAAGAAGGTTAGTATTAAGATCTAAGATATAGCCTAAATCTAGTATAATAATATTAATATAATCTAGCTAATTATAAAGCAGTTAGCTAAGCTAGTTATAACACTTTAGCATATTAATATCTATTATTACTAGGTCTATAAGCTTATTTAGAAGAGTAAAGTTAAGATATCTTAGCTACTTATAGCTTAAATATTAATAAATAGCCTTATAAAGCCTCTTCTAGAATAAAAATATATAACTTTTATTATATAATTATAGATATATATAGCCTTAGATAGGGCTATATAATAGGCTTAGTAATACTTATAATTTCTTATATTATCTTACTATTAAATTAGAAAAGAAAAACACTTAGAAGATCCTCTAGTTTCTAGCTTTATAATAATCTTATTTACTTTTAAGTTAAATAACTTATTAATATAAAAGAGGGGTAAATAAGATTAAAAGTAATATTATTATATTACTTAGCTAGAGAGATCTCTAAAGAGCTTAAAAAATAGTATTAAAATATAATTTTCCTATATAGTTAATATCTTTTAGTTTTTTAATTTAATATTAAATAATTAGTTATACTAATTAGGCTGCTTAACTAGTATAATAAAATATAAAAGTTATAATCTTATAGCTCTATTAGGTATTAAAATATTAATATAATAGGTTAGCCTTATATATTAGGATTAGTAATATTATTATTATAATAATAAAAAAGTTAGTTTAGTATAATAGTTAAAGCTACTATATATTATATAATTTTAGGACTTCTTCTTTTAGTAGCTAATATAAAATACTAACTTAAAGGCCTAAAAGAGGTTAATTCTTATACTTTTACTAAATATAATAATAACCTCTTTTACTTATTACCTTCTTTTTAAAGCTAAGATCTTATATAGTAGCTCTAACTATTACCTTAGGGTACTAGCTAGAGCTATTATACTTTTAAATTAATACTAGGGTTTAATTTTAGCCCTAGTAAGAATTCTTTTATTTTTAAGAGCTAGAAACACTAAGAAATTAGCTAGCTAGCACTATTAGATAGTTATAAATAGTCTTATTAGTCAGTTAGACTGACTGCCCCTAGCAGCTAGTCTAAGAGGGTGTGTTAGTAATAAGACCACTAGTCAGGCCTACTATTAGGCACCATCCATATTTCTGCCTTAGATGCTAGGCATCTAGCGACAACGGCGATCCCCTTGGGGACTCACTGTTCCGCCCCTTTTCCTAGCTTAGTACAGTTACATAATACACGCAGTCACATCAATATTTGCTTTGTCAGAGTGGGGTTTCACGTAGACGGCCATATTGATCTTCTCGAATTTGCCGCCTTTGGCTACGGAACCGCCATTGTTGCTGCACTGCACGATGGCGTCCTCGCTGCCAGGATTCCTGGGAGTGGTTTTGCGGGAGGCACGCCCGGCGAGGTCATTCTTATCACCGCCCAAGTGTCCGTGGCGCATGGTCAAGAGATGGACGTGAATGACAAGAGCAAGGATGATGAGGGAAGGAAGGATGAGGGGCACAGCGCGATTCGGGTTGGTGCTGGGGGCGGATACGCAGACCGGAGGTGTTAAGTAGCCATAGTAGCGATAAAAAGGCGAAGGATCGTTGCATTTTCTGGGTGGGAGGGATGACGCTGGTGTTTGCACGAAACAGCTATGTGTGTGTGTGTCCCTTCGTCCCTGCCTCTCACGATGATTTATTTGTTGTTTTTGTTTGTGGCGCCCAGTCTTGTCATGTTGGGCCATGAGGGGCCACTGAGATCCGGAGGTGGGACCGGTGACCTCCGGAGTGGTGTGTGGCTCTTGGCCGTGGTTGGACAAACCGCCTTGGCTATTGAGTACAGCCACCTTCTTATCCCTTCTCAATAGGGGGAGGGGGGTCTCGTGCTGAGAAAGAACAAAGAGAGCGGCCGCCGCGACTGGAAGTTGAGGGAACAATCGCAAGCTCTAGGAAACACACTACCATGTTTGCCACTAATTCAGATAGAGAACGATAGTGAATGCTCGGGATCAGATTGTTGGACCGTGGATCCACGCTGTGCCCCACCGAGGCGTTGGGAAAATAAAGAAATGGACATGAAAAGGATCTGAAAATGGCTGGAGTTGACTGGATATATAAGAAACGCTTGCAAGTCTCCTGCAATGGATAACTGTAGGCGTACTAGTGGACACGCATTCATGTTAGTTTCCCCGGTTGTAAACTGACCTACATTTTCCTCTACAGTCGCTTTTCGGGATTATTATTCGCTACCTAAAGACCTTATATTTAGTCTGATAACTCTGTTATGACCTATAGGAATATCTTATTATCATTATAATAATTCTACTAATTATCCTACTAATAATAAGGGTAGGAAGATTATTCTTTATATCAGATATCCTAGAGAGCCTAAATCAATTCGTTTGGACCCTTAATTCGTCATATCTTTAGCTAGGATCTCAAGAAATGTTCACCCATGCCCTAATCATTAGATTGTGACATCTGCCTTTTCCAATGCCCTTGCCTGTACCCTTGTCTTAAGAGGCGTGTCATGGTAACCGTAGCAATCAAGCTTCCCGCCAGATCTCCGGGACTAGTCCTGCGGATTGTTATAGAATACGACGGTTTAGTCTTGATATCCGGCTTGGTGTTGCATTTGTCTGACCTCGAGGCAATAGGAAAGCAACTAGCTTTGATCGACCAAACTTCTGAACTGTCCTGGCTAGATGAGGCCAACACCGAGCTGATGGAAGTGGCGCTGAAGGAAGACCTCCATTGCTTGAAGTGACCGAAAATAGGATGTACTCTCGAGGCATTGGTGGCTAATGGCCGGACGAAGCAGCTACGAGGCACTGAGGCTGGCTACGGCGATGTCAACTTGGGGACTACCTCTGACAATGTCGAAGGTGTCTTTAACACTGCATAGTACGGAAAATGCCGGTTTTTCCCAAGGCAACGAGTTCATCCTGTGGATACGCTCGGCATGTTATTCCAAGGGGATGTCGTTGATAAAAGGCCGTGGGTTGTAGGCTGTAGCCGTGTAGGAGAAAAGGGGAAATTCAGCACCAATCCTCCAGGATATGACCGCTCGCATCCGTGAAACCCGGACCTGAACCAGCCGTCTAGTGTTTTGGTATCTTGAATTTGCAAGTGGTTGGTCACTTGCTCATGAAGGTTTCTCTCAACTACTAGAGTTCGCGTCTCAAAGATGATTTCCATCTCAGAGCAGGCAGCAGCAGCACGTTGTGTTTCTACGATCGTCACGAGTCACTTAGAGGGTCAAACCAAAAAGCAAAACCCACACTGCACTGAGTATGACATATTCGACAGAGACAGGGTTCGAACCTGCGATCCCTAGGGAATCAGATATCTCGTCTCCTTCTCATGTAGATGATTGTATCCTAATCCAAGGAGCGCTTCAAGTCTGACGCCTTAACCACTCGGCCACTCTGTCGTTGGTTTGTACAGGCCACCCAAATTCTAGCCGGCTATAATGTGCCCGACCCTGCGATGGGCGTTTATTTAAGAGGATTGCTTCCGCATTCAAGTGCCAGAGAATGCTTAGAAATCTGTTTGCTATTAAACTCCACGCTGAATATCCGCCGTCACCTCTGCGTCGTGTGGAGAAAGGCGGTGTTGAGCTTCGGCGGGAATGTCGGTTGAAAACTCTGTGTCATTCATTTTGTATGTATGGCGAACTTGACAGAAAATTGCCCTTGGTGCTGAGTGGAGCCTAACTAAGCTAAGGAAAAGAGAGTCGTCTTTGGTTAATAATTAAGTCTGATCCTGCGTGTTTCCAAGCTATTTGACCGGGCTGCGCTGCATTCAGTTCAAGTCGTCATTTATAAAAATTCTATGCATTACTCAGGCGATTCCTGGGTTTCTCGTTGTAATATGCAATTGTCGTCACTGTTCTAAACATGCTGATCTAGGAGACACAGCGGCTAACTCAGCTATGCAGCTCTCCCTATAGAGAAAGCTGCTTACAGGAGGAAATTGGACTGTAAATGAAGTAAATCAATTGCAGAGACTTGGTGAACACAACGCAGCAAAGACAGAATGCTGGTCTTTGTGCAGTCTGAGTGGTTACGTCATCTTACAAAGAACTGCAGTGTCTCAGAGTACGTCATGTACTTTGACATGACATCTAGAAGCAAACCCGCCCTTCAGTTCCAATCCAAACAAACATCAATCACCATATAATATCTTTGCTAAAATGGCCGAGATCGCAGCAGGCGTCATCGTCGCAGAGCAAGTTGTCTCAACAGGCGTTGAAGCAGCAGCCGTAGCCACCGTGGCGAAACCCACGCAGCTAATCGAGGCCTCGCTAAGCCAGATCGCCGCAACTTCAGCGGATGACAGCTCGTAAGACTTCTCATCGTCGTCAAGCGTCGTGAATGCTAATGGCGAGGTTCTGGTAGCCTCGTGCTGGCTCGGTCGCGCCATAGCTTCACAGTCATCGGCAACAAGGCATACATCTTTGGAGGCGAGAAAGCAGGCGGCCAGTTGTGCGGTACAGATATGCACGCCATTGCAGTGCTCTCCGATGGCAAGTCCAACGATGTCGAATACGCGTGCTATCCAGCCGTTGCAGACAGACCAGCACCGTCAGCTCGAACGGGACATGCAGCTTGTTCTCGCCAGACGTCCCTGATTGTTCACGGTGGCAGGGACGAGCAGGGCCATTTCGTTGACGACGGGTCCTCGTTGTGGATTTGGGACTCGCAAGATATGGAATGGACTCGAATCGACGGCGTTGGCGAAGCACCCGCACCAAGATCAGACCACCGCATCTTCTTCAACGACAAGAAAGACATCCTCATTCTCCACGGCGGGAAGACAGGCCCACGAGGAGAGGAAGAAGGACCAGATTCATCCGAGACATGGGTGTTTGACTTTTCCCTCGCGGCTTGGAGTCAGCTCCCGTCAGCTCCAGGACCTCCGTTGAACGCCGCCTTCGTGAACGAGACACTTTACTCCATCAGCGCAGAATCCGACATCAGCGGATCCATTCACTGTCTGAAGCTGAACAAATCTTCCGCGTGGTCGAGCGTTGACCTGCCTACAAGCCCGCTCACTCCTGGCCCTCGACCGCGATTCGGAAGCGGCCTCGTCCCGATCACGACCGGCTACGGACGACACTACCTCATCCACTTCTTCGGCAGCCGCAAGGGCACGTCTCTGGCTTCGTCGACGCAAAACGAAAAGGACCTGTTCTACTCTGACATGTGGTCGCTGCAACTGCCTTCGTCGGGTCTGAGTGCTTCCAGCGTCAAGGATGCCATTCGAGACGGTCTTCCTGGCGTGGCCTCGGGGGCTTTCGCCTGGTCTGAGATGGAGATAACGCCGACGGAGCCGAAGCAGGGAGACGGGAAAGCTCATCCTGGACCTCGCGGTTTCTTTGGTGCGGATCTGTGTGCGGATGGAAAGAGTGTGGTGTTTTGGGGAGGCATCAATGCCAAGGGCGAGACGGAGTCGGATGGCTGGTTGTTGAGCTTGGCGTAAAGATTGTCGATGCAGGTGAAAGCAAATGAAGGCCAGTTCAGCAGAGCTTACTCAAAATGTCAAAGAAAACTTGACAGTCCAAGGGAAGGGTCAACATCACGATATCAAAAGGCCGCCTCAGCAGACTAAAATTCATAGCATTAAATCCTTAGCAGTCCCCTACAATATCGCTACCGTTTGTTCTTCAGCAGGCTCCGGCTTAAAGCCTTCTCCTCGGCCATCTGCGTCATCCGCTTCTGCCTGCTCGAGTCCCTGGAGCTCGCGAAACAAATACTGCCGAATCCGACAACAGCAAACACAGCAAACACAATAGCCACAATGATGCCGCCCGTCTCTATACCCTGAGTCACCATGCAGACGTCTCCGACGCTGTTGGTTGTGCAGATGAAGCTGGGCGCGCACGTGCTGGTGAGTACTTCGGTAGACGTGCAAGTGGCCGTCGTGAGGTGGCCGTCGTTGGTCTCGACGTTGCATGCAGAGGTTGACTTCTTGGTGGTCGAGAAACAGTCGGTGCCTGACCGGATGCTGCCGGTTGCTGTGGTGGATGCAGTTTCAGTCGAGGTAGCACCGGATGACGCAGTGGACGAGGCGGCGGTTGCGGTAGTGGATGAAGCGTCTGTTGATGCGGCATCCGTAGAGGCATCCGTGGAGGCATCCGCGGAGGCTTCTGTAGTCGTAACAGCTGTGGCCGATACAACTGTAGACGATACAGCCGCAGACGAAGCTTCAGTCGAGACCTCTGCTGACGCAGTCTCCGTTGATGCGCTGGCCACCTCGCTTGCCGAGGAAGCCGCCGAGGAAGCATCGGCAGAAGAAGCATCGACAGATGATGCGTCGGTCGTTGCAGCGTCTGTTTCGTCTGCTGTCGCACTGGTGGCCCGCTTCTCGAGAAGATCGATTGCGAGGCGCTCGCGACGTCGAATAATAAACCTTCCCTCGTCTTGAGCCACTGCAGCGGCCATGGCGACCATTGCCAAGAGAGCAGCTAATACGCGCTGAATATTCATGATGTGGCGACGTAAAAGGATCGTTGGCGGGAATGCTAGAAATGAGAGGGCGACTAATTGAGGCTGGAGAGTCGCAGGCTTCGAGGTTGTTCTCCCACTAAGGAATGATGGAGCAGCTGTCCGTCGTGTGCGGGAGAAGGCAATGCAAGTAATTAGTAGATAAATAAATAAAGCCTTTAATTAAAGAATCAGCCCAACGTCAAGATCGTATCAACCTTGCGCGGTGAATACGAGGCTGTGCGATAGCGTCTTCCGGGTAAAAATGATCCAATCCAGCCATCTCGGCCGGATAAAAAAGAAGGAAGAATAGGGAAACGCAGCAAGAGATTTAAATATAGCAACTCGCGAGGTCCGAGAATATCCAGCCGGTCCATCAAAAGAGCCCCTGCGTCTGTGAATGAGGAGCCCAGCTACGTGTCCCCCGTCGTGGCTCAAACGTAATGGTACGGTTTGTGGATACGCCTCGTTGCCCGCTTACATAGAAGTACACCCACTCTGACGCGTACCCCAGGGATTGGAAACTCCACAGGTGACGCAGCCCTAGTCCAGACGTTTTCCTCGACGCGTCTGAATTGGGAGGCCTGTATTTGTAGATATATAGAGAGGCATGGCTCTAGGTTGGTCGCATTGAGCAGGGTCAAGATCCGATCTCAGGCTGGCGTACCAAGATCTGTTACCCGTGCAAGGTCTGGGTCGCTTCAGTCCTCTCTACTAGGTACTCTGTAGTACGTATCTCCTGCTGAGACTTTTCACGTGCTCAATCGCTTCAAGGGGCTTCAATCGGCAGCATGGTTGAATAAGGGCTGCTATGAGTGTTGTGTGCTGGGCGCGCTTCACTCACGCGTCGATATTGTTTGAAGAGCAAGTGAGAAGAAAGCTCACCCTGACAATGAGAAATGCCCCTGTAGTATCCCGTGATTGCCTCGGGTCTACTCACACACAAAAACATGCAGCCTTGAGCTCCCATTTTCGTAGATGAAGGGCCCGGAGAAGACTAACTGGTACAATACTGCACCTCTCGCCCAAATGGAAGTCTTCTGTTGCGATCAGAACACTGGAAACAAGAGCTGTGTTTTAGATCAAAGTCCTCACTAAAGACCTTATCTCCCATCTAACATCTAATCCTCACTTTCAACCCTTTCGCGTGGTAGAACCACGCCCAGATAACCCGAATTGCCTCGTCATCCACCACATACGACCATAGCTCTTAGAAAATACGGGATCCCGTCCGCTCTCCCTTGGTCAAGCTAAGAAGCGGCAGATTAGTACTCGGGTCGGTGACGACCGGGGAATCCCTGCTGTTGTATGTTTTTTTGCTTCGTGATCCTTTTTTTGGTGTTGTGGGGTGTAGCAATCTCAGACCGAGACCCGCCGTACTATGGGCCTCCTCCACTACTGAGGGTGGTGGAGTTCACTAGCTTGTCCGAAGCTTCCTCTTGTATTGAAAGAATGTATTATAGATGTGCTATGAAACTTGTTTACTGGTCTCCCGAAACATATGTCTTGTGGAACTGGGCTTTCAAGTTGTTGCTGAGATCTAGATTAGAGCCAATGTTATTTGAGCACTTAGATGGGTATCTGCTGATAGAGTTTTCCCGGAAATGAACTTAGCTTTTTGAGAAGTATAAATGTCTTATCGTTCTCCTTCAATATCTCCCCAGCACAGTGAGAATTTATGTAATCTAGTCCTCACACTCCCATCGAGTACAAAACGCTCTCTATCCAGATATGCGGCGAGGGCAAGTCTGGTAGAAGAGGGGGAAAATACCGTGAACATTGCCTGTCCGAGTCAACATATATACATACTGTGCCACTAAGCTTAGCTAGTCTTCCAGCAACACTCTTGTTATTTGGCACGATGCCTTAAAATCTTTTGCTACAGAGCCCGTTCCAGTATGTAACTAAAGCAGGTCCTGGGTTTCTGCTTCTTTAATGATGGTTAGCCAGGCTCTCGTTAGAGATGTATATGAGCTCGAGCACCTACATTTCCAACATCTGGGACAGATAGCTCAGCGGTAGAGGTATGTGGTAGATGTCTCACTTCACAATGCATGGCAGCTAACGTAGGCGTCAGCGAGGGATTGCAGATCCCTAGGTCGCGTGTTCGATCCACGCTCGGTCCTTGCCTTTCTTTTCGCCCTTTTTGTCCTGGGGGTCGAGTTCTGTAGTGCTATCTTCTGCTAAAGCAAGTAAGCTCGGACTGCCATGTTTCCTTCATCATGACGTGTTTAAGATAGATACTGACTTTTCCTCGCGAAGAGAGACTCAGTTAAGTTGGCAGTCATGATACTTTCCCGGTTTGGATGCTATTAGCTAGAAGCAGCGCAGAAGTATTCGCTCTACGCTTGGCTAAGAGCTACTAGTAGTGAATGAAGACGAGCAAAGAAATCGCAAAGATTTGTCAATTTCGACTAGTATTGTGTTCCGAGATCATACGAGCTGAAAAAAAGGACTGTCTTCATCTGGCTACCGTCCATGCATCTCTGACAAATTTGGCGTCTTCTGAATTCCGACCTCAAGTCAGGCCGAGTCTAAACAGCTGACGAGCACCGCTCAGTATGGCGACTGGCAAACGTGGTCTAAATTAGTCAAGTATCCTTTTGCAATAACAGCGGTAGCCTCTGCAAGATTTGGGCCCGGTGGGTACTGGTTGTTATTGAAAAGCGCCAGTAGTCCTCGTCGAGGGCTTTTTCGCGATGCTAGATATTCTCAACTAAATAGCAAATGCCGTGGATAGTCTCATTCTTGGAGAACTCCAAGGACCTACGTTGTTGCATTGCAGACATTCCATAATCGCCTGCTACGCTGTTTTAGACAGAAGGCGTTGCATTCCGCCCGCAAAAGCGAGAAGTGAGCATGATTATTAACATGTGTTGAGATGCACTCGCTTACTACTCCATCTCGACTCATTTCTGCCTTTGCCATCTGCTCGTCGACATTTGGCAAAGAAGATCATGAGCTGGTTAATGTATTTTAAAGAGTGAGTGGATCAGAAACGTTCGTTTCTGGATGGATTATATGGAAGCGATGCAGGAGACTCGAGAACTGACGGCCTTTATCCTGGCGCCAACGCAAGCAAAACAGATACCATCCATCCAAGCAAAGGTTCTGCAACGATATAAATGAATACCTAGATAGCAGTACACAGGGAGTCTTCTGCTATGTCAGGCTCAATCGCTCTCAACATCTACAATCCCAAGTTTTGTCCAGTTGTATTTCCTAGCCGTCGAAGCAACAAAAGTCATTTGCATTGCTTGCATTACTTGCAAACGGCATCAGGCTTATGTATGCCCACGCAAGAGCCCTGGGTGTTACGGCACCAGAGATGCATCCTCTCTGGCCAGTGCAAACGTTCCCTCCGCGAAGAACTGACGCTGGCCACTTCGTAGACATTGGAGCGCGAAGCAGCAATATTATTTCGATCCCTTGCTACGTGGAACTGCAACCAAGAGCGCGAGAAGTCGACCCTGCGAGCTGAGGTCCCACACAGGCCCATCACAAAGACCAAAAAAAGGAAAAAATACGGGCCTGGCCGGGGTTTGAACCCGGGACCTGACACATTTTCTCTATGAGAACTGGGATCTCTCCCGAAGCATCAATCACTACAGAGACGGTTAGTTGGGGGTCGGAAGCTCTCGCAGGGTTGCTGGACGTACTACCACTAGACCACCAGGCCGCTGGTGGGAAATCAGGCTGCAAGAGACTGACTTGAGCAGCCGGGACCTGATGTCGGCTTTAATTGCTCAGGTCGGCTGCATGACGGGCGCAATTCGCTGGGTGCAAGGGACGGTGACTGGAGATGAACGAGACTAGAGGTGAGTGTCTGATGAGCTGGTTTCCGGAGGTCAACGGATAGCGCGAAATCTAAAGGAAGTGCTCATCTAAGAGCATGACAAGTATTTAGAGCCCTGATGTATTGGAAGCTAGATTTCCACGTTTCTTTGTAGGTATTGAAGATTGACTAGACTGGGCGCACTTGACCAAGCTGTCAGTGAGCGAACTCAGGTGAAAGACGATTGCCTCGCGCGCCAAGTACAGACAGATAAACGAACCAATTAATAGCCTCAGTGAGCGATGCTGCAATTAAGCACCTGCGATTTGAGGCCTTGCTTTTATTATCCCTTCATATGTTGCACTAATGCTCAGAGCTGGCCTGACCTGTGGTGCCACCTGCAGCAATCTTTCCACTGCGTATCGTTATTTTCCACTTCCCTTCAAGCGACTATTTTATCTTGTTCATCGCCGCTATCTGAAGGGCTGGGGATTTTAGCACCCACGGGACAGGCGGTAGTGGCGGAGGAAATCATCTAAGGAAAAAGAAATGAGAAAAGGGCGGTCCCGGGATTCACCATCCATGGTAAGAATGGCGATATACTAAACGTTACTACTCCTTTTACGGTTCCTGGCTACACTGCCAAGTCTTCCAGCATTAACAACAGCCATCAGATCAAACAATTCGTGGATGCCATGTGAAATACTTGGACTGTTATCCTGAGCTACTCGGTCTGGTTGCTGACTCTCTAGCTGTCAGTTCTTTGGGGACGGGAAAATGCCATGCGCCATCACAAAGACATCGATATGAAATCACAAACTCGCATGTGATTTTAATCGCAACACTTAAACCCTAGCAACTGTTCAATAACTGTCTCAACGTGGCCCATTCGTGTGATGACCTATACCTCCGAGACTAAAGATCGACCACTTCCTGCATCACCTCCGATTCCCCGCTTGGCTTCTTGGTTTGGTCTGATTCGGGAAGTCTAATGTACTTGTCTAAGACAGCTTGAATCTTATTGAACAACTTATCACTCCATGTTTCGAATTTATGGACGGCGTCGTGGATTTGAGTCAAGACCGAATCATCAGGACAAGAAGAAGGCTGTCCGATGTTGGCGGCGTCGTCGTCATACTCGACGTCCACCCGCAGGCCCATGTTGAAGACACTGTAGGCCCCTGTACCACCACACGCTTGAAAGGGATACCCAGGACACGGAAAGTTGCATCGGCCGTCGTCGATCAGGGAGAGGCGAGGCGGGTAAGTGTCGGCGCAGAAACACCGTCGCTCGTGCATTATCATGACTGCCTTCTCCTCGGCATGACAGCGCCGAGAGCACGAGCCCGAAGAAACCCATTTCTCCAGCGCAGTGTTCGCAGTAGCCGAAAGCGCTCCGAAGCAGCCGTGTGAGGTGAGTTGGTTCGGTACCGGGATCGTTGCGGGCCGCTGGTCTGGCTGTTCGATGCTCCCGGGAGTCCTGGCGGCCACGAGAGTCGCCCAGAAGAGGAACGCGGTGTAAATGAAGGTGAATGCCGCCATCTTGCTGTGACATGGAAGGTTGAGATGGTAAGCAGTGAGGAGTTGAGGGAGAACTGAGATGGTTCTAATTTCTGGGCTGCGGCGCAGCGAAGGATTCATGGCAGCCCCTGCAATTTCGGCCCTTGCCTTTTTGAGCTGGCCTGTTGGTCCACCGCACCAGTAGTTGCGTACAGTGCAATGCAGAAGGATTAGTTGCCTGCCTGCGGTCAACTGCAATACCAAATGTCGCGCGGGAGGCAGTCCGGTGTTTGCTCTCTGCTCTGAGTGAGGAGACCCCTTGAAAACGCACGAAACGCCATCAAGGGGGATGTGTTGATAGTATACGAGCCTGCGGTTCCGACTAATAGGGAAAAGAGCTAGAACGCGCCAATGCTAAGGGATGCTATTCACCCGGAGAACCGACACAGCTGCGAATGAGGTTTCAACCCTGGCCACCTGGATAGCAAACAATAGGTTGCAACCCAAATCGGGTCCATGATCAAGACTTTTTATTGAAAGCATGATAGGATCCAGTGCAAACTCCAACGCTAGAAGCAGAACGCTTGACTTTGTTAGTGTGCTCCTCTAGCTTGACGAGTAGGTTATCCATTTCCAGGCCAACGTTCTAAAACAATTTTCTATCAATACTCTCCTTCATGACCAGCGCGTCATCGCCTTTTCTTAATGCACTCCCAATGGGTTCAGCCGCGAGTCTCTGCAAGTATTCACAGCGAAGAGCACTGGTACTATTTGGACATGACCAATCGCAATGGGAATTGCTTCCAGCCCTGGCAAAGATATCATCAACCTCACTCCTTCGTTCCCTATGCAGACACAGCATCTATAAACAAGTTGCCTTCTGTGGAATCGCCTTTCCGACATACCGGCAACCGCTCGTCTTTTGAGTCTTGACAAACACACTAAGCGAGTCATTAATTAGCTCCCATCACTAGATAATTAGCCGATGGATCATCGCCTAAGCGACCCTTTAATATGGACCACCCGTGCCGTTATTTCCGTCGTCTAGCGCATCTCGGCATGCCATCACATATCACCGAGCTCAATTCAACATGACGTCAACTTGTCAAACTACACTCCACAGCCAACCAACTTTTCCGGGATAGCCGTGGTAAGAGAGAGCCACAACTACAACCACAACTTCACAGCCATCTTCAACTCACGAGCGACTGAAAGAATGGCCATCGCACAGAGCCCTGCCTTGTCTCGCGGGCGCAGCGGCCACCACAGCGACAGCTCCTCCCAGGTCTCCTCGTTGCCGGAGACTGAGATGGAAGACTCAGAGGACTACGATGGCCACCGCCCCACGCTCAGCGAGATGAGATCCTACACCGCAAGCAGAAGCAGGAGCAGACCGCGAGCGCAGACTGCCGCTGCGTCGACAGGCTTGGCACGCACCCTCTCACATCGCGAATCCCTCGTCTCGCGGATTCGTTCTCGCCCCATCCCCGTCTTCTCTCATCCTCTTGCCCACGTGCCCACCACGCAAGACCAGCTCGTGGACTTTGAAGGCCCCGAAGACCCCTACCGGCCTCTGAACTGGCCCACCAAGAAGAAGGTGACGACGACGCTGCTCTACGGCCTCGTCACCATGACGGCAACATGGGCTTCGTCGGCGTACTCGGCCGGCACAGTCCAGATCGCCAAGCAGTACCACGTCGGCACGCAGGTCGCAACGCTGGGGACGACGCTGTATCTGTTCGGCTTTGGGCTCGGCCCGCTGCTCTGGGCGCCGCTGAGCGAGGTCTACGGCCGGCGGTTGGCCGTCTTTGTCCCCATGTCAATAGCCATCTGCTTCAGCTTCGGCACGGCTACGGCGAAGGACCTCCAGACGATAATGATAACCCGGTTCTTCGGTGCCTTCTTTGCCTCTGCGCCCGTGACGAATACTGGCGGCGTGCTTGGCGATTTGTTCTCGCCTGCCTGGCGGGGCATTGCCATGGCTGGATATGCGATGGCTGTTGTTGGCGGGCCTGTACTTGGTGAGCACTTTCTCCCCTCGCCTATACTCTTCTAAAACTGATCCTTGTGCTCTGTAGGTCCCATTGTCTCTGCAGCTCTCGTCCAGCAACCGTCCCTCGGCTGGCGCTGGACCGAGTATCTCACAGGCATCCTCCAAGCCGTCGTCCTGGTCTTCGCCATCATCTTCATCGACGAGTCCTACCCTCCCAAGCTCCTCGTGTACAAGGCCCGCCGCCTCCGACACGACACGGGCAACTGGGCGCTGCACGCGCAGTTCGAGGAGTGGGACGTCAACTTGGCGCAGATGGCTCAGAAGTTTCTGCTGCGTCCAATTCAGCTTCTGTGTACGCCCATATGTTTCCTGGTAGCGTTGTATGCGAGTTTCTGTTACGGAATACTGTACATGCAGTTGGGAGCCATCCCCATCATCTTCGGGGAGATCCGGGGTTGGAATTCCTTCGTATCGACGCTGCCGTTTCTGTGCATCCTGATCGGAGCCATTCTGGGCTGTAGCGCAAACGTTTACAACCAGCTGTTGTACAACAAGGCCTACCACGCTGCGGGAGACCGTGCCGTTCCCGAGAAGCGTCTTCCGCCGATGATGGTGGGTTCAGTCCTGTTCAGCGGCGGCCAGTTCCTCGTCGGCTGGACGGCCCAGCCTGAGATTCACTGGATCGCTCCCTGCATCGGCCTCGTCATGCTGGGAACGGGCTTCTTCACCATCTTCCAGGCCGCCCTCAACTACCTTGTAGACACGTTCCAGCTATACGCGGCTTCGGCAGTTGCGGCCAACACGTTTCTGCGGTCTTGTTTCGCAGGTGCCTTTCCGTTGGTGGTAGGGCCGCTGTTCCATAATATCGGCGTGGGGCCGGGATCGAGCATCACCGGAGGGTTTGCGGCGCTGTTGATTCCTGTTCCTTTTATATTTTATACTTTTGGGAAGCAGATTAGGGCGGGGTCGAAGTGGTCCAAAGGATCAGTGTATGATTAACTTAGATACCCATTACAAGATATAGAACCTTGCATTACAGTCTGTACAAGTTTACCTAACAACAAGGTGAGTCAGGCAAATTGTTGAATGAATGGAACTTCGCCATGCAGAAAAAGTGCAAGGAAGCTTCCAAGCAGGTTTCAATGCAGGTAGGCTGATGAGTTAGGTTGAAGGTTTATGGCTCCACTATGCACTGAAGAAAGTGCTTCCGCTTTTGCATAGTTGGTTTAATAAGTTATGAGTGCGTGCCATGATATCTGGTTGACAGGTTCCCTAATGCCCTTCCACTCATCATAGACTTTCAGCTTTCTTGTATGCCGAGGGAGTCAACTGAAATGTCCCACCAATTTACTAATCACAATCCGGTGTCTTTCTCCCAGTTTTTCAAAGGCCTGAAGGGAGGCGATTTGGCACTTGGCTTAGGAAGTCAGAAGCTAGTGTAATAGGTGCAATGGTCCGAGCTAGCATGACGGGAATAAACACTTCGCCTAATGTCCGTCGTATTCCCCTCAGCCCCGGTTTTCCGTCAGGGCATGCTCGGAACTTCGGCAGTGTTAGGCCTAGTAGGGCGCTGCAGGCTGTTCGATGATGATTTTCTAGAAAGGCTGAGAGAATATCTGGCTCGGCGTTACGAATCATTTGGCCGAGTCGGGTCAGCCGGCGATAGATGCGGTGGATTCCCGGTCAGTGGTGCCGTGTCACCTACCGCTCAGTGCTTGATAACTTATACATTTGACTTGTTGCTTTCAGACGTGGCGATGTTCCAGCCATAGCTAGTGATGGCTGGATAGCGAGCGCTTGGTGGCCGCCCTCTGCCTTGATGTTGAGCCTGGTCAGTGTTGATACTGGCATATTCGAGATATCCTCTCGTCCGTCACTAGGCTACATAATTAAGTTTACTACAGAGCTTGCCTGGCACATGTTTTCGTGTATTATACTCTTTTTAAACCCGTTGCTTGTAGGCTGAGCTACTACCAGACATTCCAAAAAAACCTCTTAGCGAAATATGTCTAATAATGGCAGTTATACTGAGATTTACCAAGGGCATTTAAAAGATTACTTACTGGGAAACGCTTGTATTAATAAAGTTAATAAAGAGCATGCCATATGTCTACACAGCAAGAGTCGTGCTTTCCAGGCTGTTAAACATGCCATGTTGCACGTCTACTACAGTTGTATATTGCTTGCCCACTGATTTTCACTCTCAATTTCTCATCTTGTCCTCTTGATTATATTAGCTAGTGTATCAGGACACCAGGACTCTGTTAAGGCGAAGAATACGGTAGAAAGGGCCTGAGTAGCCTGACTTAAAGGCAATATTGATACCAGACCACTGTTAGAATGGACGAGAAAGGCAACTGGCCCCTGGCACGATGGAGATATTTACATTCAGTATTGGCCTCATCTCATCAAGAGAAATGTTTGTGTACAATTGAGGTTTGGGCTCAACGTTTATATTCAAGTTGGAAGTACGTTTGTAAGGGTAGAAAGTTTCCATGCGACTCTAATAGACCACGGTACAAGGCTGAGTATCTTCTTCGCTGGGGATCCAGGCCGAAATAGATGCAAAGTTGCACAACAGCTACGGCAGGACGTTTTTCTCTCCTCTTCGTTAGATGAGCGAGAAGAATCCACGTTATGCAATGCGACGTGCTTACTACAACACTGCTGACCGACATCGTTCTTTAAAGAAAGGCCAGGAGGCAAGGAGGCCAGGCAGTCAACAGCTGGGAGCCTAGATCCCGAGTTGAACCTTACACATACACACAGAATATCTTACTCTAAAGACAAGTGCGTAAAGGAAATGTCGAGACCACCCCACAGTCAAAAACCCCGAAGATTGTTAGCGGCTGGTAGGAAAGGTGTTCTCGTTACTCTGGGAGGCCGGGAACGGAGGAAAGCCCAAGGAGAGGAGGACAACCCTCAGCAAGCCGCAATGCGGAGCCGCCGTTGAATTAATAAAACACATGGTGAAGTATTAACCCTAACTGATGTAGGGAGAGAAGAGAAACTTTTTTTCTGCAGTGGACGAGAAGCTGCTTTTATGGACTTTGAAGCGAGGTGCCGCTAGACTCCTTTGAGAATGCCCACGTGACGGAGGTTAAAAGCTGGCATTAGACAGGGGCACGACGGTTGGCAGGGGGACTGTTGTTTTCTTCAGGCTTGTGGACTGCACTGTTTGAAGGAGGAATATTCGGCAGATACCGCCATTCTACCCATTGGTCAGGTTGACTCTGTTAATGAAGAGTTGCTTGACTAGAAGCATGCATAGTACTCTCACTAATTCCTCTGTGAGAACGTCTGCCTTGCTACATCAAGGTGTACAGAACGATTAAAAGCTCATCAAGTGCTTGGGATGCAGTGCTAAAGCTCATATTGCTACATCGCGCGCATCCACGCATGCTGATAGACTAGGGCTCCTGTCTGAAACGGGTGTTTATAAAGTCATTATCAATGTCGTAGGAAAACCGTCCACCTAGCGAGATATCTCCAGTGAGCGCTGCAAACGCCCATGAAACGCCCGAATACATTAGCAGAGAACATGTTCTTTGAACCAAGGCAGGTAAACATCCCTCGCCGGAGCCATCAAGTGCCGGACCCCAGCAACCACGTCGTAGATCTGCATCTCCGATCTGGTCAAGGCTGAAATGATGGAAGCAATGTCTGCCTCCTTTCAAACCAGCGTCAGTCCTCATCGTTTAAGCGTGGCGATATGAGTTAGGACAACCTTCCTGAAAGCATATTTCTCGAGAATTCGGATCTATGGCACTGACGCCGATAAATCCACTCCGGGCTGGAGTTCGGCATTGCATTGCCACTTAAGTGTTTGGAGGTAGGGCATGGTAGGTTACCGGGAATACGCATCCATGAATTGTTATAGGCGCCAACACTGGCTTGAGCAAAAGCCTGTTTACCATGTTCATTCCGGCGAGCTGGAAGATTGTCGCATTTAGGGAATATTTTAGTTTCTCAGGCGTAAAGAAAAATGAGCGTCATGATTGACGAGCGGGGAGACACTTGAGGTTCATCACTGATTGTTGTTTCTGTAGGCAGTTGAAACCGCCCCGGTATTGAAAGGTCCAACCTAGCCATTACCAGCTCAATAGCAGCAGACCAAAAGCAACGTCAATCTTCGCGGGACATTTTATGAGACAGTTCTGACGGACACAGACAGACTGGGACCCACTGAGGGCTAGGGCAGAGCACGCATACTGATAATGGAGCTTTAGCGGCTGGAAATCCACCCAAGAAAGCAATTTGGCGCAGTGGAAGCGCGGTATGTACATGCTCGTCCCTTTATTAGATTCGAATTCAATGCTAACTTGTCCTAGCCGGGCTCATAACCCGGAGGGTACGTCTCACGTTCACCTCTGATACATCGACCCTCAGCAGTAACTAACTTCAGTCTTAGTCGCACGATCGAAACGTGCAATTGCTAAGCATACCTCTCTGACGAGACGATTCTCTTTTTTGCTCTTTTTTCTTATTGTTAGGCCCGATTCCAGAAGGAACAGTCGACAATCTAGAGGACGACAAGTATATCCACACCGTAAATGCCTAGTTAACCCCCATGATAGGAATACAGACACAGTAGCAGATAATCAGAGAGACAGTACCGCCGACATAGGCCGGTACTTGGATAAACCGGAAGGTCTGAGGACCAATGATGCTGTCCACGGCATAGCCAATGTACAAGATGCCAAAAACGACCGTCTTCTTAGTGTAGCCTGCCGTGTTTGCCTATGTCAGCCCAAATCACAACAGCACAAGGTCCGGAGTAGCCTCTTTAGCTCGTGACCATTCCAGGTATGGCTGAAGATTCCGGTCTAGTTGGCAGCGAGGCGATGGACCGCGTGGTGCTTCTCTCGGTCGCTTAGGAGGAAGGCGTCCATGGGTGTGCCGGGCAGCCAGGCGAAAGCAATGTTAGACCAGGTCGTAGGAAGAAACCTTGGGATGACGTGAGTCAGCAAAGATGCGGCAAGACAGAGGGACATTGCAAGCTGCAAGCGAAGACGGAAATGATTGTTTGTGGCAATGCAGTCGTTGATGGACTGGGATTCTCTAGGTGGTGGGGGCGAGGAGACGATCTTGTGTCCAGGATGAAGAGTCGTTTATCAGCCAAATGATAGGGCGAGAATGACTCTAGCCATGGTGGGAGAAACAGAACCTTCACAGGGGATTACACAGGGCTACAGGCCAAGTTGCACGGTGACGGCACTAAGGGAACAAGCTTGTGCTGCGTTCAGCGCGGCATGTCCAATATCGTTGCGACCCAATACAGGCATGGCCCAATTTGTTCAGCAACGACTTTCAAACAATCGGGACAAGTTACTTTTCAAAGCTGGGTGAAGGTCGTGTTGCTCGGGAAGCAACACGTCCCTTATCATGCGCGAGTCTAAAAGAGATAAACAAGGCGCTGGACGTTGACAAATCAGGTAGCTGGCAATAACCTGCCATCATAACTACCTCAAGGTTTTCAATGTGACTATTCTATGTTTACTCGTCTATTTGCCCTGATCTAAACACCCAAACTTTCCAAGTCAATCAAAAAACTCTCACTCCATCTTACGTATTACTCAAGTCTTCTTCAAGTAGAGCAACAAAACAAAAAATCCGCCGTAGACTTCTTGGCGGAAGTCCTCGTCGTCCAAGTTAAGATCAGAAGAGTGTACAGCAGCGAAAAGGAACTTCACTCGGCAACATGAGTGAGTTCTACACGAGGTCGAAAATCATTTGAAGGTATATCCTTGCCCGTGCAATTGCAGTGAGTGCTTCCATTCTAGGTCCACGTGTAGGGACCACATTTGCAGAATCCACCCCGATGCTGTGCCGGTGGACCAGCTCGATGCTATGATGAGTCTCAGCTCCAGGCCCATGAGAGCAGAAGACGGCATCCACGGCTTCGCCTCGATCATGCTAGTCAACATATCAAGTATCAATCGTCGATGGTCCTCATTCCAGACACCCAGCGTGCCCATAACGAGTAAGGAGAAAGTGAGTGATGACTTCGGGGGCAGCTTAGCCAGGACCTGCATCACTCGGGCCGTTGGTGTCTGGATCACAGGCGACGACGGCGTGACGCTGTCGTTACACGTATGGAGGTATGTCCATACGTATAGTCTCTTGCTTCCGGAAATATCAAGCAGCTCGGGCGATGCTGGGCTCTTGGTTGTCGAGATGCGTTGGCCGAGGTGCTGAGGGCAGCTTCGAGGCGGATGCGGCGAGCCACTCGCTCGGCTCAAAGAGCGTCTCTTGGGTCTAAGGAATGCAATTCATCATCTCGTGCGAGACGAACCACATAGTGGAAACCAAACCTGCGGAAGCTGTCCGGTGCATCGTGACCTTTCGGCTAAAGGATGCTGCACAACATACGCGCGGCTTGTCAATGTGATATCCACGTCAATTAGCATGCTTCGACGGTCTCCTGACAAGACAGTGAGATGATTGTGGCGAGAGCCGAAGCTAGGGTGCTTGGAGGAGCAGAATCGGCGCTACCATTATGACGATTCAACCTCCCATCTTAGACTCCAGAGTACTTGGACCTTGTGATGGGCAGATATTGTCGAAAGCTTTGCTCGCCAGGTCTCTAAAGGAAAGCCGTGAGCTGACCAGCTGAGGGCAGAACGATAAAGAGGTGCCGAGGTGATTGAAAGTGGCGATATGAACTCAAGTTAAGGGCTTTCTGTAGGTGAATGCTAGGGTTGGGGCTTATATTGGTGATTAAAATGTCAAAGAGATACAGTTCCAAAGGGTCTCCATCGGGTGAAGCGCTTGCAAGATCGCTTCTACCAGTCCGGTACATAGTCATCTGTCCTTGATCCTCCTCTTCTACGGCGTCTTGGTGCGTGAAAGAAGAGGAGGAACAGAGGTCTAGTTGTAGCTGCAGCTGGTGTGGATTGAAAACCTCGTCAGCGGAGGCATTGAAGAAACAGAAGTGACTTCTGCAGCTGTTGAGAGCCGGCGACTGGCTACGAAATGTGTTGGAGGACTTCGCATGGACGCCTGTGACTCGACTCGATTAACTGTAGACCAGCTTGAAAGACCTGGTAGTAGCTGATTTAGTACTGACCTTGTCGGCCGAAGCAGATGCTCCCTGCCAGCACATTCGCCCCTGACACTCGCAAGGCGTCCGTTCTGTATGACGCTCTCGTCGAGGTCGACGAGCGAGTCACTCTCGAACATTACGACAAGGCTCCCAATCGCGTCAACAACCCCCCGAAAGCCATTCAAGACGAGATTGTAAAGGCAAAGGTGGTGAACTCATTCAAGTCCTAGAAAGATCTCAATGAAGAAACGACCAAAGCAGCAGGCTTGCACGGTTGCATAGACTCCATCGCCGACAAGATGTAGCGGTCCGTCTGCTTCAAGGGTAACGGCATGCATCAAGCAAGTGTACTCGTCCTTCAGGACCTCGACCGCAAAAGCATCATCACTGGATCGGCGTTTATCACCGACAACACATAAATAATTGCGGTTGCGCCTGGAAATAGAGCTCGAGTATTCTTCAACTACATCGTCATCGACATCAAGTCCGAGGCCGTTGGGCAAATAGATGATGCATCTGATGTCCCTGTGCAGCTATATCTGTTCGGAAACATTCACGAGCACTGCCGAGCAGATGGGCCGAGCGCTGCAAAAGATGTGCGTCATTACACACCAAAGAGAGACTCGACTTCGCCTGTGCCATCTTCGGGCCCAACGGCGAGTGCGATTTGGTTGCCACGCGCCTCGTGTTCCTGTCTTTTTAGGGAACATGAGCTATGCTGTTGAGGACCAGATTGATTTGCTTGGTGATCAGGTGCGTCCTAGAGATGAATACGTAACCACCACCCGGGTAACTCCTTCTCTCCCCTGTATGGGGAAAGCTGTTTGCTAGGGGTTAATTCCTAGTCCATGGTGGAACACATCTCCTTCTCTCATTGTTGTCAGACTTGTCTTTGACAAAGCTGGTAAGAGCATCGTCTTCTTCCTGGCCTCGAGCGGCCACCACACCGACATTGGAGGCTCCGGGGGGGACTTTCATGCCTCCAAGCTCGACAGAGCTATGCCAAAAAGGCTTTGCAATCGGGACGTTCACCATGATTCCCGACGGTAGATTCGGCACGCCAGGTACCGCCGGCATCTTTGCCCAGCCCTCGAAAGGCCGCGATGCAGCCAGCAGCACGCAACGACTGAGCGACAACATCACCCATATCTAGCCATTTACTGTAGCAAATAACAAGGGTGCCAAGATTCTCAAGAACTGTACGGAAACGTAGACGCACCTCAAGCACTCACCTATTCTAGCATCATGCTTCGTCTCCAGGCTATGATCGGCGTAGACATTCCCGTGAACAGGACTGTCTATCGCCAATCGACGTGACTCTTCCCAATGGATGAAGCCTTGTGAGCAGCTTATTATGGCCACGCCGTCGGGTGTTGACTGCAGCATGCTTGTGAAAATGGCGGATATACGAACGGGGAGGCAACGCAGTCCTTGCAACCGAGAGCTGCAGCCAATTTGACAACTAGGGAAGCAGGCCAATCCAAGTTTAGTTGCGAACAGACACAGAAGGATTCTAGATAGAAAAGGGAAGCAGAAGGTAAAATCTTCTTATTTTATATGCTCTATCTACAGCTCCATGGTTGTTGGCCTCCTCGGGTACATGGCTAGCTTGGCCTGTGACCCTAAACCTCTCTTGAACCCCGTTTCTTAATTATGTAACAGTTAAAGTATTCGCAACAGGCAGACGCCGAATGGTCGTCCTGTTAGCTGTCCAGTCTGACGTTGAAGGGCAACGATTACTCATCGTCATCGTTGCTGTCCTCATCGTCGTCGCCAGACTCTTCATCGTCGTCATTGCTGTCACCAGAGTCCTCGTCAGAGTTGTCCTCGTCAGAGTTGTCGTCGTCGGCATTGTCGTCGCCAGAATCCTCATCGGAGTTGTCGTCACCGGAAGAAGGCGTCTCAGAAGAAGCACCAGTCGAGGTGGGAGAGGCAGCAGGAGACGAAGCCACAGCGGTACCGGTGCTTCCGGTAGACCCAGTGTCGGAGCAAGGCCCGACCTTCGAGGGCTCGCTTCCATCAGTGACGCCTTCGAAGGCGATGCACTCGTCGCCAACGCCGCTGACGCTGACGCCGGAGATGCTGGCCGTGTCACCCATGTTGGGGTTGATGCCGATAAGGATGTCGCCGTTGGTAGCAGAACCGCCGGTCAGCTGAACGTGGCGCGCGGGCATGCTGTCGCAGTTACCGCAGCTGCGGTACAGCTTGCCGAAGTCGGACACGGTGAAGTCGTTGATGACGACGGTGCCGCCGCCGTTGTGCTGGATGACCTTGTCATCGGCGCCGGTCGCTCCACCGCCGTTGATGGTGGTCGTCTCGCCGTCGTCCTGCAGCTTGATGGAGAAGGCATCCTCGCAGACAGCATCCCACCAGACGTTGGTGAGGGTGCAGCCACCGTTGCAGTGAACGCCCTCGATCTGGTTGGGGCCTAAGACATTGGTTAGCATCTATTCATGTACCCAGCGTGTTACCGCGAGTCAGACATACCAATGATGACGTTGGACAGCGAAGCACCCTTCTCGAGGATGAACACAGCGTCCGAGTCGCCTCCCTCCGCCTGGCCAGTGCAGGAAGTACCACGGTCGTACATGACGTTGCCACCGTCGAAGCTCTCGCCGGCCGCAATCGTCATGACAGCGTCGAGGACTTTGCTTTCGGCCGCAGCGGGTTGCTGGCGCTTGGCCATGTGGTGGAACGCGCGAGGAGCCTTGGTGATCTGGGGCCTGGCCGGGCTCGCGTAGGCGGTGGTGCCAAGGGCCAGCGTGGCGGCCAAGATCATTCGGTACTGCATCTTGAAGTTTGGGGAGAGACGGTGCGTCGGTCAGAGAAGGTGTTTGCTGAAAACAGAAAAGGTACTAGTGTCAAGCCGGCTTGATAGTTGGACAGAGCGATGAACGAATGAACAAGTCCTGCTTGTTTGAAAGAGTGTTAAGATGAGCAAAGAAAGAGAGGGAGGTTGATGGGCTGAGGAGGGAAGGACCAAGAATAATGTGTTGGGGGGATGGCAGAGAACATATATAGACAGTTTCAACCACTACCTTGCTCTTATCGATCTCCTTCTAACGGGAACATTGCTTACGTCGTCCCCAATTCCGACCGAGCAGGGTTACAGTTACCGCCATCTCTCTCGTTCATCAGGGGCGGATACCTGTCAACGAGACCTTGCCGTTTCACGTATACCTTAGGCCAACACTATTACAAGGTTAATAATATGGTAAAATTCTTTATTCCACCGTTGGGATAGGATCCCTTCCAGGGGGCGTCTCAGGAGACACGGGCCAGCTACGACTTCTGTCTCCCCGCTGTAAGTAACTCACCGGCGGCTTGTCACTGGATGGAAGCAGTTATTCGTAGACTAGTCTAGCTACTACCTAGCAGGCTTCACGAGAACCCTTGTTTAGTTCCCCCGTGGCGCCACTTCTTTGCTGGGGGGCGGGACCGCAAAACAACGCCCCGCCGACCGAGCATGCATCTAAAACAGGTCCACCATAAACTGGAGACGTGGAAACGAAACGGCATAATTCCTCATTGGCTCGAAAACTTTATGCTTCTAGCAATGAAACGTTGGCAGTAACACGTCCTCTGCTATCAAGTCGATCGCCATTAGAGCACATCACCCACTCGCCCACTTGCATGGATTCCATCTAGCGAATCAGACCAAGACGGTATGATGGAGGTCAGGACCGGCTTCTACATAGTAAACCGCAGTTCTTGAGCCTTGCGCTTCTGTGGGGAGGGCTGCGTCGACAGTCGTCATCACGCGCCCCCTAGCGTATCCTCTCATCAAACCCCGGGCGCCGATACCACAAATATCCCGATGTTGTCGACGAGCCAGCGCCGTGGATTGAGGCGGTCGAAGATGGGACAAGGGTTCAAGTGGGTTCTGGGCGGTGCCAGTTTGCGACCCTCCACCACGACCAAGTAGTCCGAGTCTCAAATGATGCAGCACGCCCTGTATCGAGTTGACCAGCGCGTACTACGTATGTACATAGTAGATACGGATCGTCGGTTCTCTCGCGCCAGGCACCACCACTACATTGCCGGCTGGGTGACATTACCTCGTTTGCCCGGGGGCAACGGAGCTCACACGGCGGCTTATGCGGCCGACACGGATTTTATCGCAAAGTGAACGATGGACAGCAACTCTCCATAGGTTTGAGACCAAGTACCGCTTCATAAGGAGCTATAGGACGTATCGGGAATAAGGCAGTTCTCGATGAGCGGAAGGTTTACTCAGTGAACGAACATGTGGCTTTGCTGAATTGGCCTTGGATGTGGATCGAGCCAAGATTATAGTAGAGGCTTGGAAAAAGCTTGGTGCTGGACCAAAGCCGGCAGAGCTAGACACCCTGTTTGGTAGTGGTAGCCTTGCGGGGGGTGAGCTATTGATGTGGTGAGACTGAAGTCCTGAAGAGCGACGACCTTGCCAGCGAGCAGATTGAAGTCGGCCAAGTCTTTTCATTAGATAATCTTAAAGAGTAGGGAATGCAATTGACTGTTGCATTAAGAATGGCAACGTACTGTGAGTGATAAGTTATCTTGTTTGCGTAGCCAAGATAGGTTTATCTCCTTTTCTTGCCCTCCTTTAATAATTGCCACCAACTACCCGGGACTGACGTGGAAAGTTCCTCTAAATGGCTTGTCGAGGTATCTAGAATAACCAGCTCTTCAAGACCGGACCCGGACACTCGGGTACTCCGTACAGAGTAACATATACAAGCGGAAGCGACTTGGCACCGTGCAAGATCTAGTCTTTATTGGCAGACATGAGAGATCGGACTGCTAGAATGCCGAGTCCGACGCTACAGTAGGGCGCTTTATCACATTAAGTTGATAGTTTCTGTTCTTGACTCGCCCTATCGCGCAGCGCTTATAAAAATCCCAGCTCCAATGACACAATCGGAACACCTAGATATAGCTATGTTTGGATTAGACCAATCGGGTCTGGGGATTGAGACAAGGACGAAGACTAAAACAGTTGACCGATACTAGTAAAACTCAGATACAGCTTATTCCCCGCAGTGTCTCCTTATTATCGTTTTTGCTAATATTAAAGTAGGGTGTGACTATTTGATACCCCAGTTTGGCTAATTGATACCCCAACCAGCTACAGACAGTGGCGGAGCACCGATATCACATATTTAGCTGTAAGGCTTGCTAGAATTTCATGCTCATTCTCATAAGTTGTCTACGTACTGATCCACCCCTCCCTCCACAGCCCCCCGTGCATTGCGAGGCTGATGCAGGCAGCGTCGAGGGCAGCTTTGCAGCCTGCAAGGGAGGGAAAATTGATCGACAAGGTCATCTATCGCGAATGTAGAAGGGCAGCGAGGAAACCAGGGGTAGCTTCAAAACGCGGTTGTGGTACTAGAAAGGGATTGATGGTCAATGTGTTGAGGGAGCCATGTCCTTTGCATTGCACGTGAGTTTGGCGTGGAGCTGCGGAATCAGCCATTCAAAATAGATCTGGGGTATTAATTAGCCAAAACTATGGTAACAAATCTTCACTCCCATAAAGTAACATCCTGCCAAGTTGTTCCACTTCCTTCGCTGTCCCTCCTGAAGTGGAATATGTGCGCTGTATAGAATGCACAGGATTATTGAGACTGAATCATTGTTTATAAAGTAAAACATCTGTAGTCCTCTTTCGAGAGCGGAAGACAGTTGAACCTACCTTTTGTACGAGTGTAATACGACGCTGGGGCATCTCGATGTTCCCATTTTCGTAGGAGACTTGCCCCGAACTTTCAAGATTCTATCGAGTATCCACCTTGTGTAACGTCTAGAGACCTTGCCGTCACCACGCCCGATACCAAGGCCCATGGCCAGTTTCTTTCCCAACATCCTTGGTGTAGCTAATGTACTTCAAGCTAAATTTTTATCATAATGTCTCGAATCGTAGTCTTTTCCGGAGATAAACATGCGCAAAAGCCAGATGGCTCCTACAACTGTTGGCACGACCTCTTGGATCTAGACGCACCTAGTGTACCGTTCATTTTCCGCGCAGAACAGCGAAATTCTATGGATTAGAGGAAAACCAGGTATTGGAAAGTCGGTTCTGGCTAGGGCTACCCAGAAACAGCTGCTTCCAGAGTCCAGGAAGTACGATGATCAGCAAGAGAGACCGCTATTGGGCGATTGGTTCTAATATCGCCGTCGAGGAGGCGGATTCATAAAAAACGAGTCCCTGGTCTGGTCGATTCTATATCACCTCCTCCAACAACCCAAGCCAGCCCCCTTCAAAGAGTTTTTCATGGAGTCCTTGAGGTCCATGGACCCTCTTCTGCCTGCATCGTGGACCAAAGATATTCTGGTCGACATCTTCAAGCGCATTTGCCGAAGAAACCATAGCGTATTCTACGCTGTCAATGCGGTGGACGAAGCTGAGAGTACCGACGTGGTCCAGCTTACTTACATCCGTCATCAGTCCAGGGCAGGACTCTCACACAAAGTTCATCATCCTGAGTCGACCAAACATAGACATAGAACGACAAGTCTTTGACTACCCATGCATATTTGTTGAAAAGGAAAACGCCAGTGACATTGAGAAGATTGTTGAATCCGGGTTGGAATCACTGAAAAACACGATGCACTCGCTGAATTTCCATAATTCAAACGCATAAACCCCTTCAGGAACATGATAGCTCATTAGGCGTAGCAGCCTGCGACAGCCACGGTACCGAGCTCTCGCCAACTCAGCAGTGCGTGGAGGAAGGCCATCGACAACATTAGAGGCTGGCTATTGTCAAAGGCATGAGGGTCCATTCTATGGGTCAAGCTCGTCCTCGACAAGCTGAACCAAGAAGCCGAGGCCAACCATTGCTCAACCTTCGAGGAGCTTCAAGGCTTTATGAGGGAAGTCCCTAAAGAGTTGTCTGAGTATTACAACCAAATTGCCTAAGAGTTGACAAGTGGAAAGTCGCCTCAAAAGGCACAGGAAGTGCGCCGGGTGCTGATATGGATCTGCGCCGCTGGCGAGATTTCTCGTGACCCAATCACGGCGGGCGTCCTTCACTTCCACGTCGACGAGACCGGAAAGCTGGTCCATCTTAAGCATTACCTTGCCTTGTTCATGAGTGACAACGCGCGCCTAAAAGCATCGGGATCTCGAGACTCTGGGTTTCTAGTTGACTGGCTTAACGAACAAAGGCTCCTACAGGTGGCGCTTGAAGAATCTATGAATGGTAACTGGCCAATTCTGAACGCATTCCGGCGAATGGCTCTTGGGAATTGCAGGACCTAATGAGGAGTGCGAAAGCATCCTGCACGATCTCCTGTCTCGGCCTGACAGCCTAGCTCAAAACGAGGGCCACTGTAACACTGCTAGCCGAGACCGTGCCTCATCACGGCGGTAAGGAACATGCTCTCCGTCGGCTAACCCCCCTCAGAGGATGATGATGGTGCCAGAGTTCGCTAGTCGCCGTCATCTTTGCCGCAACACATCGTCAAGGTGGAAGAGTTAGAACCCACCCGATAAAGCCGACAACAATAGATGTGTTCGATGAGAGATCGTCTCTGCGAAAGCTGCTCGTGAAGCTGGACGGCTCTTTTTATCATCCCTCTCACACGCTAAACTCAACCCCTTCAACTCATTCGATACCCGCTTCCAACAGCGACGGTAGCCTACGCTCAGATTCAATAACACAACATCTAGGCGACAATTCCATGTTCGAAGGATTTGGAGGCAAACAGCATTCTGTGTAAGATTCTGAAACATCAAGCGGTACAAAATTGACCCCATGTGCGAACGGAATAAAACCGAGTGAGATTTGGGTCAGCTGTGGATGGGCCCTCGAGATCTCAATTCCCGGCAGCAAAAGGAAATCACGCGTTCTCAAGCTTCAATGCTGGTGCCCTTATCTTGATTATGTTTGTGGTAGTAAGGTAAGAATCTTAGAGAGAGCTCGGGCTCGAGTTAGTGTGCCGAGCACGCTGTGTCTGGAGGACTGGGTAGAAAGCGTTGTCCCGATCGAGGATGTGGAGGAAGCGATTATGATATCCCTGGAGAGTAAGAACTTTGACCTTTAGTCCTGGAAGTTTGTTTGAAGCTGTTCCTACACATAGTACAGAGGGGGCGTTGAGATTGACAATCAAGGTTGCCATCATTGTCGTACTACAACGAGACAACCGCTATTGACATCTCCTACTCGTCCCCATCTATCCTATACAGTTGGTTCTTATTACACTCCACAACTAGCTATATCAGAAATGGTTTCGTCCCTACCGCACGGATATCGAGTGGGGACAGTTCACCTCTAAGACTAGTGAATTCAGGACAGCGGCAGATGGGAGAAGCACGCTGGTATTTGACGAGTCGCCAGAACAGATGGTCGACATGGCCAGGAAGCTGAATACCGTCGTCTGTAGCCGAGATGAAGAGGCTCAGAAGTTTCTCATGGACAAAAACATCGATCCCAACGCCCCTCGACATCTTTGTGCCGGTCAAGATTAGGAGCTCCAACAGGATCAGAAGTATTTTGTTCTGCAGAAAGTATTCCGTGCTATTTCTATTCTTATTCTCGGAATATGTTACACTTTGGATGTTGCCGACATAGGACAGATGTTTGTCTATGTTGTTCTAGGGGTTGAAGATGGCTTAAGTGCCCCGATTTCGATCGACTCTTCGACGCTAAATGTTACGGCTTTCTTTACGGGGCGCAATAACGAGGCCGAGACGGCGCGGATTAGCCTAGAAGAAGCCTTTGAATTTCTTCAGGACTTGGAGAAGCGAGAAGTAGAAGCTTTCGGTGCGCGTCCAGATCCCAGCGCCACAGGGGCTGGCTGTACAAGCGATGCTCAAAACATGCTGCCGGATGCAGAGGAATTAGGATGGCGGAAAGAACGGCCTTTGGAGTTTCTAAGCTCCAAGTGGGTTGATACGGACATGTATCCCAAGAGACAGGTCGTGGTGCTCAGAATCATTCCGGTACCATGCGTGTGTTGGAGCGACGTGTGAGAAAAGAGCATGAGCGTTGGGCACGGCTGAGGCGTGAGTTAGCCTTAGAAGAGGACAAAAACGCTAGATAAAGTCATCTACTATCAGTAAATAATGTTCTTCCTCCTGTTTGTGTGGATTAAGGATGGAACTTTAATGACTGTAAGGTACTAAATCTAATAGGGGCTTAAGGCTGGTAGTAGTGTTGGAATATATTTTTGCTACCTCGTAGGGACCATTACAATAAAACAAAGAACTCAACGTGGCTGTGAATGTCGCTAGGACTCCCAGGCTGTAGACACAACAAGTAGGACGTTGGATACCTAACTGCCTTCTAGGAGTGTCGCACGTTTCCGATGGACCAAACACCTTTTGAGAGGCTTACTGTTAACAAACATTGATTCAGACAGAAGAAAAGTGCAAAATACGGTATACATCCTCTAATAAGCTAGACAAAGCTCCCAGTGATGCACAAGTAATTCTAGCGATGGCCGACTTTTCTGCTTCATAGCCGCACTGTCGGTTCTCTTAACCAGTTAACCTACCAGGTTTCTTCCTGGCAACTATCACTTTCCTATCATGTATGAAGTCAAACTGATCATCTTATGGCATAGAGAGTAGCAAAATCAATCAGGCTGTTGCGATATAAGTCGGATAGTGGGCCTGAAAAGGTTGCCAGTGCCGACTACGAAAACGTTTAGCTGCACATCTTATATAATCTAGAAAAGCCATCCATCTACACCGCCTTACCCATCACCCTTTGTCTAGAGGTATTCCCTAATGTTTGCCAAGTTTACAATCGCAGACACACCATACCGAGCACTCTCATTTGTAGAAACCCAAGGGGCCTCCTCGCCAGCTGTAAAGAACTCAGGAGGAGACGCCGCGGCAACACGCCACTCGAAATCCCGATTATACCCATCTGTCTCAAAGAACTCCCTCCAAGCTGCCCGTCCTAGTTCCTCGCTCTTCTGTTCAACAGCTGCTAGGGCGGTGAGAGTAGAGTGGCTCTGGTTCCATCCTGCATTTGGGAACTCGAACCCGAATTCCTTGCGCTGGACTTCGCGGCTTCCATTATACGCTCTGCAATAGGCGAGCCATATCTTCTTAAAGTTGCTTACCGCTGTTGGATACTCGTCTTTGACCACGTCAAGGAGCTCAGTGAAGATCTCAGGAAACCCAAACAGCATGGATAGATGCGAAATGCCGTACGGCGGCGTAGGAGGAGGGCACTCCCGAATATCGCCAGTCTTGGGATTCAACAAAACAGCGTTGTTTCCGATACCGTGTGAGAGACCGGCGAGGCCTTCAAGCAATCTGACGAGAAGATCTCTGGAATGTTCCCATCCCTCTGTTCGTCTCTCCCACGCTGTCAGCCAAGAAGCTGCCAAAGGTCCGCAATCGAGCCCAATATTCGTCATGGCGTAGCCTTCCGGTACGTCCGAGTGCTTCTGTACCTTTCGGTGCGAGTCAAGCGTCGGAATAGCATTCTGGCATTCTTGAAGCTCCGAGATGAGATCTCCAGTCCGCTCATCGCCCGTGAGATAATAGTAGATCCGTCTGTAGAGCGTGTTGGAGATGCGTAGCTGCTTCGAGCTATCGCTGAAGTGCTGCACGCCGTGACGCGTTCCAAAACCCTTGAACCGCCCGGAGTGGTACACGTCGACCTCGGAGGTATGCTTCGTCATTGCTTCGGCCATTTTGAACACGTCTGCCCGTCCGGTGTGGAGGAAGTAGAGCCACAGCCAGAGGTCAGTCGATAGCTCGGAGTTGTCCCAGGCATAGCCACCGACGTCGTATCTCCAGGCGTGGCGGTACTCGTCGTAGGTATGTTGGACATCGCCGTAATCCCAGAAGCCGTACCATCGGTGTTGTTCGACTTGGCCGCGGTAGTAGTTGAACAGCAGGTCGAGGTTCTTCTCGATATCCAGCTCTCTTTGCGGGGGAGAGTGGCCGAGTGATCGAAAGTCCGGGACCCAAGTTCCATGAAACACATTTGTCGAGTGCATGTGCTCTGGCGTGGCTACCAATCGAGGAGGATCTCTGACTAAGGAAGAGAAGATGCTCAAGTCTTGGTTAGATGGCGTAGCTGTGTAAGGCCTGAGAAAGAGCTCGTTGGATCTCGCAATGCCATTTGCCGTGCAGAAGCCCGGCTCGTAATCCTCATATGTTACATTGAGGGCTTCGAGTTGCTTGGTGTAGGTGTCCAGTCCCAGTCCATCATGGTAAGGCATGGTCTCAAGAGGTCCAGCCAACGGAGAGTACAGCCATACCGTCATGGCCCCCTCATCCTTTGTCAAGTCGTCCAAGTCTAATTGCGTCGGGTATCGTTCCCAGAAATTGACCATGCCCACAGCCAAGCCGCCATGCTCGGCTGAGCCCACGTAAGCAGTCCCATCAGCTCTGCTACCTCCAGCCACCTTGACCCAAGAGCAGCCTTGTTTCGTTCGTTTCTTTACAGTGAAACCGTCCGATGACAGTTGAGAAAGGGAATAGGCATCCCAAGAGGGAATGGTTGCCAGCCCTGTTGAAAGCTCCGTCTTCTCCCATTTGTGACCATGCAGTGTGACTGCCTTCCCTGACGTTTGGTCGATTCTGTTCTGGACGGTCGGACCGAACCTCAAGCCCGACAGCCCTTTGACTTCTTCCTTCAAGACGCCCCCATCAGATCCTCCAAACCGAACGTGCCTATTGTAGAGTTCGGTGTTTCGGAACGGAACTGAGAACCGAAGTCCCAGCGACGTCAGAGGCTGGTCCGAGTCCAGATCGTGGATGAAGGAGTGGACGATTTTCAAAGAGGAAGCATCGGAATGCACATAGACTCTGACGTCGAAAGGAAGTTGTTCTTTGCCGTCGGAAATGACAGCCCCAGAGACCTTCACAACGACTCTGCTAAAGGTTGCGTTTTCCACTATGAAATCGTTGACTATTGTTGAATACTCCTTGTTGTCGATGGAAGCCACAATAGTTGCACCCGAGCAGACATGACGGCCGTCCAGCGATAGACTGTCGAACAAGTGGGAACTGCCTTGCGAAAACTTCACTTCTAGGCCAAGTTTTGTGGATATATTGATGCCGGCAGCGGTTGTCTCGACTGAGGGGCCCCTCTCCTCTTGAGGATCTGCATGCTTCTCCTCGGTACCTCTTACGTGGTAAGTCTCGCAGTGATCGACATTCCCACTGAACGAGTGCGCCGTCCACTTCAGTGACCCGTCGGGCCAAAATGCAATCTCACGCGAGTCCAGCGGATACACCTTGCTGCCTCCCTCAATGACAAAGGTCTGCCCTGGTTGAAAGAGGCCTTTTGGCCATGGCATACCAAAGGAGACTCCATTTGACAGAGCTGCGAGGGTTCTTCCCGTCAACCAACGCAAATTGCCGCCTGACATTGTGATGCGGGGGGTTTTCTGGTGGTACTTGTTTTTGTGTTATGGCGGGTGATGTCGAAAGACCAGGCAGAAAACATAGAGAATAAAGACAGCAAAGCGATGAGTTGTGACTTGAGGCAGAACATAGCTCACAGTAAAATCAGGTGAAGAGCACGCCATCGCCCGTTGGACTCCTCCGAGCTTACTAATGATATTCTGGGTCTAACCGAATTCGCGATCAGTCAGATTACATATCTATGTGCTCATCAACTCGGTGGATCATTGTTACGATAGTTGTGGGGGTTGCTTGGCATGGAGAGCGAGTCTATTACCCCAGATTCGCTTAGCCAGGATGGTAAAGAAGGCTTGACTGAAGTGCGGGGTATCAAGACCGATGGAATTTCCCACAAACCATACCCGTTGATCTCTTCTCGCTAAGACTGTCGCTAACACGAGTCTGGGGGAGACTACTTGGTGGTCGGGTCTCATTCGGCCGGCTGGCCGAGGTATCAGGCTATTACCTGGCAGTCCGCGTGGCCAACAAGAACATATTAAGCATTGGGGAGCATCACGATAGACGTAAGCATCTAACCCAGTAAGCTTCTTTACCACATCACCGCAGACCGTCGTCGAAGTGACTCTCATCTTAAACACGTTGACAGAGACGGTCATCTGGCTACCCGGCAACAAAGCCCAGAAGAACTCTTCACGTCGCCAACATGGCCCAGCACATGGAAGACACTAAGGACCCCAAGTCCATCGCCGTCCTCCCCGGGAAAGATGAGGAACACTACCTGACTTCCGAAGATGTCTTGAAGGGCGCCCAGCAAGCCACAGACGCAGAACACCACATGACACTCCTCGAAGGCCTCCGCAAGTACCCCAAAGCCTGCGGGTGGTCCCTCCTGTTCTCGTCGGCTCTCATGATGGAAGGCTTCGACAAGGCCTTCATCACTGCATTCTTCGCCTTCCCTGCGTTCCAGAAGCGGTACGGCGAGCTGCAAGACACGGGCGATTATCAGGTCCCTGCCTCGCTCCAAGCTGGTGTGTCCAACGGTGTCAGCGCCGGCCAGATCATCGGCTTACTGCTCAATGGATACCTCGCAGACTGGCTCGGCTACCGCAAGGTGATGCTTGGCTGTCTCTTCCTGATGGCCAGCTTCGTCTTCCTACAGTTCTTCGCTACGTCCATCTACATGTACCTTGGCGCGGGCATCCTCCTCGGCGTTCCGTGGGGAGTCTTTCAGACGTTGACCACGACGTATGCCGCCGAAGTCTGCCCCAACGTGTTGCGACCGTACCTCACCATGCTCGTGTCTCTGTGCTGGAGCGTCGGCTACCTCGTCGGCACGTCCGTCCTGCGCGGCTTTCTGTCTATGGAAGGCCAGTGGGCGTATCGGATCCCCTTTGCTCTGCAATGGGTCCTCCCGATTCCCCTGGCCATCGGAATATTCCTAGCTCCCGAGTCCCCTTGGTGGCTGGCTAGAAGAAGTCGTATTGAAGACGCGGAAAAGTCGCTTCGGAGACTTCAGTCGAACGTCAACGAGGAGGAGTTCGCCAACACCATGGCCATGATGACGTACACGGTCAAGATCGAGAGCGAAACCAAGGCGACCAGCTCCTACCGGGACCTCTTTAGGGGAGACAACCTCCGACGAACCGAAATCACCGTCTTTACATACGTCATACAGGAGATCTGCGCGCCGCTGGTGTCGTACGTCGTCTACTTCTTGCAACAGGCTGGCGTTCCCACCGACTCTGCGTTCTCGTTTGGAGTCGGCCAGTATGCGCTGGCTATCGTGGGTGTCTTCATCGCATGGTACCTGTCCCCGAAGGTTGGACGACGGACGCTCTTGTTGATCGGAGTGACCTTTATGACTTCAACGACGATGCTCATCGGCTTCTTGGGAATCCCGGATACTACCAAGCACACTAAAATCGCGTACGGTATCGGTAGCATTCTCCTGATCGAATACTTTGTCTTCTTCATCACCATTGGCCCCATTATCTACACCATCGTCACCGAGATCCCTTCCAACTTCCTTCGAACCAAGAGTGTCGTGCTTGCGAGAGCTACATACAACGTCGGTGTGCTCGTGTACGGCCAGCTTGTGCCGCGGATGATTCAGAAAGCAGCTTGGAACTGGGGTGCAAAGTCAGGGTTCTTCTACGGCGGTATCATGGCCATCGGTTTGGTCTGGGCCTTTTTCCGACTGCCGGAGACCAAGAATCGTACTTTTGCTGAGATTGACATTCTTTTCAAGAACAAGGTCAAGGCGCGGGATTTCCAGAAGAAGAAGGTCAACCTTGCCACGCAGACTGTGGTTGATAGGTGATATTGTGAAGTCCATTAGTTGCAGTCAGGTACTTGGGTCAAAGACCATGCAGTTGACTTTAATTCAGTTACACACCTCATCCCTAGAGGTTTCATGTATTGTAAAAGTTAAGTGATGTTGTCTCTGGGAATATTAGCTGCACCTAGAAATTGAGTCTGCGTGAATAGGGCCCATCGCCACAACAGACATGGTAGGGCTGATACAATATCGGTCGCTCCTTGACAAACCTTGTTGTTTTCTCCTTTGCTTCATCAGCAATTAACCTGCCTAGTTCCCGTCAATGTTTCAATACACCACAGCCAAATGCTGCATGGCTACCGATCATCACCTATCTACACTCGTCAACTTCGGGCTAAATCGTTGCGTCAGCTGCCTCGAAGTAGCACCTCAGAGTAGCATCCCAAACAAGCACCCTGTTTCTCGACTACGGCTACTCGGGTCATGGCTGGTAGTGTGTCATCTCGGGAGAAGCTAGCCCGAGGCTTGGTGATTGTTCAAGGATGCCAAGCTCCTCTTCGTCAACTATTGGTGGAGCTTGGCACCTGACTGCACCAACCCCCAAAATGACGCCAATCTTTTGACAGACAACGAGCATTTCATTGGGGGCTGTTGTCTCGTCTAGACTCTCATCTCTCAAGCATTGTCTGATTGGTTGAGGAGTCAAGAGGAAGTTCCAGTGAGGGACATGATCGGCATTGCCTGTCACCCCGTTATTACCCCTCACTCTCACGCAGTCAGTCCAAACATCTTGGGGGTTTAAGTGATGGCGAGTCAGACGGGTTTCGGTCCGTCATGTTAGACCTTAACTTGGAATGAGTTTGATATAAGAGTCCTTGACACAATACCATAGCATGCCTGCCGTGAGACAGATACGGCAGCAATCACAGCTTGAAAGTGAAAGCCACATCGATGCGGCCATGGCTGACAACAAAGCCCTCAAAAAGAGGTACGCCCTCGTCGGTACTGGCGGCCGTGCCATACTCTTCTACACTGCAATTGCAAAAGACTACTCCGACAGGGCACGCATGGTCGCCTTTTGTGATACGAACCAGACTCGCATGAACTATGCCAACTCCAAGCTAGACGAGTCGGGCCATGGAGCTGTTCCGACGTACCTTGCTGCCGACTTCGACAAGATGGTCCGGGACACGAAGCCAGACGAGGTCATCGTGACGACCATCGACCGCACCCACAACATCTACATTGTGCGCGCCCTTGAGCTCGGCTGCAACGTCATCACCGAGAAGCCCATGACCATCGATGCGCCACGGTGTATCCAGATATTCGACGCCGTCGAACGGACGGGCAACAACGTCCGCGTTACCTTCAATTATCGCTACGCGCCTCACAACACGAAAGTCTTTGAGGTGCTCCAATCCGGTGCAATCGGGAAAGTCACCAGCGTGCACTTTGAGTGGCTGTTGAACGCGGCTCACGGCGCAGACTACTTCAGACGCTGGCATCGCGACAAGCGGAACTCAGGCTCGCTCCTCGTGCACAAGTCCACGCACCATTTTGACCTAATCAACTTTTGGCTGCAAACACGGCCAGAGACCGTCTATGCACAGGGCGATCTAAAGTTCTATGGCCGTGAAAACGCCGAAGCACGCGGAGAGACCAAGTTTTACTCCCGAGCGCACGGGAGCAACACCGACGATTCGTTTGCCCTGCATCTGGAGGATTATCCACAGCTCAAAGCCATGTACCTAGACGCCGAGCACGAAGACGCTTACTACCGGGACCAGAGTGTATTCGGGGATGGCATCAGCATCGAAGATACGATGAACCTGCTCGTGAGGTACAGAAACGGCGTGGTGATGACATATTCGCTCACTACCTATGCGCCCTGGGAGGGATTCAGAGTGAACTTTAACGGTACCGGCGGTAGACTCGAGCTGGAGGTTGTTGAGAACAGCTATGTCAATTCCGGCGGCGACCAGGCAGATGAGGGCGCGGCTGACAAGATATCCCTCGTCTTGAAGCCGCTGTTCAAGGAATCGCAGAGCATTAGTATCGGTCGCGGTGTCGGAGGCCATGGCGGTGGCGACAATGCCATGCTGCGAGACATATTAGGCGAGCCTGTGAGTGACGAGTATATGCGGGCTGCCAGTCATGTTGATGGGGCTTTGTCTATTCTGACCGGCATTGCGGCGAATAAGTCGATTGCAACGGGAAACGTGGTGAAGGTGAAGGAGATTTTGGACATACCATAAGATGAAATGTAATCAGGATGTACACTGTCTCGGTCTATTACACCTGGCGACTGTAACGAACATTTCGATCACTTGCTAAACCAAGGTGATTATCCATGCCTACAACCTCTCTTTTCGTGACTTCTCAGCTCACTTTCTTTAAGTTTCCAACTAGACTCAATGCATTTGTATCGCAGTACTTACACAGAGAGTTCCATTTGTTCCGTACAGCAATGAGAGAGATCCAGTGTGAGGTTCCCACATTTTGACAAAGGACACTCACGAGTGAAGAGCTTACGTCCCTCAGAAATTGGGGCGATTTCGCTGTTTGACAATAAACTGTCAGTTCTCGACGTCGCATCCTGTCGGGCAGCCCTCCAGCTTCGCCTTCACACTTGACTTGATCGCATTCCATGGTGCATTCTTGAAGAGGAGTCTTTAATTCGCCGTCCCGCGGCAACACGGAGATAATTCTCCTTCAGTAAGCGTCTCGTCCTCTACCTTCTCCTGTTCCGGGGTTACCTGTGGCTTGAAAATTCGAATTTCTTGCTGGAGTTCCTCATCGTCGTGACATACACATACGACAATCGCTGACTAATTTGGGCACTCCTCTCTAGGCATCTCTAGGCAGAGAAATGCTTACATAAACAAGACGCACATTGTATCCCCAATCACATACGGCTTCAAGACTACTCATGAATCCATTCTTCACCGTCACCACCACGCATACCGTCTCCAGTTTCATAACTCTGTCTTTTCATCCTTACATCACACGCAAATGTCAGTGGTTCCATGTCCGTAACAAACATGTCTGCTGCAGGTGCATCACCCAAGGGTGCGAGGGAGGCGACGACAAGCAGCCCAATCTCCCGCGCCGCCGATGAAGATCGGGGCGACTTTGTCGACTCAGACGACGAATGCGAAATAGAAGAGGTTGCTGAGAACCCGGACCGATACTCCAAGGGCCTCTACTACCCTGTCTACATTGGAGAGAGCATTGCCGACCGCTATCGCATTGAGCACAAGCTGGGCCACGGAGGCTTCTCTACGGTCTGGATGGCACATGACATGTCCGGCAAGAGGGATGTTGCCCTTAAAATAATGACGCCTGGGGAGTCAGGGGAACGCGAATATCACATGCAGGACGAGATCATCCGGACCGTGGCAAATACCGACCATCTTCTAACATACAGTGACACCTTCCTTCTCCACGGCCCCTACGGCGACCATAGAGTTCTTGTACTTCCATTGCGAGGTCCTAATCTCAGAGATTATGCATTAGGGAGACCTGTCACCGCTCGTATGTCAGCTGCTGCGCAATTGTTGCTAGCCTTGAAGTCTCTACATGACGCCGGAATCGTGCACCGGGGTGAGTCAACCCGATCCGGCCTCTGTCTCGCCTCCACTCGTATGCCATTGATGCAAGGCTGATGTATCCCTCATAGACCTGAACAGCGCGAATATCATGTACAGCCTCCACACTCTCGACGACTGCAGCACAACCACCAAATACGAAAACCTTGGGCGGCCCCGAAAGATGCCCCTGATCCCCACGCAGTGGAAGGAGGGCGAGCTGGTCATGCCCATAGAACCTAAGGAGGGTCTGGTAGGAGACACAATCTCGCTCGGCGACTTTGGTCTCGCAATCAAAGCCGGCACTTCAGTAGTCCAGAAGGTGCAATCGCCTGCTATATACTGTGCCCCCGAGCGAGTCCACGGCGTCAACCCGAGTGTTGCTTCGGATATGTGGAGTTATATGTGTCTCTTCATAGAGTTGTACTCTGGCTGTCCCCTTTTCTATGGTTCTAGTAATGCTTCTGTGGTGTCCTGTATGGTCAATACCCTTGGGCCCCTTCCCGCATTATGGAAAGGTTCTTTCAAGGCTGGTGGCTCATGTGATAATACATGGTACGATCAGAAACGGAAGCCAGAGCCCACGATGGCCCTTGAGGCGAGGATCGCAAGACTTCGACCTGATGTCAGTCTAACGGAGCGGAAGCTGGTAGTGTTGATATCACGGTGGGGACTTTCTTATTCACCTAGGGATCGTCCGACAGCAGCTCAGCTTCTGAAAGACGCCTCGTTCAAGACGCTTATGGGAATGTATGGACTCTAAACTCCTATAGCAACTCTCAACTATAGGTATAAGGCTCTATCGATAAGGGAACCTAGTGTGTTGCTCATACTGGGTTATGATATATTAAATCTTATATCGTACGGTGTCACGCCCCCAGCTGTCCTTCCTTCTTATTATTGTCTTCTCTCAGGTTACAAATGATATTTTCCGTATTTTCCGTATCTTGCTGCCTACTTCTGCCTGCTACTGCAGATCTGTCGGTTCGAAGTCATCCCACGGCACAGCCTCATCTTACTTCTCCCGGGTGAAGTAGCCATCCTCGCGGAACACGACCCGATGGTAGTAGTATGCGAGGAGCTGCGTCATCCTCCTGAAGTACATAGTTTAGCATTGAATCATAATTTATTAATGCTACAAATCCCATTCTTCTTGTAGATAAACTCAACGACCACTGTTCATGCACATAGGATGAGTGCGATAAAAGCTTGGTTGATACCTATTTATAGCCTATGACTAGCCTAGCCAACATTTATTTCCGTCACTGCGACTCCCATTGCTGACTTAAATGATTAAAGCGCCAATACCTGTTATACTGGGCATCCCATCGCCATTCAGAGTAGCTGGGAGATTGCGTTGCATTGCCTGAGCCCGATGTTACCCCAGATCCTGCAAGACCCACCCCCCCAGTCGATAAGATTGAGTCCAAGACATAACCTCGTGTCGTGCGCTTCATGACATTTTCACCCTTTACCCTTACATTATCGTACGCCGTCGGGCCTGTTCCCTGTCCTTCTAGGTAGATATGAACCTTAGCCCTGCCTTGAACTCCTCCACTCAACTCGACCGAAATATGATCCTCATCCACTGATATCTGACCGCTTGAACTGTCGATACTGTTCTCGTGTGGTGGACCCCTGCAATTGGCAATCAGACAGATCTTAAGGCGGACAGGAAAAAGGATGTTATACATTATCAAAGCTTACTCCTTTCCCAGCCGACAAGCAGTGGCATACGCAAAATGCTCGCTGAGAGCCTTCAGAGTGCTAACCGGAACTTCAGTCAACGAAGCTACCTGGGCAAGCCTCGTAGCCGCTTTGGTACCCCATCGGACGTGAACACTACCGATATAACCATCATAAGTGCTGGATGGGAGGGTGTTTTGGTATGACATGATGAAGAAAGAAGGATGATGGAAGAGGTACGTATAGACTGCCGTGGATGTACTACTGCGTTGCGCAGTATGAATGGCCCAAGTGTAGAGAGGAGAGCTGCCCAGTAGAGAACAACGCATATATGTATAAAGGCTTTGGTGTGGGGAATTTGGAAATAGGATGTAAATCAAGACCAGCTCATGTGTTAGCCATAACCCCCAACAAGAAGTGGGCAAAGATAAAACGAACAAGTTCCCACGGCAGCAACAGTCAATCGAAGGAATATCCAACGTTCCGCCAATCAGTATTACGGGCGTTTACGCAGACGCGGCTAACAAGGCTGCATGTCCCGCAAGGCCATACCGGGAAGGGGGCCCGGCGTTACGCCAGTAAGAGGCATGACAAATTGAGACTTGAATGATGGCTCATCAAATTCACATTCACCGGGTTGAGTCTTGGCGCACCGCAACCATCCCTTGTCAATCTCTTTCCCGGAAAACACACACCCACTAAACGCTGGATTATGCTCTGAAATCGAGCTAGGCGCACTTGCTACTGCTATGTAATACTGCGCTTACTCTTGAAGGATACTCGTTTTCTTGGCATTGAATACGAATATACTTCAATTTCCAGTGATCTTCGACGGCTGCGAGGATCTACGTTGAAGCCCCCAAAACGTGATGTGGAGCTGTATCAAATTAGGCTATTTTTGACCGCCGGTCGGCTTTGTTGAAACAAAACACTTCTCACCCAGTGCTGAATAGGCGGCAAGCCTGAGCGTGTTATTACCTTTGTGTGCATTTATTTTGGGAAAACCTGCGTCTTACTGGCCGTGTGTTGCGGCCACGTCCTGGTAGCGCGTACCAAAGTAGGCCTGGTTTCGATAAGCGCTTGGTCAAGGGCGGCAAATCACAAACGATTGGCGGTCGACTAACAGCTCCTCAGACGTTTGGCCGCTTTGTCGTACGCCCGAAAGGGACCTGAACATTACCGCTTCTAGTACGATTGGCTGTAGATTCTCCTCTGTGAGACGGTCATCAGGGCGCCAGCGTTGAAAGGTCTGGCCTCTTTTGTCTGGTTACGATGGAGGTTTTCTTTGTTTACTGGCATTTTATAATAAACAGGTGCTAGCCATGCCGCTTTTCCACTTATTCACCTTCATTCTTTCATCGCTTCATCACTTCACGTACTTATTTCTTTGGAGTTTTCTTTTACACTGCTGGCCAGTCCGCATTTCCACACATCTCGCACAACACTACACACTACTGTTCGAAACCGACACAGCACCAAGTCCTCCATACAAACTACCCAATCTTAGTAACTCATTCACTTTGCAATACTCCTTCAAATTCCCCAACAATGAGCAAACTTGGATCCGCCCTTAAGGCCGGCCAGACGGCCATTGAGCTCGGCCGCAATGTCCACGGCATCGCGGGCGCGGCCTCCGAATTCCGCTCGGCCGACAAAGGCGAGCTCGGCCGAAAAGCGGGCCGCCACGCCTTCAACGAGGGCGCCGAAACGGGCAAGACGATGGGCAAGACGTGGCTCAAGACGTTTGAGGTGGTCCCGCGCCTCGTGTGCCGCGGCCTGCAGTTCCTCTTCGCCCTCATCGCCTGCGGCTTCTACGGCCACCGCGTCTCAGAAGCCCGCGAGGCGAACAACGGCTTCTCGCCCGAGTGGTATTTGGCTCTCGCCGTGGCTGGGACGTCGGCCACGACGGCGCTGCTCTTTGTCGCGCTCACGCCGCTGGGTGCCGTTCCTTACGTCGGCACCAAGCTCAAGCTTCTCAAGACGTATCGCGCATTTGCTTGGGATTTAATTCTATTCATCGCCTGGATCGTTGTGTTTGGAATATTCGCAGCCATCTTTCTCCATAGGGACAGCAACGACAAGTACAAGGGCAGCTCGACGGGTCCAATGAAGGCTGCCGTCTGGGTTGATCTCGTCAACTCGGTGCTCTGGGCTACGTCCGGAGCGTATGGCGCCTTCAAGACGTTCCTCGGGGACAAGGCAGATGAAATGATGGACAAGATGGGGCAGAAGCTGTTTGACAAGAAAGCGGCGGCGGCAGACAAGGCTGCTTATGCAGAGAGCGTGTAAGCTCCCGGTTGTTCTAATAGAGGATGTAATATAGTAGTATGATTTATCAACTGAGGGAAACACGACATTGCATTGACGTTGGCAAAAATGATTGCATTGTTACATCGGCTGCTGCGAAGAAAGGTAATCGTGATGCGGCTGACATTCGACAGGGCCACTGCTGCCTACCCAGGCTAGAACAGATTACGAGACAGCCAACTGTATTGAAGACCAGCATGAGAATTTGCTCACCTTGAGGGATCCTCCTCCGAAGTAGGAAAGAAACAATCAGGCAATTCCTGATAACATCCAAGTAGCATTATAATGGAGCGTCGAAAAAAGAAAAAAAAAACCGATGGGTGTATGCGACCTCTTACGCAACTTGACTTTGACAAGCAGCCACAGGAGTGGAGTTTAAACACAATAAAAACAAGGGCGACGATTGAATCCCTGACAGAAAAGCAGGAAACCACCAGTCAAAAAGGCCCCCGTAATTGTGCATGGACGCTAGGTGAGCAACTCGACAGGTCGACTTGCAGGGAGCCAGACCAGAGAAGCAAGCCGTGGGGGGTCTCGGGGCGGGCGTAAAAGTCCATGCCGCCCGCTGCAAGAAAGGTTCGGACAAGGTTATCGAGATGACGGACAGCCAGCCGGTCGGGGCGGTTGCCACGCTGGCCGAAAGGCTGGGAACCGGGTAGCTTTCCGACAGAAGTGAGGGAAGAAGAGTGTAAGCTGCTGATAAAAGACAGTCTGCCCACGTCAGGCCAGCAGGCAGTGGAGCCAGCAGCAGACGGAAGCCGGGAGAGCAAGGAAGAAGGTCGGTTTCGCAAGGAACCGCGCTCGGTAATTATAGATTCTGGCAAGACATATCTCGGGAATATCGATCGGGTGGCGCTACTAGCACCACACCGATCTTTCCGGGCCGAGTTCTAGACGGGGGCGGTCGCAGACTAGGTGCGAAGTAGATGGCTAGCAAACTAGCAAGTAGCACCTAAGCAGGTAAATGGCATCATGCCATGTCCTGCCCTGATATGATCTGTTCCTGCATGGGTGAAGGCGGACGAGACAGACCCTGGAGGGCGGCCGGTGAAGGCCGCCTCACCGCAGCCCGGAAATGACGCATCCGGCGAAGACTCAGAGGCCATGCCGGCGGGCGATAAGCACTCGCTCAACCAACCGTCTTTTCGGTCCGTCCCCGAACGTTTAGTGTTGCGTGTTTGCGTGCGCCCAAGTGTACGCAGCGTGGAGCGTGTCGAGGTGTCTCGGCTATCCTCCGTATCCACCCCTGGGCCCACGTCGTGGTCTGACGGCCGAGCAGATGGACCGAATGCGTGTCACCCGTTGATGTGACGTGAGGGTCAAGAAGCAGCTTGAGCGAGGGGAGAGAGGGCAGAGAGTATATAAATGAATGGGATATCGGGGAATGGCAGCCATCATTCTCACCTCGGAGTAATATCATCTGTATTCAACACATCACAACACTCACGACCGACAACACAGCACAACACGACCACGACCATGGCCACCTTTGAGATCCCCACCGAGCAATGGGCCCAGGTCATCGAAAAGACCGGTGGTAAGTCGGCGATAGCAAACACCCCGCACCCAGCCCCTCCCCCTCGTCTTGCATCACACTCACACCTGTGTCAGTCACAACGTACAAGCGAGTGCCCGTCAGACTACCCGGCCCCGATGAGGTCCTCGTCAACGTCAAGTACTCGGGCGTCTGCCACACCGACCTGCACGCCCTCAACGGCGACTGGCCCCTCGAGCGCAAGACGCCCGTCATCGGCGGCCACGAAGGCGCCGGCGTCGTCGTCGCCAAGGGCGAGTACGTCAAGGACATTGAGATCGGCGACCACGCCGGCATCAAGTGGCTGCACTCGTCGTGCCTGGGCTGCTCGTTCTGCATCCAGTCCCTGGAGCCGCTGTGCGACCACGCCCAGCTCTCCGGGTACACCGTCGACGGCTCGTTCCAGCAGTACGCCGTGGCCAACGCCGCGCATGTGGCGCGCATCCCCAAGGAGTGCGACCTGGCTGCCGTGGCGCCCATCCTCTGCGCCGGCCTGACCGTCTACAAGGGCCTCCGCGTCTCCGGCGTCGCGCCCGGCGAGTCCGTCGCCATTGTCGGTGCCGGCGGCGGCCTGGGCAACCTCGCCATCCAGTACGCCAAGGCCATGGGCATGCACCCCATCGCCATCGACGGCGGCGCAGAGAAGGGCCAGGCGTGTCTGGATCTCGGAGCTAAGACTTACATCGACTTCATGACGTCAAAAAACATCGTCGCCGACGTCAAGGCCGCTTCCTCCGAAGGCCGAGGCCCCCACGCCGTGCTCCTCCTCGCCGCCTCGGACCGGCCGTTCCAGCAGGCCGTCCAGTACGTCCGGTCCAACGGCACCATCGTGTGCATCGGCATGCCGGCCGGCGGGAACTACCAGCTGCCCGTCTTCGACGCCGTGGTGCGGTGCATCAGCGTCAAGGGCTCGTACGTCGGCAACCGACAGGACGCCAAGGAGGCCATCGACTTCTTCGCCCAGGGCATGGTCAAGGCACCGTTCAAGATTGCCAAGCTGGAGGATCTCCAGGGTGTATTCGACATGATGAAGGCGAACCAGATCGTTGGCCGATACGTCCTCAAGATCAGCGACTGAGCGTTTGGTGTACAATCTGGGGACGTAGAAAAAGAACGGGTGCGGATAGAAATTGTTGAGGGGTGGTGGCCTGAGGCCACCACCTAGGGCACCTAAGGCCTACAACACCACCCCCTTAGAGCTAGCTAGTCAGATAGATTAATCCTATAGTATTATTGCCAACAACAGGTTATAAGCCCCTCGCGCGCGAAACCACACGCAATTTAGAGAAAAATATCTCCCTAAGATTCTTTATACTCTTACCTTTCTTTTAATATAACTTTAAGCAGAAGTAGATTACTTTAGGACTCAGATAGGCTGAATTAAAGTAACACACCTAGATAGGGATAAGTTATTAGACCTTAAATCCTTATATACCCGCAGAAAAGCTACTCTATAAGTAGTAATTAATTTATAATAACACTTAGTTACTAGCTAGGTCTAAAACTTTATATATAAGATAATTAATATTAAATCTATTAACCCTCAAAATTTTAGTCTATTCTGACTAACTTTATGTTAAATTATATATAGTTCTAGCGATTAGAATTATACGACTCTATAAAGCAGATACTAAAGGTTATATAAGCCCTCTTATACATAAAAAACCCTAATTTAAAGCAAAATCTTAATAATATTCGCTAAGACTTTAATATAAGGATCTTAACTATTAAGGGTATCCCTAGTTAGAAAAGAAATAAGTCTGTTTAACCCTAACAGGCTATAAAGCTAGTTAGGCTTTATATCTTACATCTTAATAATAAAAAAGCTTAAGATAATAGAAGACTAGGATAAATAGAAGATTAAGCTGATACTAAACTTGTAGATGCTTAGTCTAGAGAAGTTTATTAGGGCTAATAGTAAACTAGAGGAAAGCATAATAGATATAAAGATATAGGCCTTTAGGATAAAGAATATATATATAAGGGGCTTTCTAATTAACTGTTTGTTATCTAAGGTCTTAAGAAAGCTATCTTAAGCTGGATGGGATTATAATACTTATATAGCAGCTTAGATGTATAGGTTTATCAGAAAGATAGTCTGCCTGGCTCTAGAAGATACTCTTTATAACCTTCTATTAATATTCTTTAAGCTTAACAGAGAGGAATTTACCTTACTTACTGCTTTTAATAAGAAGCTTTACTTTACGTGAAGACATATTAGAAGTAAGATTACAGTCCTAGAAGAGGTCTTTATTACTATAGCACTAAACAGGATTAAAAGGTTAAATAAGGTCTAGTATAATAACTAGATGTATAACCTTAAAAGAGGTAATAAGATTATAAAGTCAGAAGTTGTTAATTTCCTGATAAGATAAGCTAATACTAAAAAGAATAATAGTACTAACTTTATAATAGATTCATAAAGAAACTAGCCTTCTTAGGCACCTTAGGGTAACTTAAAGATATTATAGGCTTTTATAGACATAAAGGATAAGAATGGTAACCTTCTATGTATAGACTGCCCTCTCTTAAAGGCTGGAAGGCGTTATAAAGCAGATAAATACTAGAAGAAATACCTAGAGCTTAAGAGGTAAGCTAGAGCCTAAGGTATAAACACGCCAGCCTAAGGAAACACGTCTATTAAGACGGCAGGAGCCAACTTCGCCAGCATAACACTATTTAGCTAGATAACAGCATCTTAGACTACCCACAAGAAAGTAACCCTCTTAGTGATAAAAGAAGCATTCTAGAATAATATAATTATTAATTCTAGGTGCTTAAACTACTACTTTAACAATAAGAAGTGGTTTACCTTTTTCGCTAAAGCTAAAAGCTATAGACAAATAACTATAAGTAACAGTAGAGATCTTTACATCTATGGCTAAGATAATATTAAGATTATCACAGCCTAAAGATCTCTATTCTTAGAAGGGGTCTACTATTACCCTAAGGGAGTAGCAAATATGCTTAGCCTAGGAGTCCTTAAGAGAAAAGATATAATTATTAACAGGTATATAGATGTTATAGCTGTTAAAGCAATAAGGCAGAAGGTCTATAATATGATCTAGCGCTATAATATTACTATCTTAAAGTATGAAAAGCCTTAAGGCTTTTATAACTTTACAGCCCTACTAAAGAATATGTCTACTAAGGCTGTTAAATATAGTATTATACACTACCAGCTGGCTTATACCGGCCCTAATAGAGTCCTTAGAGCCTGTCAGGATGTGAGTATTTGTATTAATACTGTTATATTAAAGGGATTCTACTGTGAGACTTATCACCTAGCTAAGGCTGATAAGATGGTTAGTAGGACCCCTCTAGTTAAGACCTTAGTCTTTCTAGACTATATTTTCTGGGATATTATTAAGCTGACCCTATAGGGCCTTAGGGGCTACTACTATAGCTTCTATGAAATTAATACTACTATAGGCTTCTACTAGTATATTCCGCTTTAGATAAGAGACTAGGCTTTACTTAAGATTAAGGGGTGAAAGAAGGCTATAGAAAATATAAGTATTAGGTATAAGATTAAGATGCTTTACTTTAATAATACCTTAGAGTTTAAAAGTAAGAAGATTAAGAGCTAGGCCTTAGAGGAAGGTATTAGTATAAGATTTAGCGCTCCTTATATACTAGAATAAAACAGCCGTATTAAGAGAGCTAGCAGAGCCCTAATTAAAAGAGCCTAAGCTATATGTATTAACACTAAGCTGCTAGAGCTGCTATAGCCGCTCTATATTAAAGCGAGCATCTATATTAATAACTAACTCCCTACCTTTACTAATAAGAATAATAAAACCCTAATCTAGAAGATGTTCTAGATTATTAATATGCCTTATGTACCTTACCTTAAGCATATTAGAACGTGAGGATATATCGCCTATATATATATTTCTAACTAGAGAAGAGTTAGATTAGAAAAGATAACTCTATAAGCTTAGAAGAGATTTCTGGTGGGTATGAAAGGTATAAAGGGACATATCTATAAGGTCTGGCTTTCTGATAAAGAGAGGGTTATAAGAGCTTAAGATGTTAGATTTAGAGAGATCTATAGAGATAAGGAAGGCCTAGAGGATATCTTAGAGCTTAAGGCTACACTAATTAACCTAGAGATCTCAGAAGGTAGCTGTATAATCTTTATTAAAGGCTATGTTGCTACAGGACCTAAAGAAGTTCACAAAAAGCAGTAGAAGACTGTTACTAAGCTAGAGATATAATAGAAGTCAGCTGACAAGCCTGGAGCTACTATAAAGCTATAAGAGGCCTAGAGAAGGATAACTCTATCTCCTAGTGCCTCCCCTCGCAGACAGACTAATAATAATATTCTTAAGGCAGAAATACTATTTCCTGATATGCTAGGCAGCTTTGAAAATACCCTTAAGACCCTATAAGACCCTCTAACTAAGATCTTAGGTACTAAGCCTGTTTCTAAGCTCTAGCCTTAGAGAGAGAAAAGGTAATACTAAAAGAAAGCCCCTCCTGAGCCCTCTGATTATACTACATAAAATCAGAGCTGACCTAACTACTAAAAGATATATAACAGCCTGATTATACCTACTAAGGTGTATAGAGAGTAAGATAAGATTATTAAGGAAGTCTAGCATATTATATTTATATTACTAAAAGCATATAAAATTATGCTAGATGAAATCATAGCCCTAAAGACCTGGAAGTAAGCCTAGAAATATAAGGACTACATAAAAGTCTAGAGACTAGCTAAGGAAAAGCAATATAACAGCCTTGTTAGTAAGGCTGTGTAGGACCTTATAGAGAGACTATAAGAGGCTTAAGTTCTTAATAGAAAATAGGTCTATAATATAAAATACCCTGCTAATAAAGACCCCTATATAAGAGCCTAATAGGTGGTCTAGGGAGACTAAGAGTGAGGTGATAATTATACTGTTAGAGAGCTTTATATAGTAGTAGCATATATAGCCTCTGTGAGATTATTCTGCTTACTTATAGCTATCCTAGACTATAAAACAGCTTAGTGTGATATTATTATAGTATTTCTAAATATAGCAGCAAAGAAAAAGATCTATATTAAGCAGCTGTATAGCTTTAAAGATAGTATAGACTGAGTTTGCCTTCTTAATAAAGCTCTTTACAGCCTTCTAATCTCCCTAGCCTGGTGGTTCTCTACAGCTACCTAAGAGCTTGCCTTAATAGGCTTTAAGTCCTTAGCATTAGAGGTTTATATCTTTAAGCGTGAGAATAATATACTGTTAATCCTCTATGTGGATAATATAGTTATAGCCGCCTAGATAAAGGAAAAGATTAACACTATTATAGATAAGATTAGCAGGTTATTTAAGATTAAGGCTCTAAGAGAAATAAAAGACTTTCTAGGCTTTTAGATTATCAGAAAGAGAAATAACTGTTATATCTATATTTATTAGAGATATTATACTAAGAAGATTATTAAAAAATTCACTATAGGGCATCTTAAGCTAGTAAAAACACTATAGCCGCCTAAGTATAAAATCCTAGGCAACTAGAAGGATAATAAAGTTATTATATTATAGACCTAGTAGCTTAAAAGAATAAGAAGTCTTAACTATCTATTAATAGGTATAAGACCTAATATTATATTCACAACCTAAAAGATATATAAGGCTAACACAAGCCTTACTAAGTATTATAAGAAAGTGATAAAACACCTCTTTTGCTACCTTTATAGTATACCCTGCCTAGCTCTTATACTAGGCGGTAAATATAATATTAGAAACCTAAAGCTCTAAGTATACATAGATACTTTCTTTATAAATAACTACATAATATATTACTTAACTGTAGGGCATATTATATTTGTTAGTAACAGACTAGTTCTTTAGAAATTAAAGAGGCAGACTATTATAGTGATCTTGTTAATAGAGGCAGAGTTTATAAACCTAACCCTAGCAGAAATATTAGCTTTATAAATATTATAGTTAATTAAGAAAGCTAGGCTAAAGCAGCCTAAGCCTTATATACTATTTATAGACAGCCAGAATGTGAGACTAGCTATATTAAATAAGAGAAATATAGCAAGAATATATTATATTAATATACGCTTCAAATAGGTTATCTAACACACTAAGGAAGGCTATTTTGACCTTTAGCAGATCTATACAGACAAGATAATCATAGACAGGCTGATAAAGGTGCTAAGGTATATAACCCACAAGAGATTTATAGTACAACTCCGGATGCGGAAGCTAGATGCCCAGGATATATAAAACACTAAGGAATTAGTTAATTTGATATGGAAAAGGGCTTGTGAATGCGTTACTTGTTTATGGGTTCCCTTAGCTGTGGGGTGGTGTTAAGGGGTGGTGGCCTAAGGCCACCACCTAGGGCACCTAAGGCCTATAACGCCGCCCCCTTAGAGCTAGCTAGTCAGATAGATCAATCCTACAGCATCATTGCCAACAACAGAAATATAGAAACTATAGACGGCGAAATGCAATAATATGTTCGATAATCGTATGGATCAAGTGTGCGCATGATAACATTAATCTTGTATCTATTAGCCACCCTTCAAGTCCTCTAAACAGCTTTGTTTAGTCGTGCAGTGCCCACTGAACCACGTCCAGGGCATGCGAAGCCACTCCACCGGATGGTCAACCCAACCCGTCAGGCATTACCACAAATTGAGGCTCTACACTTCGTAGAATAACCTCTCTAGCACCTTGCTTTATGTGTTCCCTATCCGTCCTTACGAATACCTAATTTCTCACCCGCGCAATATTCACTGGCAGTTTCCGAAAAACAACATTATCCATTCGAGCTCTCGCTTCCTCACTTCGTCACACCTTCACCGAACCCAACATCACTCAACAAAGTAGCTGTCAGTGCTCAAGTGACCTGTGCGTAAGTGATGGCCCTTGGTTCAGCGTCCCATGCGTCAAAGCTGCAATATCGACCCTACCGCCACCCTCTTATAACTCGAGAGCGCATCTTTTCGCTTATCTGATTATTGCATGTGTATAATCCCACGTGGTAGACTATCCGTAATTCGCATAAGTTAGGCAGCCCTGAATAAAGTTTCTCAAGGAGTTAAACCAGCGGATGGAAGATTGATCCGGATCGACGTCGACCTTGATGGACACTTCCCAGCTCCAAACTCCAAAGACTGCCCATTGCCATCACAAAACAACTACATCTCGACTCTCTATTCCAACATCAAGATTCCACTTCACAGCAACATCTGCAGCCAATCGCAATGCCTTCACAGAACTCCACGCAATCGTCGGGAAGCTAGAGCAGCGCCGGTAACAGCTCCAACACAAACACAAAGCCCCCATCGAGGTACCGTGTTGTCAAAGATGGATGGGGCTCTCGCCCAAACTTTCAGCACAGTTTCGGTCTCAAGAGTAGGCCTATCCAATTGCCGCCATCTCCTGCTATACTGACAGCATCTCTAGTGACCCCTGAGGGCATCGAAGAAGGAAATGCCATTCTTGACGCTATTATACAGAGTGACTAAGATCCCGAGACTGGAAAACTGCGGGAGTAATGTGCCCACACGTTCACTATGGCCAGATAGAATTGTTTTCCCCAGCATTGCAATGCACTATCCCTCGTCTACATCTGTTGTCGGTTCACTCTGCGGCTTACGCCAACAGGCGCAGTCCTCAAAGTCCGGGGAGTAAAGTCACTCTGTAGAAGGAATCAGTTTGTATTCTAGTCTTATAATCATTTTCCCCGAGACGGCTCGTTTGCGCACCAACTTGGCTGAAGATCTCGTACCACTTGGCCGTGAACGCCAGGTGTGTTGCGTGTATCAACTCCCTGAGCTCCTTGCCGTCTGTGGTCCTCGGTGTTGGCTACTATTGCATTTTCCAGTCATAGCAAAAAGCAATGCGCACTACGCTGATGCTAAGTGCTAAGCAGGCCTAAATGCTGAATGTGATAGCTACAGATGGCAAGACACAACTTTGTAGGATCTATATGCTGCTCTGTCTCTTTCGTAACAGTATACCATCGAGGTGCTGCTGAGTGTTGACTGGTGACAGTGCACTTGGTACGGCGGTCTCTACCATAGTGTGGCATCGAGCAGTCAGGACACCGCCTCTGGCACTGTATAGAGTAGACAAGTCTTTGGAAGACCTAGCAGCATCGGCCTCACACGTTTATCATACAGGCGAAATTTTGGCATTCATATGATAACGCTGTTAAGTCAACTTTGACTAGTCTACTTGCATCAATAATGAGAAAAGCCTCGTACCAATTCTCAATCTAACATAGTAAGCGACCTTCACTCTCAGTGGTTACTCCAATTATCCAAAGTACGGGCCTCGATAACGTTGGAATCAGCAAGTGAAATGCTGGCACTCCCAGTTCGAAATCTGCTCACGACAATGTCACCAGTAATCGATTATGTCAATGACTGTAGAATAGTCTATTATCGCTGATACGCCCAGTAGAGAAACCAAATTAGACCTTGAGCTTGCGAGCTTAGTCTCGAGTTCTGTGATCTAAGATCTAACGTCTCTTCAGACTTCGACATCAAGTCCTAATTACACAGATCACGCTGTAAATTTTTGTTTGAGAGCCTTTCTTTCTTCCTTTGCGGGTAGTTGTGAGAGTCTAAGGTAAGGGCGGTAAAATTCCGGCAAACTGGACCCAGCTTCAATTTGCGTGCATTGGCACCTAAGCTTGTGCATGTGCTAATACAGTATTGCTCAGTATATGCTACTGCTCTTAATATAGACCCTTATCCAAGTTCGCTTTACAAACTCTCACTCAGATCCTCTCGTGCCATGTCCTTTACAGTGTGCTCTATCCAAGTTCTCGTAACAATCACCACATCATGAGCTGCCCACGTTCTCCGACAACAGTCACGTCCTCACGCCTGTCTCTCCACTCTTGAGCGGGAGCTGGACGCAGCCTGGGAACGTTTCTGATGATCGGCAAGGTAACAAACGTAAGAAGCACTTTGTCTTGTGCCTTACCATTAACTAAGCCATTTTCAGCACTAGGCCCAGCGACTCTCGGGGTTGCATCAGGCCACTAGACCTAGCTGCAGAATGGCGATAAGTAGATGCTCGGCGGCAATATAGAATCAGGCAGCCAGTCTCATCCGTAGAAAGTCGATATTCGCTCATGCATTGCTACCTAAGCCACCAAGTTGGCTGCATGGGGGCCATGGACAGCTCCAATCAGATAAGCAATGCGACTCCGCCTTCACCCATCATGCATCTTACATGCATATTGGCGTTCACTACGTAGTTACGCCCCGAGCCTCGTTGACTACCTCGTTAGTTCTTGTCTACAGCACCCCGCATCTCCATCATCATCCGGCTACGCTGCAACTCCCATAATCTCGTCGTTGGGTAACTATGGCTCGCCGGTTTCTTTCTACGGCCAAAGCAAGATTGAGGAGCAGATCGACATCTCCCAATTCCGAGTCCCGTCAAACTCTTCAGTCGACACCGTCTGGACCCCCTGCGATTCAGCCGCAGCCAGTTACCGCAACTACGAACACTCCGCCAATTTTGTCCACGCCAGCCCCCTCGATTTCTATTCACCCACCCGTCCCAGTCAGCATCCAAGAGATACGCCAACAAACTTGGAACGACGCTTACCGTCAGGTCAAAGATGACGAACCTCGCATTGTCGAAGCGTACGAGAAGATTCTCTCCGTACAGCTCGCGGCAGGAGATGCCGTTCCTGTTCTCCCAGCTGATGGAAATGTTACGAACATCATCGAGCAAGACGCAGAGGATAGACAAGCTCAGATAAAAGTCTTGGTGGACAAGGGACTGGAGAAAACAGAGCGACAAGCCAAGATTAAGGGGAAAATCAAGGAAGGACTGCAGCCCATCAAAAATATCCAGGCCCTCGTCTCAACAGCTGTCAAGGCTGAACCGGCTGCTGCCATCGCTTGGATGGGAATTACTACATTCATTGAGGTAAGAAGCGCCGTACTTCCCAGAAGTTTCTTCACTGACCATTTGCTTGTCAGGTCATCACCAACCCAGTCTCCGAACCAGGCATCAACCGGAATGGCATCGAATACGTGCTGGAGCGAGTCGAATGGTACTGGGAATTGGTGCAGCTCTTACTCGACCCCGGAAAGGTCGACGAGTCCATTGCCAAGCTGCAGAGCCTGCTGAAGAGTCACATCATCACGCTATACAAAGCTCTCCTGTTGTATCAAATGCGGAGTGTGTGTTTGTACAACAAACACTGGGCTGCTGTCATCTTCAAGGATCTTTTCAAGATGGACGACTGGCAGGATCAGATCGACTCCATCAAGAAAACAGAGGCTTCCCTACGCCACGACGTGCACCAGCATGACTCTGAAGTTCTCAAATCTTGGCTTCGGAGCATCGACGACACAGTGCAAAACCTACGCCTGGATGTCAAGGCGGTGCAATCAGCCGTTCAGGATCAGACTCAAGTGCTGCGACAGATCCACCACGACGAAAAGGACGCCAAATGCCTGACCGACCTCTGCGTTGTCAACCCGGAAATGCACAAGCAAAAGATTGAAAGGACAAAGGGCGGTTTGCTCAAGGATTCGTACCGCTGGATTCTCGACCACCGTGACTTTCAGGGATTCCTGAATGGGCCAGAGAGCAGACTACTCTGGATCAAAGGCGATCCTGGCAAGGGAAAGACGATGCTTCTATGTGGGATCATTAACGAACTGAAGAACGCTGAGACATCTCCCCGCGTATCGTATTTCTTTTGTCAAGCCACCGAGGCCCGTTGCAAGGACGCCAGTTCAGTTCTTCGCGGCATCATATGGCTTCTTTGTTCTAAGAATCCAGCCCTGACTTCGTATGTCCGGAAGAAATACGACCTCGAGGGCAAGAACCTCTTCGACGGTCTGTCAGTCTTGGAGTCGTTGGAAGAGATACTCGAAGCCATGCTCCAGGATCAGTGCCTAGAGAATGCAATCCTGTTTGTCGACGCTCTGGACGAGTGCTCAGATGACGGTAGAGAAAGGCTTATTGAGCTGATTGTCAGGCTTTCCGCCTCCTTCCCGGCCAAATGGATCGTGTCCAGCCGCAACTGGGCAACAATCGAGGAACAGTTCCAAGACGCTCAGGACGTAAGGGTGTCACTCGAACTGAACAAAGATTCCATATCTCAGGCAGTCAAGACCTTCATCGATTACAAGGTTGATGAACTGGCAAAGATCAAGAGGTACGATGACAAGACAAGGGAATTCGTTAGCGAGAACCTACTTCTGAAGGCCAACAACACGTTCCTCTGGGTAGCGTTGGTATGCAAGGAGTTGGCGCGACCTCATGTCAGGTCCCGAAATACCACTGCCATGCTAGGTTCTGTGCCAGCAGGACTCGACGAGATGTACAAGCGCATGCTCAGTCAGATCTTCGCTTGGAACGAAGCGGACTGTTCCATGCAGGAAAATACGAAAGTTTACAAAGAAGTGCTCGCGACTGCCTGCATCGCGTACCGCCCAGTCACATTCGATGAACTACGAGCTCTAGTGACAGAGGTCAGAGATTATAGTCGCGAAGAGTTGGAAGAAATTATCAGGGAGTGTGGCTCATTTCTGACGGTAGAGGACAGTGCTGTCTCCTTTGTGCACCAATCGGCCCAAGACTTCCTCATTGGCAAAGAGAGGGACACTATCTTTCCCTCCGGCACTCAAGTTCAGCACCGTCTCGTTTTCCGACGGTCACTGGACGCTTTGAAGGAGCTTCGGCGTGACATATTCGGCCTACGCTCTCCTGGAGTTCTCATCAAAAACATCTCGTGCCCTGATCCTGACCCGCTGTCTTGCCTGCGATACTCCTGCCTTTACTGGGTCGATCATCTGGAAGAGTGTAAGGACACCAGAGAGTCTTTGGATGACGAAGCCATTGGAAAGTTCATCGGGGAGAGGTTTCTTTACTGGATCGAAGCTCTCAGCCTACAAGGAAAAATCCCAGAGGGAGCAAAAGCAGTACAGAAATTGCGGAGAATTATGGTGGATTTGCAGAGCACCACAGGTCAAGAAATCAAGGATGTCGTCGAAGATGCTCGACGATTTGTGCTTTCCCACAAAGACATGATTAGCATTGCACCGCTTCAAATCTATGTCTCGGCCCTTGTCTTCAGCCCCGCTGGTAGCCTGATCAGGAAACTCTTTGCGAGGGAAGAACCAGACTGGATTGCATTGAAACCCAAAGTGGAAGAAAGATGGGATGCCTGCATCCAGACACTTGAGGGCCATACTGAAGAAGTCTGTTCTCTAGCCTTTTCGAATGATGGTCAACGCCTTGCTTCAGGCTCAGTGGATAAGACAGTCAAGCTTTGGGATGTGGATTCAGGCCACTGCATCCGCACAATTCGGCTCAGCGGCCCGGCCTTCATCATTGCCTTTACAGAGGATGACAAGCAACTGGCAGTACGTGAAGAACATTGTACCAACCTCTGGGATGTTGATTCAGGGTCACTCATACGGAGCTTAGCGGGCCATGACGAGGTGGTTGCCTTTTCACCGAATGTAAAGCTGCTGGCGACAATATTAGAAGATGAACTAGCCGGTATAGTTGTATGGGAAATAGCCACTGGCAACAAGGTTCGAACGCTCCGTGGCAGCACCACAAAGATCGGTCCCATCTCGTTCTCGGCAGATAGTCAAGAACTGGCATCAGGGGAAGAAGGTGGGATAGTGAGGGTTTTTGATAGCCGACCAGATGGAAATCCCAGATGGGTCTTGAAAGGACACACCGATACTGTTCTCTCCGTTGGGTTCTTGGCTGTCGGCTCACACTCCTTGGCCTCGAGCTCAAAAGACGGCACAGTCAAGGTCTGGGACCTCCAGTACGGAACCTGCGTACGAACACTCTACGACAGTGATAAGTCGTCATACATGATAATGGTCCCTTTGAAATCTGGTCGGCGGCTTGCTTCGGCATCATATAGCCCAATCAAGGTGTGGGATGACGAAGGCGAGTGCGTCCAGACTCTCCAGGGGCATGCAGGCGAAGTGTTCTCCCTGGCGTATTCCGGAGTCTCCGGTAGACAGTTGCTTGCGTCAGGTTCAGAGGACAACACCATCAAGTTTTGGGACTTGACAACCTCGACAGATTCGACTGCAGATACTATGGGCCAGGCTCCCGGAAACCCATTCCGGATCGTTGCGTTTTCGCCTGATGGCCAGTGGATTTCATCGACTCCCTCTAAGGAGGCAGTCAAATTATGGAACGCAATCGATGGGACCTGCATATACACACTCAGAACTCAGCAATTTCTTACAGAGTCTGAGCTAGGCTTATTCTCACCCAACGGCCAGTGGTTTTTGTGGTTTTCACCAAACAGCACATCAAACAACAAAATCTGCATATCCATATGGGACACGGCCAACGGAAATTGCATCGACACATTCCAGGATGTGAAGGACTATAACTTCTCTCCTGACAGTAGGCTCGTCGTGTTGGCCACGAACGCAACAGTCAAAATATGGGACATCTCTACACGAAAGTACATCAGGAAAATTGATAGAAAGGCCGAAAGAGTGGAGATTTCGGCCAAAAATCACCATCTTCTTGCGCTGCGTTCCGGAACCGAGCTTGCAATCTGGGATATTACTGCACAAGATCCAGTGGAGAAACTCAAGTTCAATTGCAACGTTTATCGATTCTCAGATGATGATCGCCACGTTGCGTTTTACTTGGACACATTTACCACAACCACCGTTAGCAATGCTACAACTATTGAAGTTTGGGATATCTCCGCGGCCCGCCAAGTTCGGGCTTTCAAGGTTGATTGCAGCACGATCTACCAACTCAGCATATCCAGCGATGCGCAGCTGCTTGCTACAGTCACAAACGAAGGCAACATATTGGTGTGGAGTCTGAGCACTGGCGCTCTTCTTCATAGATTCGACAATCAGCTACAAGACCCGTCGAAGTCACCACGTCAATTGTGCTTAAACAGCAGGTGGCTCGTAGCTACTGCCGGATGGTCGCCATTTTCGATCTGGGATCTGAAGACAGACAACTTCGCTCGGCTTCGCCATGCCGGAATGCCGGGTTATCTGAGGATGGATGAATGCAATAGCCCACGACTTTGTACAAGACTTGGGGTTTTGGACCTAGAAAAGCCCACTGCAACCAACACAGACCGACCTGGTGTTACCAAGGGACCCGTATACCATGGATATGGCTTGAGCAGTAACGGCGTGTGGATTGTTAAAGGTAGTGAAAGAATGCTCTGGCTACCTTCCGAGTATCGAACCGGTGGATTTTGTATGAATGGGTTGACTCTTGCTGCAAATAGCACTAACTCAGGCGGCATGTTGATAATGCGATTCGTACCTTAGACCTTAGGCGGGCTTTTTCTCTTGTTTTTATTATTTCCTAGATATACGAAAAGCTTTACGAACAGACTGACGGTTACACTTGGAGCGTGAAGCCAGCGAAATATTCCCTTGGCTGGTTCTCGAGTACGGAATACGGAGTGGGATTAACTCACGGATGGATTCTTGCAGATGATAGCGCACCATATTCTAGTATTACATTCTCGAACAAGGGTTACTTGTGGCTTTCCTGAACTTCGCTGCACCAGTTCTCTGGGAAAAGCTCGTTGAGCGAATTCGTTGCTCAGTAGAAACCCCTAGCATTGCTAGATGTCGTCTCATAAACTTCCCAGCATTGGTTTGGATCTTATCCGCGGAAGAGGTCCACGCCTATTAAGGCTGTTGGTGGCGTAATGTAAGCATTCACTCACAGTGTTCAAGACGTGGGACCGTAGCCAGCAAAACAGCTGAAACCACGTGCTCAAGGTTCATAGATTTGCGCTAGGGTCGGATACATGAAATAGTAATTAAATGGGTATTCTATATAAGGAACAATAAAAGTATTTATCAACGATCTTGTGGGGGAAGCGTATTTCAATCATAGTTTATACCGGCCCCGAATCGTAACCTGATTCAAGACCTATTTATGCCGCAGCTCATCGTCCGGAGGTTAACGAGCTCCATAAAGCCATTGAGTCATCACGGCTCTTGAGACGCGGCGAAAGAGCTAAAGGACCAATACAAGATTTATAAGCCAGGCAGAATCCCAAGAACATTGCTATTGTTTGTACTAAGATATACTGATACTAATCAGTATTAGGATTAGGAGAAGTGCTCCTAGTATTAGTGTTAATAAGTATTCAACCCCGGGGCTAGATAAACACGGTCCTAGTCTAGCAATGAAATAAATGTAGGACTAAAGAGATACGTGGGTCAGAAGTGACACGCCGCACAAGTCCAGGTGATTACTGTTCGCGATTTTATAGTTATGCATATGCAACACTGCTGCTATGAAGTATGCTTGGTAAATTAACTTCAAAGACGAGATCGTATCTCAGCGACAGCACAAGAAGTTACGCTTCGACTACTCCGGGATCCGGACACTACAGTTTAACGGGATACTGCCTTCAATTCTATAAAGAGTAAAATACAAATAGGTAGATCGTGTTGGTCTGCAGGAAAACATCTTCAACAAGCCGCCACCGAGTGCGCCATTAATGAAGTCGCACTAACACCTCGTGCAACTGTTTACTCCTTGGACAAATCGTCTTCCTCATAACCAATACGTAACAACAGTTCTTCCCTGGTAAAATGCCTACCTTGAATAAGATACTGCGAAATGCAAGCCCTTGTGGCACTCGAGCAATGTAGCTTTGGTCGCTCAGTCGGAAGCCAGGACATCTTTCTTGGATCTGCCTTCGCCTCCTCGATAATATATCTCACCATGCTATCTTCTTGCCAATCGGGAGGTCCTCCAAAAAATAGCAGTAGCCAAGACACTTCCATAGACTCCGAGCTTCAGGTGAGCATTCACGTCTGCCCCATGTCTAACTAGTAGCCTGGCACAGCCCAGAGAGTGGCGATAAGCTGCTACTGCTGATGCGGAGCTGAAAATGCATTTCTGGCACGAAGGGTTTGGGTCCGCCTTATATCTGAGAAGAATCTCCACAGACTTTGCATTTATTTGCGTGGCCAAACAAAGAGGGCGGGTGTCTGCGATGCGGTTTGGATCTGCGTCGTTTGAGAGGAGCATCTCGACGCGGGCATGTCGTTTGTAATCGATAGAAGAGTGTAATGCGCTTCGGCCACGAGGTAGAATCCGGTTTGGGTCACTTCCCATCTTAATGAGATCGCGATAAAGTCCATCGTGGCCATACCTTGCAGCAACGGCCAGAAAATCCATCTTTGAAGACTGATCTGTGTAAGGTTAATATTATAGCCTGTCCAATCTTTCGCTGTTTGAAACAAGTCGAGGGTGCATATTTCAAACATTGCGTCTTCGATGGATCTGTCAAAAACGGGGTATGGAGACCTAGTAGAAGGTTTCAAACCATAATAGCGTCCAGGCCGTTTTCGATGCCATTTTTGATACTCCTGGGTTAAGTTTAATGGCTCACCTTCGGCTATCATGAAGCATCTGAGAAGCCGGGATACTTCTGGGCACCTATTCGGCCGAGTTTGAGTTGCTCGGACATGATCCACCCATAATTTTTCCGTGTAGGATAGAAGACCTTCCGGGTTCGGAGACTCAACTTTTTCTCCTATGGCTCGTAGAAAAGCATTATACTCCATGTTGCCATCCAGGAGGAACAACTCAGAGTACCCGTTAATGAGAACTATGAGTGATATCTTAGCAAGTTCAATCTGAGCAACGCTTCCCGTCCAGTCTCGATGCTTGTCTTCAAATTATTCTGCGACTGATGCGTGGGCGAACTTCCAAGTGTCTCGTCGGGAATCCTTCACAATCAGATGGCGGCAGATGGCCTCGAATCTTGACTCGCTCAATGGTTGTGACAGTTCCAGGCACTGAACGCCCTTATCATTCATCCCTACTTGGACTCGAATTGCCGAGAGAAGTTCCTTGATTGACAGTGGATCGTACGCATGCATAATCCATCTGACGGCTCGCTGCGAGAGAACTTGATCGTGACCCTTATTGATATCGTAAAGCTCATTGTATGCTGCTGTGAGATCTTCTGGAAGTTTGCCCAGGCTTTCGACGATGGCCACATCGAAGGTGAGGCACTTGAGCTGCTCCATCTGCAGATAAGTCCATCTGAACCTATATAAGTGTAAGCGAGTGCACAAGCGGAGTTAATGATCAGAGAGTGGAAGCTATACATTCCGTTCCTGCCGTTGCGCAGTCTTTCGTCGACTTCTGTTTTGATATTCTGTGACCAGTCGTCGCCGATCTCCATCATCTGTTCTCTGATGAATTTTTCGATGTCCGTCTGATTGTCGCTGCCGATCCCAATTCTCATGACATTCTGGGCAGGAAAAAGATTACGAATTTGGTCCTCGTCCCGGCTTGAAATAAACACCCTAATCAGACGTTAAGAATCCTTAACAAGGTTGCTAAAGAAGGTGACAAGCGCCTTTCTGGTATGTCTGTCGCATTCATCTAGGGTAACCAGAACCAATGTGGTGTGTGGGAAGATATTGACAAGCTCGCATATTCTCTCTTGGCAATCTGCAATCTGCAACCGTGGACCTTTGACTGTTTTTCTGCATGGCTTGGCAGAGCTTGATGAGACCGGTTTCCATCTTGGTCCGAGAATGTAGAACTGTTGCTAACTGTCGAACGTAACTTCTAAAGGTGTGTATAAGTAGATCGTCTCGGATGTCCATATCACTCTTGCTGCAGTAGAAGAAGGCAAAGGCCTCGTCAACCGCCGACCCTTCTTCCTTGGCATCGATGCGGTAGCGATCAATCACCTTAGAAGTGAGGGTGGATTTCCCGGCGTCGACTTGAAGATTGCCAGAAAGAAGCATCACTAAAGAGAATGGTTCAGGCTAACCTTTACCGTTAAGCCAAAGAATTCAGGAAGAGGTTGAATCCTCCCAGCGTAGAAACTCCTTGTGCTCTAACAGCCATTCGCAGGTGCCTTAAGTTCTCCGTTTAACCCTGTTCTGGTGCTAATCACCGACATTGATACTGCTGATGAAATACAATGCCTCGAGGAGCGCGGTTTCTTCCATCTGCTCGAGCATCTTACCTACACCTTGATTGATGCACCGCAGTGGCTCGTTCAGACGTCGAAGAAGCTCCCGGTTCTTGACGTTTTCCATCTGCCTCTGCTCTGCCTCGCAGGCTTTCGCTGCGAGTCCTAGACTCTGCTCGGACTTGAACAAGTCCTGGACCAGTCCTTCTCCTTCTCCAGGATTCCCAAGAGCACGAAGGAAACGGGTTCCACCTCCGGTTATGAGTTGGTCGGCTGCATGGGCTAGAAGCTCAAGAGCCTTTTGATATGCATCGACTAGAGCTCCCTGCAGGTCTTTTGTTGACATGTGAGCAAAGGGGATGGCAATATTTCCAATGTCGGTCATCCAACCCACCACCCGGCTTGCATAATCCCTCCAGATGATCTTGCGGTCCCAAACTGTGATCATTAGGGGTTTTTTCTTGAAATCCATCTCTCTTTTTTAGATGATGTTCACTAGTCCGTCCACCTGCACTTTATCATCCGACTGATTCAGGAATTTCTTAACCAACGTCTGGGTCTGCTCGTCGGTCTTCTTCAAAGCCTCGAGCCAGAGCTCGGACTCCCCAGATGAGGTCAACAGACGTCCATTTTGGCTGGAGGTAGCGCCTTTGGTGTCGGTCGACGTTGTTGCTAAAACAGGCGTTGTGGCTACCTGTGAAGCAACGATGGCTGATGATGAAGCCTCAATACTAACCGACTGACTTGGAGAAGGACTTGGAACACGAGAGCGAGCCTTGGACTTGGGCTTGAAACAAGGCGAAAAGGCTGTCAGGTAGCCGCCGTTAGCCTGATTAGGCTTGACGGCTTGCTGCATTGTCGACTCTCTTCACTCCAGTAGTCGCGTAGGGTATGAGCTAGATTGCAGTTTCTTCTTATACTGCTCATGCCCGGTCAAGCAGTCGCCCAACCACTTCTGAGCAGTCTTAACGGCTTGCGAGAGTGGAAGGGTCTCCTTCCTATGCCTGATGCTGAGGTCTGCTGCCAGCGTCGATTTGGGGAAGACCAAGAACCCTCTACTGATTCCGGTCTTTCCCCCACCTTTGAGGATCGTTAGGTCAACGAGGATTTGCGCCGTCGCGTTCTGGCTGTTCCCTGGGTAGACGCGATAACTCGATGGCTCGGCCATGCAGTTTCGCGGGTCGCCCGCGATCGTAAGAAGCCAACGCATTAGGGGCTCGCATATATAACAGCCGCTTGCTGCTGCGTTGGCTATGGACGTGAGATCTGGGTGGTGCGGACCCCACTCGCGGCTCTGGAACATGGGCGTGCATTTTTCGCAGAGCGTTTCGTTTCGCGCCATGGGGCCGAGTATGTCAAAAGGGATTGGTTTCAGGAACGATGAGCAGATAGATAAAGGACAAAATCAATCGAGGCCTGAGCTGCGAAGGTGCGTACGTAGTAAGCTAGTGCGTGATGGGAATGCAACATTCCCAAGATATTTGAATCAGGCCAGTACGCTTTGCGTATATTAGGTATTTAGGTGTCTACCGCTGCTGCCTGACAGGCGGCTCAATTCAAAAGCACACTTCAATTCCCAAAGGTCCATTGGAAGCCTCTAGACATATTTGGGGCGGGCTGACGGCGGGGTCAATGGCGTCACACGCGGGTGTGTTGGGCTCGAGAACTTCATTTGCATATGTAAATGTTGACCGTGCATCTCGCTGCGACGGCAGCGCCGGACGAGGCAACCACCGAATGTGACCATAATATCTGGAGGCGGGCAAGCTGACTGCAATTATACCAACACTCATACTAATACTAGCTACTACTCAGATAGTATGAATATTCATTGGTTGGTAAAAGTACTAATAGTGTTGTTGCCAACCCTGATCAAGTCCGAGAGTCAGATTCTAAGTCGAACTACCCAGCCTAGATCATATAGAGGCGTAGAACTTAGGATATTGCGTACTAGGTAAAGAAACAGGGCAAATAAATGATCACCAAGGGGCTACTTTCGTCTTGTCTTTGAAGAGTGGAGGGGTTACGACATGTCGGATCAAAGAAGCCCCGTCTGCAACAATGCTGTCAGTTCGGTCGGAACCCTGTCTACTCAAGCTGAAGCTCCGCACCTAACCACCGACAAGCACATCGTCTCTGCCTATAGTTATGTCTCTTCCCTCTAAAGTTGGAGTATTAGTCGTCGGCAGCGGAAACGCCGGCTTTTCCGCTGCCGTGTCCGCGGCCGAGTCTGGCGCAAACAGCGTTCTGCTAATTGACAAGTGCCCGGAGGATTGGGTAGGCGGGAACACGTATTTCACTGCCGGCGCCTACCGATGTGCCCACGGTGGTCTTGACGACATCCTCCCACTTGTTAATAACGTCGACAAGGACCAAGCCTCGAAGACTGATTTGGATCCATACACTGAGCAGGACTTCCACAGGGATCTAAACGAAGTAACGGGCGGCCGAGCAGACAGTGAGCTCGCAAGGGTTCTCATCAACGATTCGAACGACACCATCAAGTGGCTAGCTCGCAACGGCGTCCGATTCCAACTGTCGTTTAATCGTCAGGCATACGAGGTGGATGGCAGGATCAAGTTTTGGGGTGGCCTGTGTCTCCGAACGGAGGATGGAGGCAAAGGTCTGATCAAAAACCATATTGCTGCAGCTGAGAAGAAGGCAGTCCATTTCTCATGGTCAACATCTCTCGTCGGCGTGGAGCGAGACTCCAGCGGCGGTCTGGTGGCAAGGCTCTTGGTAGATGGCCAGGAGAAGACTGTCAAGGCCGGCGCCATCATTCTGGCAGCTGGCGGCTTCGAGTCGAACCCCCACATGCGTAGCCAGTACCTCGGCCCCGATTGGGAAATGGCCATGGTCCGCGGAACTCCCTACAACACCGGTGATGTTCTGCAGCTGGCGATGCGCGAGCTCGACGCTCAGCCAACTGGCGACTGGTCCGGCTGCCACGCCACAACCTGGGACGCCAACGCAAACCCCGACAGCGGCGATCGCTTGGCATCCAACGAATACACAAAGTCGGGATACCCTCTCGGTCTCATGTTCAACATCGATGGCCAACGCTTCGTCGACGAGGGTGAGGATATACGCAACTACACATACGCCAAGTTTGGCCGGGCCATCCTCGCCCAGCCGGAGCACATCGTCTTCCAGGTCTACGACGCGCGGACGTCGAGCTGGCTCCGGTCTGAGGAGTACCGCCCTGAACGTGTGGAGCGCATCACTGCGGACACCGTTGAAGGGCTTGCCGAAGAATGCGCCGATCGCGGTCTTCGCGCCCGTGACGAATTTGCGCGCAGCTTGGACGAGTACAACCAGGCCGTGTATGCCCATCGCCGTGAGAACCCTGGCGTCAGGTGGGATCCATCATGCAAGGACGGCTTGTCGACGCAGTCATCAACCAAGCAGCTCGCTCTAGCCAAGTCCAACTGGGCGCTTCCGCTTGATAAAGGACCCTTTGTGGCCGTCAAGGTGACCTGCGGCATCACCTTTACCTTTGGTGGTCTCAAGGTCGATCCTACCACCGCTCAACTCATCGGTGCGACTGATGTTCACATCCCTGGTCTGTACTGCGTTGGTGAAATGATGGGTGGCCTGTTCTACCAGAACTACCCTGGAGGCAGTGGTCTTACATCTGGAGCTGTCTTTGGCCGGAGGGCAGGCCGAGCGGTGGCCAAGGAACTGTGTAGACAGTCTGAATCTTAAATATCTGTTGGCGATTATGAATTCGTGAGGGTGCGTAAGCCTGGTGGCAATATTTCGGAACGAGCGGAAGTCTAAGAGGTAGCTTGGTTTAAAGCGGGATGACGTCGGCCATGCCACGCAACACTCATCATCATCAAAACCCTCACTTTCTGCCTCCATCGCTAAACTGCTTCTGCCGCCTCTCCAGTGCTATTCCGTCGAGATGCAAAAAGTCACGGCAAAGCTGCCCTCCTGGGACACGACCAAGACCCAGAGCAAGAGAGGCTTCGATAAAGTCTGGGGATGGGCCGATAAGCTTGGGGCGCCGGTGAACCGACTCACCAACCGCATTGGCAGCGAAGCATTCTGGCCTACGACGCTGGACAAGGAAAGCGACAAGGCGGCTAGGATTCTGAGGTCATTCTGCAGTAAGTCCGGCCTTTTCACTTTTTATTTTTATTTAATTCCCTAGCCCCGTCCTGGATTGTTCGTGATATCATGATGTACCGAATTCGCGACTGACAATGGCGCCAGAGGACGGGTTCTACACCGAGTCAGAAGGGGACACGCCGACCATCCAGGATGGTCCAAAGAAGAAACAGCGCGTCCTCAAAAAGATCCCGCAAAAGGTGATAGAAAACGCCGTTGGCCTCGCCATCTTCACCACGATGCGCACTGGCCTGTGGGTTTCCGGAGCCGGCGGTTCCGGCGTGCTGGTTGCGCGCAAAGACGACGGATCGTGGTCTCCTCCCTCCGGCATCCTGCTGCACACGGCCGGCCTGGGGTTTCTCGTCGGCGTGGACATCTACGACTGCGTCGTCGTCATCAACAACCGCAAGGCGCTCCACGCCTTCACCAAGATCCGAGCGACACTGGGCGGCGAGATCAGCGCAGTCGCCGGCCCTGTCGGAGTCGGCGGGGTTTTGGAGAATGACGGCAAATGGAAGCAAGTGAACAAGCCGGTGTTCACCTACCTCAAATCCCGGGGTTTCTACGCGGGCGTCCAGGTTGACGGCACCGTCATCATCGAACGGACCGACGAAAATGCTCGTTTCTACCGAGAGACGATAGGTGTCGCCGATATCCTGGCTGGCAAAGCGCGCCACCCACCGCCAGAGATCAAGATGTTGATGGAGACGATCAAGGCTGCAGAAGGTAGGACCGACGTCGACGAAGAACTCATGGACGAGCTAGATGGGCAGCCGGCGCCAGGTGATGTCAGCGTTGAAGCACCTGGCGATGGAAAGCTATTTGGAGTCCCCGATCCCGATGATCCGGATCCGTTTGGTGTCCATGCTTTGGAGAAGGAAGGATTCGAGATTCGCGACGCCGAGACTCGCTCAAGACCTTCAAGTCAGCAGTTCGAGTACAACCCCAGCCCTACGAGTCCCATCTACAACAAGTTCTACCGAAGGAGCCTGGATACATCTGCAGCGGGGAGCAATCGCAACAGCTATTCCTCCGCCATTATTTCCCACCGGAGACGGAGCCCAGGCCAACCATACTCAACTACCGAGGCTGCAACACAGACAGACCCTGTTATCATAACACCCATCGAAAGCTTTACCCCCGACAGCCTAAACTCTCGAAAGATGTCACCAGAAAGCGTCTACGAAGACGTTGCCGAAATCGACTATACAACCGTTAGAGACAGTCCTTACAATAACACGAATGGTGATTCAGGGAGCTCCGATGAGCGTGAGACCAGTCGACACGAGGACTTTATCAAGCAGCTTGACTCCCCACCAGCCATTGATGAGAACATCATTGGAGTTTCTAGCAGTACGACTGTCTTGGTCAATGTCTTACCGCCACCACCACCACTGCCGCCTAGAGAGTTGCCACCTACGAGTTCCAAGTTTGAGGAAGTTAGTCTGACGGATGGCGAAAGAAAGGATATTTAGGATTGATTGCTTTGTATCGTAGGGTTAACGAAAAAGACAGCCACCATCCATTTTCAAGCCTTTTTATAACCTCCTTTATGCGATCGACCTCCACTTGGTACCCTCAGCGATATGGAACCGGTACTCTTCAGATGCCAATGTCTATAATAAGACTCTCTACAGGATCTCGACAAAGAGGCTTAGGATCAAGCATGCCCGGACTTCAGGTCGCTTCTTTGATCCAATTTGCTTCTGTTCTGTCGAAGCAATGAGTCACCGAGTCACTGCAGAAAGGAAGATCGTCATAGTCGGTCCATTTAGACCAGGACTTTCAGCTCCAGGTCGAGTCAACGCAGTCAGAGCAGCCATGACGAGACTTTGCTTACACAAATACATCCCAATCGGCCAGTGCCCTGAAATTCCATCTCCTATTTTGGTAACAATTGATCGTGGTAAGCAAGATTTGTTTCGTTCTACTGCCCGATATGACCCCCACATCAGTAAATACGTCGAGCTGATGAATCATTGAGCCTGGTGGAGACTGCAGCCACCTTCTATGCTTAAGACAACTTAGCATTCTGAGTTGAAAAGTAGTGGCTGAAAAGCATCAACCCGTGAGCACGCGTCATAGATACCACGAGAGCGCTAGTATTGTTTCTGCTGAATGGATCATCAAAACTTGGCTCATCCCTTGCAATTGAGATACCATGTAGACTCATCGTAGATTCGCATCAAGTGCACAGACTCATACATCCTATAGACAGACTACATCAAATTATCATCATGAGTTCAGCAATCAACGCAGTCAAGGTATGTTTGATTCATTTTTATCCTGGTGATTGAATGGTATATTTACTGATCTTTGAAGAACACCATCGCCGAGAACTTTGGCGGTGCGGCAGCGAGTTTGGGCACTAACCAATTTGTTCTCCAGGAGACCCCCAACCTCACAGGCAAAGTGGGCATTGTCACTGGCGGAAGCGAAGGAATCGGATATGGCATCAGCCACACTCTCTTGAAGCACAACATCTCGAAGCTTTACGTCTTGTCCGTGTCCGAAGAAGTCGTCAAAGGCGCCAAAGATGCCATCGCAAAGGACCTTGGAAAGAGCTTTGCCGACAACACCGAGTGGTTTCAGTGCGACCTCTCAAACTGGAAGCAGGTTACAGAAGTTGCGGACAAGATCAAGAACTCGACAGACCGCCTCGACATCCTCGTGAATAATGCCGCCCGCGGTATCATGACCTATCAGCTTACCGACTACGGCCTTGATCGTCACATGGCCGTGAACCATTTCGGCCACGTTATCTTGACATCGCATTTGTTGCCGCTGTTGAAGAAGACGGCTTCCAAGGGCTCGGTGGTGCGTATTGTCAACGCTGCGAGTAATTCGCACCAGGCGGCGCCATCAGACACCAAATTCGAGAGTTTGGAGGAGCTGAATCAGGACTTGGGCGCCAACGCTCAGTACGGACGGAGTAAGCTGGCGGCCATTCTTTACGCCCGGTACTTCAACAGAAACGTCACCCAGGCCGGAAACCCCAACTTGCTTATGAACGCGACGCATCCCGGCTTCGTCAGTACCAAGGCAAGCAAGGTGGACATCCACGAGGCGTAAGCTTTTCCCCTCATCCATGTGACCGTGTCTACTTGAGCTTACTCAAACTGTCTAGGTTCCCTCTAGGCGGCTACGCCATGTCTATCGGGATGGAACCTTTCAAAAAGGATCAATTTGAAGGGGCCGTGAGCGCTGTATTTGCAGCAACGAAAACAGACGAGGGCGGCCAGTACATATGCGCGCCTGCAGTCCCGGAGGCCGGAAGCAAGATGTCTCAGGACGAGGCTCTCGGTGACCGCCTGATGGAGTTGACGAAGAAGGTTTGGGCAGACAAGGGAAATGGAGTTGTGCCTTTGATCTAGACAGTGATTGAATGTCGTCTTGATCACATATTTACTCTATCACTACCGACAATCAAGATCTTATTTGCTTACTATGTGTCGTAGAGCTGTTGTTTACCCTCTTACTGTCCAGAAGAGCCTCACGTCCCACTTTGAGTGTACAGTAATATCCCAACTCTAGACTGTTTTGATCAACTGCCGTAATCTGAGGTGATAAAGATGTAACGCACTAATCAGGGAACCAATCCCATCAAAAACAGGGATGGCGGTCGCGGCAATGTACGCGATGAGTGAGCTAAATATGAGCAGTCAAGATAATATAAAACATACTGTATTGGGAGCTAAGACGCTAAATAGGGAAAAATTGAGAGGAGTCACTGTTGCAAGGTTTCTCAGTAAGGAAGAGTAACTTACAATCTAGAGTGGTGAAGACTTAATATCAGCAATACCTACTCGACTTGGCTGCCTTTCTAAAGTGGGCGCCTTGTCCTCGCTCAGCTTACTGCATTTGGCCTGCATGCATACTACCCCCCCTCGACTCACGATTTGCCTTCTTCTTTCTTCTTTTGGCTACACTGGCATAAGCTGACATGGAAAGTTGGGGTCGGGCTGAGAGTTGGCGGTGTCATTCCGAGGTAAACCCGTATTGGTCCCCTCCATCATTGGATTTGCTGTGCTGTTCAGTTCGACCATATTTTCTTCTTCAACAAGAGATCCATTGTAGTCACTGTATCAAGTTAATCTCGAATCTACTAGTAATCTGAAATTCTTTTAAGAGCTGGTAATATTACTTGAACAGTTAACTTAGGTGCATTCTCAACCTCAATCACTCTTGGAGCCAGAAGGCCTTATCTGGTGCTACTTGTAGGGTGCTATGCAGTCCACAGCCCAAGAGGCACGGATTGGCCAGCAAAATGCCATCAAGTAAGTATTGGGGTCATTGTATGACGTCCCAGGGGCGCCAGAACGCCTCATTCTCGTGCCTTATTTTCAACCCCCTTTTAGAACGAATCGGACGAGGGTGCGCCATTTTCACTCCATGTTTATATACGGCCCAATCGCCGCCCCATCTTAGCACCTGCTCTTGAAAGTGCACTTGCATTAGCACACTCATTTCCGCTTGAAAACACGTATTCCTGTCTTTCAAGCGGCCTTAGTGGTATATCCCGGCATCGGATTGCCGCTGTGGCTTTTCTCACTGCTTCTATTGAAACAAAAGTGCATTTTGTGTTACTGCTAGGGCGATAATTGCGGCGTGGTCAGAATGAAGTGGACAAATCGATTCCCCTCTTCTCTTTGTTCCTCTCGTTCTAGAATTCGCTACCAAAAATGGGGTTTAGATCCTGACGCCAAGATCGATGCCCAGACCATGGATCCGTTTTCCGTCGCGGCGATCGCCATCACCATCGTTCAGCTGACAAGCAAACTTCTAGAAGGTCTGAATGGGCTGAAGAATGCAAAGAGCGAAGTTGCCACTCTCGCAAATGAAGTGAGTGAAGCACCATTGAGGGCCTTGGCATTAAGATTCACCTTCAAGCAGATCACCGATATCAGACTGGTATGCGTTAACATTGGCGACGCTGTCAATCAAGCATCAAGAGCCGGCAACAAAGAACTATACACCGTGCTACGAGTGCTAGTCAAGAGGGCAGAGGCAGTACTTCAGGAGCTCGACGCTGTTTCAACAGAGGCTCCAGCCTCCACGGAAGTCCAACTGTCCTGATAAATCGGCCTTTTCGACAACTGCATGGATCAGGGAGAAGAGCAAGGTCATTGATCTATGCAAGCAATTGAGGGAAACCAGGCACAATCTTGACGCAGCCGTTTCCGCCCTCACTTGTGCCCAAATGTTGGCAAAACTCCCCAATGTCACTGAGGATGGAAAATAATCGGGAGCAGAACTTCACTATCGGGCACATGCCTTACAATCCAAGGAGATGTCTCGAAGCTCGAAGCCAAGCTGGAATCCACACTGGCAACGCAAAAGAGCGAGACTAAAGAACCAGGCACTCAGAAAAACGACGACATATCTGATCGGTTCAGCACAGCCCCATCTCTCGTCAGCATCACCGCCTCGAAGACGGCTACCAAGTGCGAGAATCCGTGCCCCTGCAACTGCCATTTCCGAACTTCAACGGGAGCCCCGTCTTGGCTCAAGAACGTAATCGGTACCATCTTCGTGAGCTACGCGGGCTCTTCAGTCTGGGGCAGACAAGCATGCAATTACCCCATGTGTGAACGAAGCGCCAAGATTGAGTCGTCGTATACGTATTATTTTCCAAGCTGGATCGTGGCCAGGGCTATAGTGTTTACCGTTTCCAAAAACAACTTTGTCGGGATCGGTGGCTCGTGGACGCTCCATATTCCAAAGATGCTCTCTTGGGACAACGCAGTCTGGAGATTCCTCAATCATGGGACTGTGCCGCAGCTGGTGGACATCCTCAGCCAAGGAGTCGCATCTGCTTGCGATATGAATCCAGACGGAAAGTCGCTTCTCCATGTAAGTCCTCCTCAGGACGGCCCAAAAGTTGGCCATCGCTAATTTGGCTCTTCAGTTTGCAGTAGAGAACGAGAGACCCGACATGTGCGAGTATCTCATAGGTCAGGGTGTGAACAAGTCTTTTCAAGACTCTTCTGGCATGTAAGCGGATGACTTCGGAATTTTGCTTGTAAGGAAGACAGACTAAGAAACGATCCTAGGACCGCCTCCCTGATGGCTCTCGCCAAAGTCACACCGGCCTCCGCCTCAGTAGAACGAGCTTCTATCATCGAAAATATTCGTCGGATCTTCCAAGACCAAGATCTCTTTGAGTACATGATGCTGTCTCCGCTTCATAAGTGGTTTGCGCTTTGCGATACCACGGGCTGTTTCGAAGACTACCTTAGAACCAACTTTGAGCATTTGAACACGCAAGACATACTTGGGCGCACGCCGTTGATATGGGCCGCGTCCTCCAACAAACCCGTCGTCGCCCAGAAACTTCTGGAATGGAAGGCAAATGTGTCATCAACGGACAAGCAAGAAAAGTCTGCGCTACACTGGGCGATGTTGTCGCAGTCTTACGATGTCGCCAAAGTTCTTATCGACCATGGAGCCGACATGGAGTTGAGAGACATCTTCGGCCGGACGGCCCTCCATGAGGCCGCAAAGATACCGAATAGCGAAAGCTTGATATCTTTGCTGGTCGAGAGTGGTGCAGACGTCGATGCAAAAGACTACTCGTTCGAGCGAACACTTCTTCACCTAGCAGCATACCATGGGTGGGCAGAGAATGTTCAGGAGCTAGCTAAACTCGGAGTTGATATCGAAAGTCCCATGAACATGATGAATAGGACTCCATTGCTGAGCGCCATTGTCTACAACCGGGCATCTACTGTGGAGGCACTGCTCAAAGTAGGAGCAGACTTGGATACCGTGGATGTTGATGATCGCAGTGTCTTGCATCTAGCAGCAAGATTTGGTTCTCCCACGATCATTAGTGCCCTTGCTGCTGAAATTATGTCAAGGAACTCAGCTACTATTGATCCCGAAGCTATTGATTGTGAAGGAAGAACGGGGGCTGAGAACTTCTTCCAGTGCCGGAAGCAATACTACTTTGGCGAGGCGTGTTCTGCTCAGGAAGCAGAGGAGGCATTCACAGCTTTGAAGGAGGCTCTTTTGGCTGTATCTGGGACTCCTGAATAATCCCTTTGCTACCTGGTTCATTTCTTAGATGATTCAACCTTGTTGTACTGCTCCGCTACCATCTCCATCTTCTCCCCTACCACCGTCTGATCCATATAAACCTCAAGCTCTCCAATTTTTCCCTTCTCGATGCCTTCCGCAATTATAGTGAACACACAGACACAAGGTATTAGCAAGTTCTCCATGGCATGATCCCCTTTGACACGGTACGTGACATCAAAGGCCGCCCAGAGTCGCGTACCAACCAAATCTGTAATCAAATAGTTAGCACACTCTATTACGTAGTCTATCGTATCAAGGATCCACATACCAAAGTACCGGGGCACGTGTCGGATCACGTCCAACTTTGCGAATCGCGCGGTCACCATTTCCTCGATGGTCTTAGCACCCTGTACGGCCGGGAAGTTTGCAAAACGGAGAGTGGCGTCTGGGGCATAGAGCTTGCTTGTTTGAGTCGCGTCAAGTCCATCTTGGCTCTGGATGAACTGCGATGACTGTCAGACAGTAGTACTGATGATACTGAACTAGTCGGGATCTGAAGCTTACTGTATCAAGCCAGGACTCGGCCTCTGAACGCGACGTGGGGAAGATTGGCATTTTCGTATATGGGGAAGCTTCTTTATGAGCAAAATTGATGAGCAAACTTTCCTTGTGTGTCTAGCAAGAGCGTATGCGCAGGATTAAGTAGACGAGAGCAATTACTAAGTAACGGTCAGTCCTCTAGAGAGGAAGCACCAGCGGGTAACGTTATGACAGGGCTGTATTAGTGGTCTTCCCCACGTCCAGTTTGCTGCATATAAACAGGTTGGTGACCGGTTGAGTGGGGACAGAATCTGACAGCCACGCTCCCTCGATATATAGCCTATGCCCCAGCATTGCAACCTCGTTTCCATCCACCTGCCATTCTAGCGGCGTTTGGTATTCTCGATGGGTACGAGATACAATCCGAGTTTTGTTAATGGCTTGGTATCAAACGCCGACACGAGGCTACTGCTGTCACTCAACTAGGGTCGAGCTAATTATATATCGTTAAAAGAGATAGTGAGATAGAGGAAACCCACTAGAAAGGAACGTTCAGTATCTTCGTAATTCCAATAGTGTTAAAACTATCGACTTTAGCGTAAAGCCACCAATAGGACAGGCCGCCTTTTAGATATAACATCTCAAAGCCATCTACTAATACTTCCAATTTTATCTCACTTCTCCCCTTTTATCTTCTCCATGGACATTGCTTCAGTTCACCTTCGTCTTTCGTTCTTCAACCTCGTCTATATAGGCAATGCGTTCCAGCATCGTGCTGTAGCTAGCTCTTGGCTTTCTTGGGGCCGACTCGGCCACTGAGAGTCTGTGCAAGCCTAGCTTGAGTGAGTCTTTAATCGCGACTGTGTGAGATATACCTGAACTCCTCTTGATGAGCTTGGCTAGCGTCGTTGTTCATTTAATTGGCTTCAACAACTACATTGGCTGCAGTGTCCTCGACAGCTGCATCGACTTCGTCGGCTACCGAAGTTAACCCTACTTTCAATCTCATTGCTAACGGCGGCAGCGCCGACGGCGAGACGGTCGTTGATAGTCCAGACTTATATGGCGCTCGTACCGTCTTGGGAGCTGATTATCCCGGCATTACTGCCATTCCGTTGTTTCTCGAGGAGGTCACCGGCCGACTCAAAACAACCTACACTGGCAACTATCTATCCGCATCCTGGGCCGTCAGCCATGACCCAGTACGGGCCCCAGTACATCACCTGTGAGCTCAATAAAGATGATGGCGTTTCCTGTACTGCACCAGCAAGGCATGGCATCTAGGGTCCCATTCTGTTGAGAGGCAACCCCGATACCACATGCACATCTCGATGAGTGACTTGACCTCGAACAAGTCTACATCAAATATGAAAACAAGTCTACATCAAATATGAACTGCTTCATTCCGCCTCATACAGCTACCACCTGTATATGGGCCTGGAAGGAGGCGGATACAAATAATATAATGACTATGAACGTCTCTCACAAGGTTCCTCTCATTACAAGCTTCCTAGGCCCGTTAGCCTTCCAAAGATTAATCAATTTGACCTCTCTCAACGAATCTTGATGCCTTTAACAACCTAGTCATCGAACCTTACTTCCTAGTCATCCTAGATAGCACGTTTCCTATCCCTTCCTACGGGCTAAATCATGTATTCAATGACGTTTCTTTCCCGCTAGGATAGACAGAAATCAAGAGCTTTTATCACATTGGTCTCGACCATCAGACGCAATACTTGCTGGCTTGAATACAAGGCTCGTAGAAGACACCATTAAGACCGAGGTAGCTGAGATACATTAGTGCTCGGAACGTATCTACACGCACGATTGTATTTCCCTCGTCTAGTCGTGCTTTTCGGGCTGTAAGATGACTGATGAAGTGGAGGGTCTCATTCCGTAATTTAACGCACGACTTACATTGAGGGTTGGCCAGAATACTACTACTCCTACTACTAGCTAGCTAGCAGTAGTTATTGTTTATATGAATCGGTATTTCTACTAGGGATCGTCCCCATTTACGTACGTCAACTTAAGAAATGACTGTATCATTCTCAACCGGTTCCATGCCGCTACCTTACCGTTCTTGTCCACTGCTGATTTCCCTTATTTGAGCTTCTGCGGGCATGTAATTAGAGGCGTAGGCAGTTAAATAGGCGCCCTTTGTCCTACTTAAGGAACGCACCGGCGTTAAACAATACAACAACAACAACCATTTTTGTCCGAGTTTTGGCTTACTAAACACAATTCCTATAGTTACTGTTACCATTAAGGTTATCGGAAATGTTATGGCGCTGCAGAAAACTATAGTTTCAGTACTTTCTCCGATAGCATAGTTTAATCTGCTAAGAATAAAACCAGACCAACGCTGTTCTTTTGCAGTTTGACAAGCTCAGTTCATCGCCATGTCGAGTTGTGGGTACCAGCAGAATTCCCTAACCTGTTTGTACACCGCAATCGCATCGAGATCGAAATGCTCCAACGGCTCCACAGCCGTCTCTGGACTTACATAGAAGAATACATCGCAAAGGCAACGTCCCGTTTCCCACATCGAGATTACCTCGGTCTCCCCAACCTCCAATCAGCAAAGAGTCAATTCTAGTGTAAAAATAAGACGATCAGCAGCAGCCGCTGACTAAGGGTAGATGACTTGAACAGTGCTGAAAAAAGGCGACTGTTGGGAGCGTTTTTGAGATATGAGTTCCTCGGCAAGGTATACCATCCGCGACTGAAGATGGCGAGCGTGGAGAAGTACGACAAACTGGTCCAGGACAAGAACCGCAAGCTCCGACCTTGGGAGTACGAGGCGATATGCTGCGTCTATGGTTACGCTAGGGACCTTTACGGCGCCATGTTTGTACATTGCACGGGTTATTGGCTGCCAGACATCCCTTTGCCCTGCGCCCCCAACTCCCGTAAGGCTATTTTGCCGAGCGGACTGTTGTACCCAGATGACACGTACTTCTATACAGGAGCATACTTAGAAGATATGGGCATAACGGGCTTCTTTCTGGGCCTTGGATGCAGACTGCCACTTTTCGGGTTTGATCTTATTACGAGCCTGCTCGTGTCCACAGCCGTCAAGCAGGGACGCTATCACCACCTGAAAAGGTGGTTTTATTCTTTCACTAAAGAATCTCAAAGCGATCTCATTCTCCATCTTCTCAGAGGTTTTCCCCCTTATAGAGGAGATGAAGACTCGGAACTGGACGACGAGCATGGAGGTAACCTAACACATTTTTTTGCGGAATCCGAAACTAGGAAATTGCCCACTTTTTGCAGATGAGGGCACGATATACAGAAGCTTTTGGTCTGGAATTATAGCTTACATAGCAACTAGTAAGACAGATGGATCTGAGCATTAAAAGGACTACCTCTGTAGTACATGACGTCACGCTGTACATCGTCTTGGGCTTTGGAACGGAGACTAATGACAAGGACAAACTGATTGAGTTCTTGTATAAATGCTATATTGGTTGGAAGGTTCTCGCTAATGACAAGTCGGCTCGCTTTTTTTCAGTCTTGAACAGGCGACGGCGACCAAGTACAGAAACAGTTATGGTATCAGAGCATCAGGGCGTTAGAGCGTTAGGGAGTCAGGGTATCATTACATTTGAGGCAATAGGACTGTGTCAAAGCAAATGATATAGTGAAGGGTAAGAATAGTGGGTTTACAGCCCTAGTAGAAACACAATACAGCCCGAATAACACGACTCCTCGGATATGCTCAACCAGACACCTACGACTGCAGGGATCACCCTTTCAGAAGCCGAGTGTGCCTAGGCTTGGCCCAAAGTTAGAGTCATTCAGTCCAAATGAGTAAGAATGAAGAGAAGTTGCAAAGGAAAAGAATCAATCAGGTCAGAACGCGATTCAGGGCGGACTCAACGAGTAATGCTAGGGCAGTGAAGGCACCCTTGAGCAATTCCACTCTACCTGTTGAAAATCACCAAGAAAGGCCATCATTCCTTTGCCTTTTTACCATTCTTTTACTCATTAAATCTACGTTATCGGGCGTTGTCCAAACATGGCGTCTCCCTCATGGCTTGCGGCGACACTTGGGGCTCTTTGCCAATCTATCCAATCATTGATGGCAGGTGAACAAAGAGAAGAAAGAGTATTAGTAATTTAGCTCCCGAGTTCTCCGAGCTCACTCCACAGTAAGCCTGATCTACGCCGGCAATGCCGGATCACCTCGCAACATCTAGAGGTTTCTCTGCTGTTGTGTATTGAAACCAGCCCATCATGAGCCAGTTTCAGGTGCATCCGTCCCGGAAGATCTTGCTCGTTGTAACCACGGGCGGCTTTACTCATGCAGGTGAGTACTGGATGCCCCGGATCGTGCCCTCCTTGTATCTCGCAGTCGTGGGTAACGTGCAGAAACCACAGCTCCCGTCTTGGAGATTGGCAGAACGCTCGCCGATCGTGGCCATGTCATTGAATTTGCCACGCTCGACGGGCAGGAGAAATGGATCAAGCCCGATGAGTATGGCTTCGTCTCCAAGATCCATCTCCTAGGCCCTGGGCCAACCGAAGACCAGCTGGATGCCCACTACCGGCGAATGCAAGCGTGGGATATTTCCAAGGGCCTCGGAGCAGCCATGGGTTCTAAATACCTCTTCGACTCCCTCTGGCCGCAGACCTACCGCCGCCTCAAGGAGATGATGGACGATCCGACAACCCGACCGGCCATGATGGTAGCTGACTTCTTCGTCGATGCCGTCAACGACATGCACGTCGAGTACAATCTGCCAATTGCCGTCGTCTCGCCCACGATGCCGTCGTTCCAGCTACGCTGTCTTTACATCCCCGGCCGGCCCGGATTCCAGCTTCCAGGCACGACGACTTCAGAGCACGCGTCCATGTGGCTTCGCATCAGAAATGAGCTCTTCTTCTTGCCCGACCTGCCGGCAGTTTTCAACATGATGAAGTGGAGCAAGAAGCTGCGACGTGACAATGGCGTCTCCCGTCCACCTCACAAACCCGAGAAGCCGGACTATCTGATCTTAGTCAACGCCTTTTTCGGTCTCGAAATCCCGCGGGACCTTCCTCCCACCTGTGCCCCCGTGGGTCCGCTTCTGAGTCCAACCTTTCCACCACTGGATGAAGTTTGTGGGGCCTTCTTTAGCAAACACAAATCCGTCATATATATTGCTCTCGGGACTCACATAATCTTGCCACACGATCACGCCGTTAAGATTATCAACGCTGTCTCTCGTCTGATGGATGAACAGTTGATTGACGGAGTCATCTGGGCCATTGGTAAAAGTGGCCGACAGGACATGGACCGCAGCACGGTTTTAGCGATCAAGGCGGACATAGAGAGCAAGAGCTTGCTACTGGGTGACTTGCTGGACAACAAGCATCCAGACTGGCTGTTCCCGTTCTTCGCTCCCCAGCGTTCCATTCTTAACCACGAATCCACCAAGCTCTACTTCACCCACGGCGGTGGCTCTAGCGCCAACGAGGCCCTTTACCACGGCAAACCCATCATCTCGATGGGCATCTTCTCCGACCAGATTGCAAATACGACCCGCCTTGTTGCCGGCGGTGTCGCCGAGTCCCTCAGCAAGCTAGGCTTCACCTCCGACGAGTTGCACCTCAAGGCCAAAATGATCCTCCAATCCGGCGAAGACGGGCCATATCAGCGCAACGTGCTGCGGCTGAAGCGCATTGCCCACGTCGCTGCTCGCCGTAGATACCACGCGGCCGATCTGGTCGAAGAGCTGATGTACGACAACGAGCTGCGGTTTAGCCTTGATGGCGAGGAGCTGCGGCCCATGCATTTGCAGACTGCTGATATGCGTATGCCGGCGTACAAGGCCAAGAACTGGGATCTGCATGCTGTCGGCGCTGTGGGACTTTCAGTAATCGCGGCATCGGCATGGCTCACAGGACGCTTCTTGTGGCTGCACAGGGGGCCCTGCAGTTCCTGAATAGACGTTGAGCAAATGACTCACTCTATAGTAGGATAATATTCGATTATTGAGTTAAAATAGCCAAGCCGCTTCTTCTTCATATGCGGAACGCTAGTGATGTCACTGATATCCTTTTAGCCTGATCTTGATATAATCGGCATCCATAATCTTCGTGATCCCTCTAACTCGCTTTAGCCTTCACGGGGTTTCTCAAAACGAGGGCACCATCAGGCCATTTGACAGCTCCCTGCTTTTCTATACCGTAAGCCTGTTGTTCATGGGTAGATAAGGGATCCCACCGAAGTCAAGGGATGCGCCTACTTCTATATAAAGACGGAAGAGACTAGTTGCACTGGTATTAACAGAATTGAGACAGCAGTTTCGGCAGACAAAGAGTCAATAACGGCTACTTCTCAGTATGAAAGACGACTTTCTTCCGGCGCTATCGGATTTGCTAGGTAGCTTCATTTATTGAAAGAAAAAGCGCCATATCTGTTGGGGCTCTTTCCCATCTACACACACCAACTTAAGACGTATTAAGCCAGCTCTATATAGCAGGAACAAGTACGGCTTGGACTCTTTGTGTTTCATCTACCAGCTCTATACGTCTGCTTCAAGACTAGGAATTGCGTTCTCCCAGCTTTTCTTTATACTCCCGAGTCTCATCGCAAACCTAGCCTTCCAAAGACACCCTGCCAAATTGAGTAATTGGCTAGGTCTTTTAGCAGCCTACAGACTTCAGACTCACATTTGACTTTAAAGATTAGGCCGCGGCCCGAGAGCAAAGCAGGTAGTATCACAGTTTTTCAAAATCTTTACGGTTCTCAGTAGCGGACAGCCGCATCATCTTGCCAGCGTCAAAGCTGTACTCGACTTGGATGTAGGAGTCGATCCTAAAACTCTCCCAGTATCTTTGCGGGATCCATACCTTAGGGACCCGCTGCAGAGCCGGCTTGCCGGCTATATTGTGACAGTATCTAGAAGGCTCAGAGGTCATAAGCTTGTACGTACCTACGTAGTACAATGGTAACAATTGTGAGAAGGAGAATGATGGTCATGTTTCCTCTTTGCAGAGTGTACCACAATGGTACAGGAATTCGGAGAGGCCGATGTTATTTTTACCTTCATACGCCAAGCTAAAAGTCGGGCGCACGCAAACTTTATCTCAGCATAAATATAGAGACTAATATAAGAAAGATGAAGATGCTTGTGTGTTGACTTTGGATGAAACTAGTGGATACGAGATACGCCCAGCTAGCAGGGGCTGTGTGACGGAATGCTCCGCACATAATTTCGGGTACTACGAAAGCTACAGCGCACTATCCAAGATATGAAATGCCGCGGCTGTATACTGAGGTATAAAAGTGCCTGTGAATGGTACTTATGTCTGGTTATCCCCCTATTATGCTCGGAATTGGACTTGCCATTCATAATAATCTTGGTACAGTGTGGTGGCATACGTTTCATATACTCTATTAAAGGACTCGAGCATAGCTTCTTATTTTCCCTTTGAGGGTGTGGAGGGTCGGACCGCCCGACGCAGGGTTGTCGTTACTTCTACCACGGCAAATTTTCAGTGTGGCTGATGTATCATTTTATTATTATTAGCCGAATATCCTTACAGACTTACAGTGACCGAAGAGATGCTTATTGATAAAAGCACCAGAGAACACTCAACATATCGTACATACAATTTGTCTCTTATCCACAAAACTAAAACTTAATACTCCATCGCGCGACTGGTATCAACTTTGGTTACTTGAATTTCTTGATCACTCTCGACGTATTTTCTTGTCATTCTTACAAAGATCCCTTAGACCATGCGGCGGCTGTTCCCGTTTCTCCTACATGTACTTGTGGCGACTGTCTCTGGTCGTTCTGTACCCCAGCGAGGGCATAGCACCTCTGAACCCTTGGAGTTATCGAAACGAACACTCTCGTCTGTCAGGGTATCAGGCGGCGGTCGCCTGTGGCCGTGCGGCTCGGACGACACTTGGCAACTCCGGGAAATCATTGACGAAGCCCGGCAGATAGTAGAGAATGCCGTGGAGTTTCTAAGTGAGAGTGGTGCCCAGAATTCCATAGCTTATAGGAAGTGGTTTGGACCAGGTGAGGAGTCTCTCTGCCTCTGTTTCTCTACATTGCCAAGTGCCTCAACGCTAACGTCATATCCTGCAGCCAATGTCGATGCGACAACCCGGAATTTGATCAAAATACACAATTACGAAGCGCTGCTTAATGACCTTGTACGACCCGAAGGAACGAAGGTATTGGACAAGCCCGAGGATCTAGACCCCACTGGGTTGACGTTAGCATGCTGGAACGCTGCGAATCAACATTGTCAAGACGGATATCTTGCCGCCACCATACCGCCAGGGAAGCATGAATATTTCAAAGCCTCTTTCAGCGGAACAGTCATCGCCCTCTGTCCCTCATTTTTCCATCTCCCAAGGAAGAGGGAGGTCAGAGCAGGGTTGGAACAGCAGAACCCAACTCTGGTTTTGTCCGCTGCTCTCACTCTGATTCATGAAATGCAGCATGTCGCTTTGACGACGGGAGAATACAGGCACTGTGGTGATCAAGTTGGGCAAAGTAAAGTCCGTGGAGACGGCTCCGGCTGTTACGACGTTAAGTGGTGAGTCGCTCGCTACTTGTTCACCTTGACAGAGATGCTGATGCGTGGGCTACAGCTGCACGAGCATACCGGATGAGGCGAAGATTAAAAACGCGCAAAACATGGTGCTCTATGCCCTTGATGTCACAGTCTTCCCCACCCGAGGCATTCCTACGGAGGAGGAGCTGTGTCCCGCAGTCGAGAAGCGCCTGGAGCCCGAGGCCAAGGGTGTCGCGAAGCACCTACGCCTGATGGCACGACGCGCCTTTCCATTAACAAACACGACGTTTCCTGGTACTCCCACGCCGAGTCCTACCACGATTCAGACGAGCATTTTTACTCCGCAGGCGTCGACCACGCCAGCTCCGCTGACTGTAAGCAACGGAGAGACAGTCGACGCCGAGGTCGGGATGATAATTGTGGCCGGGGTGCTCGGAGGCTTCGTCAGAGCGCCCTCTGGAGCGATCCTCCCTATCGCGGCGGGGGCAACGGCTATTCTTTCCGCGTCGACGGGATCTGGCAGCGGCCCCGAGTTTAAACTAGATTCAGTCGACGGAGAACCCGATCCGGAAGAGACTCGTCCAGACGACGGGGATCCACCTACTAAGCCAGACACGACGACTTCGCCCGAGCCGACTACGCCAGAGCCGACCACTACACCAGGGCCAACAACTACACCAGGACCGACCACTACGCCAGGACCGACCACTACGCCAGACCCAACCACTCCGCGAAGCCCGACCACTACCAGGCAGACTACAACAGATCTTGCTTGCCCCGCCGCACTAAGGCAACCCGTGTCGGAGCCCGCAACGCCATATGCGCCGAACTTTGTATTCCTTGACATGTTTTTCGAGCCGGGCAAAGTAGTTGCGGCCACTCCTACGACGACAGTCCCAACCGAAGCCTAGCCAACACCAGCGCCATTATCCGGTGGCATTTGCGGATATGGGGTATGCTTTTCTGATCGACAGAGAATGTTAGGTTCACTAACGAGTACGCGTAGGATTCAACTAATATGATCGGGAGTCGGGTCAGCTGAGATAAGAGTGGAAACTCTAAGATCAACTTACGCCTCCGCCACGTCTAATTGATAATATAAGACAACATTGTGGCACTCTTAATAAAGCCTCGAAATTACCAATACAATACAGCGTACTCTTTTGGCTATGAGGATCGTATCACGTATATTATTAAGGTATGCGGACTAGATTTCAACCGCAGGGAAATGGCAGGCCATGCACCTATAGATAGGAGTTATTCTATTGAATACTATGGCGTCGGATTCCCTCTTTCAACCATACACCTAGATCAATTGAACTAAATGTGCTTGGATTACTCTTAAAGCTACAACTCGCATCAGCAGCCGCCTCTTGTTATTACAGCATGTTTCAGACGAAGCATATTAACGCTGTACATTGCCCCTTTGGTCAATTGCAAGCCAGGGTAGACACAACGCCCAAGTGATCACAAGTGCAAAAGATGATGCCGAATCGCTTAGGCGTGCTCTTAAGGAGGTGTGTACTGTTGGAAGGGGCGGACTGAAATGGTCCAAACCTCATAAACCTAGGACCACAGTGAGCTCAGATGTCTCGACAGTGTACACTTAGTTTAAACCGCAATCGATACTGTCATACCAGACAATGTGTTTTCTTTGCTTCCTGAAGATGATGTCAATCTAATCTAAACGTTAACATTCTAGATATCGGAAGAATCTCCCTTATATCATATTCCTTTACATTGCATGAGTGATTCGTAGAGATACTGCTATGGCAGGCTATCATGTCAATTCGTATTCCTCGAGCAGGCGCTACTCAGCAGTGGCGGATTAGTCGCAAGACTTTGGTTCCTTGTTTCCTCGGCGACTCACACGTTCAGTCTTTGCTAACTGTTGTCGATGTTGTGCAATGACTTTTTTCATTTCATACGCATTAAATCACAGTCACATCAAGTTCCCATGAATAAGCACCGCAACTAGGCGCGTTGAATGATGTGCGATGCACTGACCGGAGCCCATCTTCAAACCAGACCGAAAAGGACATTGCTTGTATGGGGGTCAGCTTTGACACATGGCTCCTGTACGCAAGGAAACAAGCGAAGGAACCACCACCGATTTGAATTACTCCACGGCCTCAGAACTGGCTCAACAAGTCCCGATCAGTTTGAGGAGATACAAACAACCCTGTACATCGGCTAGATAAATTGGAGAGTGGCTTTTTATCTTTGTTCGCTAACGTCGCTTGGGCAGTAATAAAGAGACCGGTCAGAACTGAGCGGGGCCACGACAACCAATTTGCTGCTTATTTATTCGGTCAAGGGTTAAGTTGAATCACTCTTTAACTGTGTCTTTATTTATCGAGTCAAATCATCCTAGTTCAGAGTTGAATTCATTCACACGGCGGTGTTTTATTGCGGTACCCTAACCTCGACTTTTGTCCGAGTCTGAACGTCGTCCGTCTTCATGTTTAGAGCTACTAAGAATCATGCAAAATATACCGATGAGTACCCTATAGGCCCAAGCAGACTGGGATATCGTGCCGACTAGCCAATTAGGCATTTTATTACAACTAAGCAGAGTTTCTTGCTTCTCTTCACCCCATCATGTTTGCAGACACCAGCAGCTCGCATCGAAGTGTCGGTGTGATAGCTTGCAGGTTGTATTGCCCGCCTCCCCGGCATGGGACTATTGAATAGCTAACGAATGCGTAAACGAAGAACTCTTTCGGTGAAATCAAAGATAACCCATGGCAATATCAATGGTGATCTGCAAAAGACTGGAGCTTCTTCCTCTTACCGCCTCGCTAACGATGATACAGAGACAATTAAAAATGTACCGGAACACCAGTTGTGCCACTGCACCACAGAAATGGCTTTGATTAGTAGTGCAGTGTTTATTGCCTATTATCTAACAAAATGGTAGGCCACGTGCCGCGCCCGTTAATGCAAGTTGACCTATAAAGACTCCCCGGAAGTGCAATCGATTGGTGGCGACTCCATTGAGACCGAGCGGCAGGACGACAATTATTCCGTCAGGGGTTAGCCGAGACAGCATCGGTATCATTCTATACATAGTAAGTGGTTTCATGGTAGAGAACGAGGATGGCGGTAATAAAACAGCATGGGTAAAAGGCTGTCATGTTAGCGTAATAAGCGGTCTGGAGAAACAACACGGGTGTGAGTGGGGAGGCAATACAACTTGAACAAGCTTAATTAGTAGCGATGAAACGTGATTGCACGAGCCACGGGAATTCTGGGACTGCTAGAAAGCTAAAAGCTGAGGGCAATTAGACTTTTGGGAGCCCCTGAGCACATTTAGACAATGTGTCCTAAGCATTGTAGTTAGGCCCTTGTATCCTCTGAGCGGTCAGACGTAGCCGGGATGAACAGCTAAAACTGCGGCAAAGAGGATAGTAGCTGGATCATCTCGCTCGGATGCGGGCGCTGTCCCATGATATGTAAAACACTATTGACAACAAAGTTGTAATTTTGGCTGAACAGCACGTCAACCGGGCGTCGACCTGAAACAAGCAAGCTGCCTGTGCACACACTACGTATCAGAAGTGGAGAGGGGGCTCTGGAGTCATATCAAACAAATATAAGTACAACCGTAAGTCGGACTGCAGATATTGGATTGCAACACTATTACAACATCTTTCAGTTTATCACGCAACCGGCCAACCTCTTACATCTTGTCCCTCAATCAACTGCTTCTACAACCCGTCTCTTCGAAAATGAGACTCTCTCTGGCATTTACCTTCGCATCCATGGCCATTGGTGCCATGGCCTCCTGCAAGCCTGCCCCTGAATGGTGCGGGTCTGATGTCCAAGCCCAAGCCCAAGGCTACCTTCACGGATTCGCATGCGATGTCTCCGGCTCCTTTCCTTGCACAAGCGACTGTATTACTACCGGTAGTCGCCTGAACGGAAACAACTGGGACACGATGAAGTGCTGCAAATCGGCCTGTATGACTTTGCCGCACCCTCTACTAGGTTTCCTGACATGCTAATAACTGCAGGTTAAATGGAAGAAAGCGATGGAGGTCACACAACACCTCCTTGTCGGGCCATGTGTAGCCCGTCGAATAGCGACATCGTCTCTCGAAGAACCGCCCTGAAAAGCGCACACCGGACTGTTTTAGGTGTGACAGGAGGATTTCTCACTTTCCGACCGCGTGATGCCGTGAGTGTAGCAAACACAGCTAGTATATAGTAAACGGAAAAATATTGGTAAATATATCCAGTCAAAAAGTCTCATTGCTCGCCTCCGTGACGTAGATGACCATCGATCCGTTTGTCTTGCCATTCTCCAAGTAACCGAGCTAGTGTATCTGCTCCAGGTCTTTCACTGGCTGTTCTCGTATGGCTCTATTTTCGCGTTATCCTCAGCTGCCTGGTGGCCGGTTCGTGCATGTGTCTAAGTTCTTGCGCCTTCTCCAGTTCCGGGATTTCCTGCGATATAATCGTTTGAATTTCTGCTACATGAGAGAATGCGAGCACCTAATAATCATGCTCCAGATGTGTCCCATTTTCTTCTTCCTTTAAACACGTCTGACCTTTCCAATCCATCGCATGAACATTCACCATGGCCGGATACGGGGAACACAAGAATGCTGTCAGCACCATCCGACTGTATTTTCAACCGTCTGCTCGGGAAAAGGTAGACGCGTCTACAGAATGGTACGAAACCATGGACATGATTGCCAAGGAGCCTAATTTCCGTTACGTGGCGAGAGGGGGCGCTACTTTCGGGCGGAAGCGACAGATATCTACTCAACGGCGTTCTTCTGGACAACCTGGACGACAACAACCATGGCAGCTCTAGAGAACATGGCGAACTGGCTAGCTTCGTCTTGACTCTGGCGTGGAGCAGCCGGGAAGGACGCACTGAGTTCCAAGACCCTGCTCTCCCACATCTTACGCTTACTCCAGGGATGCGGTCAACTTACCCCAGTACCTTCTGGCAGGAGAGCGTGGCGAAGCCGTTGCAAGTGCTGGTTGAGCAGGGCACCGCTATTTCGTCCTGGGATTACCATAGAGCGGCTCTTGTCAAAGATAAAAAAGGCCTTCCTGTGATTAGAAAGGGTGTAAAAGCTTGGTAGACTTGGGCAGAGAGAACCTTTAGATAAGAGGCAAATGAAGAGAGAGATATTGGGAACGGTTCGTTTGGTATAGTTAGAGGAACTCATATTTATTTACATTATTCTCGTCAATGCTTTTAGTACCACTACTCTTACCACCCTATAACTGAGAATCCGCATTTTCGCAGTATTAACACCCAAAACCTGTATCTGTTATGGACCTTACGGCGTAATGACCTCTTTTGTTTTGCCGTCGTCTGCCCAATCGAAATTATCTAGGTATCTAGGAGACAGGGAATAAACACGTTAAGGATTATATAACGAAACGCAGTACGGGTTGGGGGACTTATGCCATGATAGCAAAGTAAGCAAAGTTCTCGGCGTTAAATGTAGCTTTCGCAGCCTGGAACTCCTAGCATTCGCTCTTGTATGAAAGACAGCTAGTCTTGATGTTCTCACATAGCCGTCTGGCATCATTTAACGTCAGCGACTAGCTTATGGAAATGAGAATGGATGTAAAGAAAAGCAAACTCACACGATACCAATTCTTTCGCATCTTCGGCCGGTTTCTGTGTAGTAAGTCCGCCGTGGGCGGCTACCCAGATCAACTCACCATTCCGCGATACAGCCTGTACGTCCACTTGATCGATGAGCAAGGTCAGTAGATGCAATCAAGCACATGTTTAGATCAACGACTGTTTTGTAAGGGAAAACTGACACATACCTCTTCGATCGGAGACTAGATCACGACCATCAGCACAGTAATAGTGCGCGAACTCGTGCACCATGGCACGCTGGAGACTGGGTTGAACAAAGGAATCTATCTTGTCCCCTTCCTTGAAACTATCCTTGTCCACTAGAGATTTGGTATTGGCCACTGTGGTACTGAAAGAGAGATCACAGAACATGAGCAAGTCCCACCTCGTCATGGTAACAGCAAACGTCGTGGCTTGGCGGTCAGGCCTTGACTCGGCAAGTGAACGCTTAGCCGGATCGTTTGGGTCTTTAGAGCCTCTGGAAGTCCTGGTCCAGGCCTGGGGCCGCCACATGATGAACGGTTTATAGTACGAGCCCGCGTAGCCGTTTTCTGGTACATTGCGTGAACCCTGCAGCGCCTCTTGAATGCGGGCTTATCGAATATGTAGAAAATGGACGAAGGCATCGACAACTTACATAGAATGGCAGCCATATGTTCCTCGGTGGGACTGTGCCCTGCTTGATCTGGAACAAAGCCAAACCTGTTAGTCAATGTTCGAGCGGGCAGCCCTCGTAGGTCGTGGACTCTGTATTATCTAGAGATCCTGAACTGCCTTGACTACCATCAAGGCCAAGTCCTTGCATGCTTTTCCCAAGGCTGTGGCGCGTTTACCACGGCAATCGGAGTCGACCTCACAGGTGGAGTGGTGTCAACGGCCCGACTGAGCCCAGCAAAGAGCCTGACGAGAAAAGAAACGAACATAATAAGAGAGAAAAAGAAGATTGCTGGACAGATACACAAGGTGGAAATTATAACCCTCTCTGCATCATCAATCTAAAAGAAGATAATAAACTAAGCAGCCTTAAATACAAAGCAAGTTCCTTCATATAGCGCCTATAAGTCATGCAGCGCTTTAAGCCCATCTACTGTACGCTTGCCTAATGCTTCCAGGGTTCCCATACTCAACATTTCCAGTGTGCTAATCTCAAACCCAAAGGTCAGCTTCCACCAACCACGCAACTCGATAGCCACCAGCGAGTCCAAGCCCATGTCAGTGGTGCTCGTGGTAATGTTCAGCTCCGTGTCGCCTGTCAGAAGCAGGCTGGCCAGCTTCTTGCCAATCTCCATGGCGAGGAGAGCCACAGACTCATGTGAATTGAGGAGACTTGGATCTTTCTTCACCGAGGCGAGGAAAGAGCGCAGACCATCGTTTGGTGAACTAGGTTCGCTGCGACCACGGCCGATGATATGGTACACGGCCATTCTCACGTCCTTCCTCAGCCGCGCACTACTGTCTGGGCTGCTCAATGGGACCGTGGGGGCGACGCCGAGAAGAAAGGCGTCGCCATGCAGTTTGCGGGATGACGGCGGCATCATGGCCAGATTTAGCGCTTCGACCAGCTCGATTTCTCGGACTGCGCGCCATCCAGTACCCTTCATCTTTCGGAGCAGTTCCTGATTGTCCTCCAAATATCCGATGCCCTCCATCGCCCCAAGATCCAAGGACGTGCAGGGCAGACCCATACTGGCTCGGTACTGCGCGAATGCATCGAGAAAGGTGTTCGCGCTGGCGTAGTTGGCTTGGCCGACCTGTCCGAGTACCCCGGACAGCGAGCTGAACAGGAGGAAGAAGTCCAGCTCCAGACCCCTCGACAAGGCGACCTCATGAAGATTCCAGGTGCCTTCCACCTTGGGTCGAGTAACGGCCCCCCAATCATCGAAGCTCAGGTCCTCAAACATGCGATCGCGGAGTACCATGGACATCTGGACGATGCCCTTTAGGGGAGCCAAGACCCCATCAATGGCGCGGGCGACATGGTCTGGATCCGTGACATCTCCACGTACCAGCTGTATAGAACATCCCATACTCTCCATTTCCCGTCTGAACTCGTCGTCATGTGGGCCACTACCAGCGCTCCGAGATAAGAACGTGAGATTTCGGGCACCACGTTCAGCCATCCAGACGGATATGGCACGACCTAGGCCGCCTAAGCCGCCAACAAGCAGATACGACGCTGCGCCGTCAAGCTGAACACAAGTTCTCTTGACGACGTCGTTATATTTGAGTGAGGGTTTTCCGGTGGCATCGCGAATCTCGAGCACGATTTTGCCGATATGTCTCCCCTGTTGCATGTACCTGAAAGCATCCACGATGGCAGAGCCGGGGAATACTTGATCCACGCGTATAGGCTTTAGAAGTCCTTTGGCGAAGCAGTCTAGGATAAACCGGAGTAGGCTTCAATCTGAATGCTGTTAGTATTTGGTAACCTCGAGACAGGGGAGGTAATCATACCGGTTGATGATCTCAGGCCGTTCTGACCTCATCTGGTCCACATCCAAACAGCAGTAACTACGGTTGGCCAGGAAATGATTCATATCAAGTCGGGCATTTTCCAAAAGATCGCGCTTTCCAATTTCGACCATGGTTCCCCATTTTGCAATACATTTCCAAGTTGCATGTAGGAGCTCTCCACTCAGAGAGTTCAATGCCACATCAACACCCCTGCCGCCGGTCTCGCGTAGTAAGTCGTGGGCGAAAGAGGAGCTTCTAGAGTTGAAAATTCGGTTCCTAGGGATGCTGAAAGTATCCATCAGATATTTGGCCTTAGAATCGCTCCCCACTGTTGTGTATATTTCAGCTCCTAGCATACGAGCGACCTGTATGGCAGCAAGTCCGACCCCGCCGCAACCGCTGTGGATGAGGACGGACTGTACACGCACGAACTCATGTCAGTTGGTGGTTCAGCAGTGAGAGGGAAGTACTTGCCTGGCCCTTTGACAGACGGCCCAGATCGACGAGACCATAGACAGCGGTCAAGAAGACGGCAGGAATCGAAGAACCTTCGACGAAGCTGATATTGTCAGGGAGCTTCTCGCAGAGCACTTCCGGAATCCTGACAACGGTGCTGAATGTGTCTGCGCCGACTACAACAGTGCGATCGCCGGCGCGAAGCTTGGTTACGTTGGGACCAACGCGGCGTACTACACCAGCCGCTTCGTACCCAAATCGGAGTCCCTTAGGTCCCGGGATGACACCCATCCCTACTAGGACGTACTGGTTGTTGGAACATTTATTAGCCATGGTACGCCCAATGATCAGGATGACTCACCCGGAAATTCAACCCGCTCGCATAGACTTCCACCTCGACCTCGTCATCCTTCGGAGCCGTCGCGGACTGCGGTGACCAGGTCAGGGTTTCGAGGCGCCCCGGCTGAGTCATGGTGACAAAGGCCTCACTAGGTTGGTCCGGAATGACCAGCTCTTGATCGAGCGAGAATGGGAAGATGCGATTCACTAGGATCTCGCCGTCGTGGATGGCATACTCGTAGTCGGGCCCCAACACGCCGTCTTCTCTCCTGGTCTGGAATTTGGCTAAAACTTTGGCCAGTTTGGAAGCTCCTTCTGGGGACGTGATGGCATCCATCTCACAAGTCGCAATGTCCACCGTCATCTCGTTGCGAAGGGTTCGGGCCAATCCGATTACTTGGGCGTATCTGGGACCTGTGCATCCAATACTGGACAGTCGAGTGACCCAGAGAAGGCCGGAGGAGCCCCGAAGATTTCCGACAAAGGTCTTGAACTGTGCAAAGGCGCTTGCATCCATCTGTTCGACGAACGACCGGTTCTCGTCGAGAAGGGCCAGCACATCCTGGCCTTGTGGCGGCGTCTGTCCCAGGAGGCAGCGGTCGATGTTGTAGCCTTGCGAATCCAGTTCTGTAATAAGCGTGTCCGGCCCCTCGCCATGACAGAGCAGGGTGATTCGCTTTGTCGGGGCGCTACTGTGACCTGGTCTTGCCACCATCACGTCGTTCGTCCAAGGCCCTGAGTCCATGTGGTCCACGTCTGCAAATCCGGCAGCCGCCAGATCCTCTCGCCACCGAGTCGAATCTACGAAAGGTCCGTCGACGCGGTCGTCTTCCGCATGAGACCACCAATCGTGCATGGTGCCCAGAACAAACTTGACCCAGGGCAGGCCGGGTTTGGGTTCCTCCAGGAGCAACCTCCCCCTAGGGCTCAACAGCCCATGCAGATTCCGCAAAGACTCTCGGGTATCTTCTGATGCACTGACTACACCTGTTGCGATGATGAGGTCAAACTGGCCATCTTCGAACCCCTGGTCGACCATGCTCTGACCCACATGTAGAGTGACGAACTCCATGTTGGGGGTAACACTCTGCAAGCCTTCTTTCGCCATCTCTGGCATGCCCAGTGACGTAGTGGCAACAACATACTGGGAATAGAGCGGACTACCGTCGGCGCGGGTCAGGCTTCTCGCATTCTTCGACGTGATCTCTCCGACCCCTGTACTAAGCTCGAGGACTCGCAGGTTAGGCTTGTTGTTCCCAAGGCATTGAAGAAAGCCGGAGTGGTCTACTTGGTTCGTCATCTCTAGACTGCCGGTATGGGCGTTCAGTATGTCGAATCCAGTTGTCTTCCCAGCCAACAAGCTCTCCATGTTATTAGAAATAACTGCCATGGATACTGCTGCAGCTCGTACAGTCGAGGATCCAACATTCTCGAGTCCGAGAAGCAGCGTTTCAAAAGCCCTCGTCAATGTCGCAGCATCGGATTTTGCAAGGTCTGGGTCCGCAAGCCGATCGAGCCACTCTTTGTACTTGACCAAATGAAGAGTCTGTACGTCGATATTCTTGGCCAAGCTGTGGGCGCGGGCAATTGCCAACTGGGACAGCTCTCCGAGAAGAGCCAAGGACTTCTGGTGATGGTCGGGCGACTTGATGAGGCCCTTGAGGGCTTTGAAGTCAACATGAGGCGTCCACTCGCACCGAGCCGTTATGGGTGCGCTGCTCTCGTCTTGGACGTCAGCCTCTTCGAAGAATGACGAGTGAGAATTGGTAATCTGCAAGACGGGCTTGGAGCCTGCAAAAACCGTGCCCGAACCGACGAGGTCTTTGCCAGTGAGCTCGGATGTGACGGCTATGCGGAGCTCATCATCAGTGCAACGGAAAATGGTCATGAACTCGATACTCGAAGCGACAAGTCGTCGGTATGCACGACGGATACCGAGCGTAGAAGTGCAGCTTACCAGTTGATAGTAAGTGTCCAAGACGATGGGATGCAGGTGGTACTCTGACGCATCGTCCCACCTGTTGTTGTTGTTGTTTCGTATCTTGGTTGTGCCTTGGTGGGGCGACTGTGTGGACGTTCTGACGCTCTCCATAGTGTTAAAGGTCGGTCCATAGGTCAGCCCCTGCTCCCGTACTACGTCGTACCACTTGGAGGCGTCAACTTCTCGTGGCAATAGACCTATTTCTGGCTGGCTATGTTGGTCCGAAGTTGGCGGAGTCGACTCACCCCGTACCTCGCCTCCGCCGTGTTTAGTCCACATATGACCATTGTGCGAGCATACAGAGAACTCCCACCACTCGCTATCTTGCGCATCGGTCAGGCGTACGCGACGAAATGTAGTCACGATCTCTGTAGCTCCGTCCTCTTCGATAACGAGTGCAGTGCCGACCGTCACATTGCGGAGGCTGACTCCCTGATGGATGCCCGTCACTTGCCGACAGGCTTCCGCCGCGATGGAAACGTATCCTGCAAAGGGAAAGACGATAGTTTCGCCGATTTTATGGTCGACGAGCCAAGGCGTACGGGATACTTGCAGGAGATTCCGCCATGCCGGCTCAAGACTGGTACTCTCTGGGATCTTTATACCCAACAGGTTATGGTCAGGGTATTCCCGTTCACGCCACTCCTTGGCCAAGCGCGACTCGAAAAAGTAGCGTTTCTGGTGATTCCACGGATAATGGGGCAAGCCGGCGACGCAAGAACCAGCGGGAACAAGGGACTCGAAGTCGATAGCGACATGTAGCGTGTAGAGCTTCCCGATGGCTTGTAGAATGTTCTCTACGCTGTTCTGCCGCCGTACAAGAGAAGCAATATAGGGCGCCTTGCTCGACTCGGCCGCCAGGATTTGTCTCAACGGCCCAGCCAAAGCGGAATGGGGCCCGAGTTCAAGAAATACTTCGTTTGCAATGCCCTTGGCCCCAAGGATGTCCGAGACGGCAGATTTGAAGAGGACAGGGCGCTCCAGGTTGGTTTGCCAGTACTTGGGCCCGAGCTGGTTGACATTGGATGTTCCTAGTAGTCGACCCGTCACGCTAGAAAAGAAGGGGACCGAAGGCGCTTTTCCTACTACTCCTGAGTCAACCAAGGCCGTGTGGTACTTGTCCCCGGCACATAACATGTGGTGTGAGTGGTACGCCTTGTCGACCTTCAGAGTTGTGGCGGCTATTCCCGGGTGGGATTGCTTAATTTCAGCAACAACGGCTTCAAGCGTGTCGACATCTCCAGAGAGCGTAACGTTGTTGTGCGAATTATCACACGCAATAACCACTCCGGGAATCAGATGCTTCTCTGCCTCGGACCAGCCGAGGCCAATGGCAGCCATCCCGCCACGCTGAGTCGTCTGCTCCGTAGTAGTTGCTCCGCGGTGGTATGCGATGATGATGGCTTCTCTCGCTGAGAGAGCTCCTGCGGCATACGCCGCCGCGATCTCGCCGCTGGAATGACCAACGACTGCGGCTGGTCGTACTCCAATGGCGGCAAGCGTATTGACGAGGGCAATTTGCAAAGCCGTGCAAAGGGGCTGCGAGAATTCGGCCTCGTAGACACGGCTAGACCTCGCCGGCTTGAGAAGCTCTTCCGCCAGAGACCAAGTCGGGGCGGAAGAGCCGAGAGTCTGCAAGTGATTCTCGAGCGTTCGGATGGTGCTAGAAAATACCGTGTTGGAAAGCAACAGCTCGCGCCCAAACTGGGGCCAGGCAGCACCTTGGCCGCTGAAGACCATCACGAGCGAGCTTGGCGTGGAGAGGCCGCCTTCTCGGGAGGGCACAGAAGCAGCGACGTCCATGTTGTCCTTTGTGGTGACGGCAAAGGACCTGAGTGAGAAATGCTCTCTTCTGTTTGCAAGGGTATAAGCAATGTCGGCCAGATTCATCCGAGTCCCGCTATTCAGTAATGTCTGGTAGTTTGCAACCATGCCCTTCAGAGACGGAGCTGTCTTTGCCGAAAACAACAATAAATGTGGTTGATCGTCTTCTATTCTCGTCGTCCCCTCTGACGCAACCATCTTGTGTCGGCGAGAAGCCAAAAAGCTCGCTGCCGATTCAACAATGGCGTGGGCATTGGAGCCGCCGACTCCGAACGAGTTGATGCTTATACGCTCATCACGACCGTCCGGCCAGGCGGTGGGCTCCTCAGGTATCCTAAGCTTTGCGCGTTCGAAGGGGATCGTGGGGTTCACCGGCGAGTATTTTATGTTGGGGGGGATAGTCCCATGTTCGAGAGACAAAGTGGCCTTGAGCACTGCTGTCAAACCCGAAGCGCTTTCGGAGTGACCCAGATTCGGCTTGACTGATCCGAGATAAATACCGTGTTCGCCAAAAACAGCAGCGATGGCTTCAGTCTCAATAGGATCGCCCGTTGCCGTCCCCGTTCCGTGGCATTCGAACACGGCCGTCTTGGAGACATCCGAGATACCTGCAACCTTGTAGGTCCGTCGGATTAAAGTCTCTTGGGCAGCAGCGCTCGGGCTCGTCAAAGGGTTGGTCTTTCCATCGAAATTGGCCGCGGTGCCGGAGATGACGGATCGGATAGGGTTGCCGTCACGGATGGCTGCGCTTAGCGGCTTTATAAAGACGGAAACGATAGCTTCGCCACGAGCGTAGCCGTTCGCCTTGGTAGATAATGTGTTACAAGACCCGTCAGGGCTGATGATGCCTTGGTCGGCTAGTCTTGTGACCAGGTCGGGGGCCAAAATCAGGCTGGTGCCGCCAACAATGGCGGACTCGCAGTCGCCTTTGGCGATGGCCATACAGGCCTCATTGAGGCCGACAAGCGCAGAGGAGCAGGCAGTACGAATCGTCATGCTGTTTTTGAGTCTCTGGGTCAGCATGCAGCACATGAGAAGCTCCCTCAATGGATATTGGTTCATACCTTGGTCCGCGCAGATCCATCTCATGAGAGACACGCTCCGAGATCATGAAGTCGTGCGACGCAATGGTTGACACAACACTGCGGTGCAATGGATCACGGCTCATGATATCATACCAATCGTTCGCAAAAGACCCAATGTATACACCAATATTGGAGCCTTTGAAACCAACCTCGCCAGCGTCGTCCAAGGATTCCCGGGCCACCTCGAGCATCATTCTTTGCTGTGGATCGAGCCACTCGACATCCATACGCGACATGGAGAAGAACGACGTATCTAGCCCGGCTAGGTCGACCGACTCGTCCAGAAAATACCCGAACTGGGTGTTGGTGCTCCCCGGTTTCTTGGTCGCCGAGTAGTAGCCGTCAATGTTGAACCGCGTCGCGGGGACGCGGCTTCGAGCGTCTCGCCCCTCGATGAGAAAGCTCCATAGTTCCTCGGGGGAGTTGATTCCCCCGGGGAGTCGGCAGGCCATTCCACAGATAGCGATGGGTTCGAACGCAGCGTTGCCGCTCTCATTGCTGGCATGATGTTGGCTCGCATGAATGTGGTCATTAGTAGCAATATTGCCATGGCCGTTCACATCGTTGCCGTGGTCGCCGTTCTCTTGGTGACCATTGGAGTGGCCATTGATTTGAACCATCTTGCCCTATTGACGGAGAGATTCAATGGACAGATGGGAGGAGAGGATGTTGATGGATTGATATAATGTCGGCCAGGTTTCATTGACTGTGGCTTTGATTTATTCGACATGTTAAACGGCGGCTAGACTGCCTAAATACTTCTTGAAATGCCACTCGCTGTCTGTTACGAGATGCTGTCATCTGTACTCGACCAAGTATCACGCAACGACATAAAACGTACAGTCAATCACTACGGAAGGAACTGGTCTGACATAGACCCACCCACCCCAGACTACCCAACCCACCAGAGAGCAGTAGTTGTCTCATCGAGAGTATCAAGTTCTGGAACACCTGCCCTGCCTCAATAAAGAGCAACCCCGGAACAGAATCCCTGGGCTGTTGGACCAACTACATATGCACGTCAGACCAAATATCAAATATGCATGTCAGACCAAACGCAGGTCAGACAAAAAGCAGGTCGCGAATGCAGGTCAGCATAATGCAAGTCAGACACATACAGTTGTGTTGTACTTGGTCCGTCTTACACTCTCCTACGGGCAAGACTCGGGGTAGTCTACCTACCCTGGCCTATAAGCAGAAATCCTCGGCCAGTATCAAGCTTCGCAAGACCATAAAATATCGACAGAAGGTGCATGAAAAGATGCAAGAAGTCGTGCCATGTCTATCGTTTTGGATAGGCTACTAGTCGTCTAAAAATGTATTACGAGTCCTTACTCAAAACTCATCTACAAGGTCAGGCCTTGCGTGGCCCGTCGGTCAAGAATGAGGCAGCTTTCTACCGCAGACTGGAGCAATCCATGGATGTCACCCGCAGAAAAGGCGGCCACATCACACTGAAGCCGCGGTGGGAAGACGACGTCCTCGACCTTACGTCGAGTGACTTTCTGTCGCTGAGTCGCTCGGGACGGATCCGCACCGCCTTTCTGGAAGAGTTGGCCCGCTGTGGCGATTTCCGACTCAGCGCCTCGGGCTCTCGCACGCAATATGGAAACTACGACTATCTGAATGTTGTCGAGCAAGAGGTCGCAGCCTTCCACGGCTCCGAGACGGCTTGGATCTGCCACTCAGGTTTCCTGGCCAACATCGCCGTCTTCGAGGCCGTCCCACTGCCGGGGGACGCCATCGTGTGGGACGAGTTTTCGCATGCGAGCACGTCCTTGGGCATCAAGTTAAGCAACGCCGCCCATAAGATCTCGTTCCAGCATAACAGCATCAACTCGCTCCGAGACGTACTAACAGCGCTCAAGGACACAGACTCGGCATTCCGCACGGGGGCAAAGTCGATCCTCATCTGTGTCGAATCAGTTTATAGCATGGAGGGCGACATATGCCCCCTGCCCGAGTTTGTCCAGCTGGTGAAAGAGCTCTTCCCTTCTGGAAATGCCCAGTTTATCATAGATGAGGCTCACAGCAGTGGCGTGTTGGGGCCCAAAGGGGCCGGTCTAGTCAGTGGTTCCCCTCCTCACGAATCTTCCATGTAATACAGCTGAACTGACTCATACATCAAGGTCCGAGAACTGGGGCTGGAAGACGACATTGCCATCCGAATCCACGTATGCAGCAAGGCTTTGGGAGCCACCGGGGGTATGTTTTGCTGTGCACAGTCCCCAGCTAAGAAGCACTATGCTGAAGCCTCAAGTTTAGGTGTGATTCTCTGCAACAAGACGATCCGAAGCGTTATGATACAGAATGCAAGATCCTTGACCTACAGCGGTGCACCGTCGGTTCCCATGGTAGCTTGTATTCGGGCCGGATACCAATTGCTTCGGAGCGGAGAGACCCAAAAGGCATGTACGCCCCGGCTTTAGCAGCACCTCATGACTTACTGACTCTGCCCCATTGTAGGAACAAGAACATATCCAATACATCGTCAAGTACTTTTTCGAAACTATCATGGAGCATCCCGTCTGGCAAGAGGCCATTGACGAAGGTCTGATATCCGTACCTCTCGCCGACGAATGGGACGTGCGACCCTACCAGTCGCACATTGTGCCGCTCCGGTTACGCCATGGTCATGAAATGTATTTGTTCTTTACCTTGATCATGGCCAACATGAATGCCTACCCTATTTCCTGGCCAACCGTGCCCAAGGGGGCCGGTCGTGTCCGGCTAGTGTTTCATGCTCATAACAGCCAGGAGGATATCGACCGCCTTATCGCGGCTGTCGGGGATTGGGCAACGGAAATGCTGGTTATTGAGCGCAGCGGTGCGAGAGATACGCTTCCTTCTGCTGCTCGGAAGGTGAGCTTTATGCAGCCGGCTCTTCTATCCAAGTAAGGAAGTCGTGTCGGCTCTGGTACCCTGGAGATCACAATACAAGACTCAATTAGAAGAGTTTAAATATGGAATCTTGAATGAATCGCTATCGTTGCCTTTGTTCATACAAAATGCCTTGTCTCTGCAATAATAGCGATTGCTCGCTCACACATAAGTACAGCGTTCAACCCCTCTCTGTGGAGGACTTCACATCGGTGACTCAAACCGTTCTTGGGCGACGTTACATCTGGAGTCAAGTAGGCTTGTAGAGACAAGCAAAGATAACTACCTCCCCTGTATATGTTTGGTGTCTTATTTCAACAGATCCTCGACGAGGGTCTCTTTTGTAGAGTTAACTAATGCATTCAGCATCTGCCCTGGAATACCACTCACATCTCCTGCCCAATCGAGATCGACCTGTGTTGACTGAATCTCAAATACGGTCGTAACAGCGTCGCCATCCTGAAGAATAGACCAATCCAGGAGGTAGTTATGGCGCTGCTTGTCGCTGTAGGACCAGTTGGAGGATGTTTGGGGCACGTCGAGGAAGCACAGTACAATGGTGGTGTTGGTGCGCGGGTCTGCCATGATGGAGTCTGGCAAGGAGTGCGAAAGGCCGTCGAACTCAAGCGTGTCCAGGGTAGTCTTGTGCACTTCGGCTAGCCACTCATGCACGTGTCCGTGGGTCGGAACGGCGGTGCTGAAGGGAACACGAGACAAGAGGGGACCCACGATAGACTGTGTTCCTGGCCACGGCAGGGTGCGTCCCGACAAGCTGATGGAGAAACCAAGGCGGTCCCATCCCGTCACCTTGACCAGGAAGAGCGCCCAGGCGGCGTATGCCATAGTGCTAGTTGTGATGCCTTGGCTATAGACTGCAGCATCGAGTGTAGACTTGCTGACGGCCGCGGGAGAGTCGAAACGCACGAGATCAAAGGCTTGCTTTGGCGGCGGTAACCGTGGGCGGGGAAGCTGCAGCACCGACGTGGCAGGGAGTGGCTGCAACATCTTCTCAAAGGTCCGAGTGGCCTTGTCCAGTTTGGCACACTTGTACCTTTGCATGAACCTCGCGAAGTCCTGGAAACGAGGTCCTGGATGGACTTCCTCTCCCGCCAGGGCTCGTTCCACGTCCTTGGAGAGAATGGCCGACGAAAACACATCCACCAAGACGTGATGGGTGCGACTAATAAAAGCCAATGCTTTGCGTCCCGGCACCGAAACGCACGTAATGTCGCAGTAGGGGACCTCGTTGTCGGAGCGCGTGAGCTCGTCCAGATGCCGCCATGCCTTCTCCTCGGCCGCCGCACATGCACTTTCGAAGTCGTCTTCCACAACGCTCACATCGTGCCAGTCCAGATTCAACCTCCCAAGGTCGGAGAGAGTGAAATTTTCCAGATCGAAGCGCGTTTGGAAGATGCTATGTGCTGACCAGGCCTTGACACAAGCATCGTGGAGCTCGCTGGCGGTCGGGGTGGTTGAGGCATCCCCGACGTACCGGGTTACGCCGATGAGAGCGCAATATTTAGGGCTTTCCAGGGACCGGTTGAGAAACAGCTTCTGCACGTCCGTCACGGGCACGCCGTCGGAACCACCGGACCCAAGCTCGTGGTTGATGACGTTGTCGTCTCTCTCCAGTCCCACTGGGCGACGGAGGGCTTGCTCCAATAGTCCGATCGTATCCAGTTTCAGGATCTGTACCACTGAGATCGGGTACCCGTGCTGGTGTAAAAGGTGGGCAAGTTTGATGGCTGTCAAGGAGTTTCCGCCCTGTCTGGTAAAAGACGAACTCCCGTCAAGCTGCTGGAGTGGAACATGTAGGACCTGAGAATAAGCTAGACGCAACGTCTCGTAGGCTGAGGCGGGCTGCTGCCCCTGGTCCTCCAGCAGTCCTTGATCCATGGCTACCCTTTCGTCTAGCTGAGCCCTGAGAGCATCTCGATCTGTTTTTCCATTAGCCCGGAGGGGAAAACAGTCCATGGCCAAGATGACGTCCGGGACTACAAAGGCATCGAAGCGCTCCTTCATAAACTGCCGTAGCTCCTCGACGGTGATGCTGGCGGGCTGGACGAACCCTACCAGTCGGTCTCGCCAGATGAAAGCCACGGCGAACCGGACAGGATCAAAACAAAGCAGCGCGGGCTCGACTTCGGTCTCGATGTTGATCAGAAAGCCACGATTTTTGACTAGAGAGTCTGCTCGACCGGCCCACACAAGCTGACCGTCCTCGTTTCGTCGAGCAAGATCTCCCGTGCGGTAGAATCGCTTGCCGTTCCACTGGATGAATTTCTGCGTCGTCAGCTGGGGGTTGTTGAGGTAGCCGGCCGCCAGACCGGGGCCAGCGATCAGGACCTCGCCATGACTGCACTCTTGCAGGTGCTCGTCTACCAGCACGACCTGAACTCCGGGGATCAGCTCGCCGAACGGGGGCTCCTCATCGGGATTGAGCTCGCCGAAGCTGATGGTGACGGTCGTTTCTGACGGGCCGTACGTGGTCATAACTTTCCGGTTGGGACGGATCCATCGGCGTACGACGTCCATGACGGGCGCCTCGCCACCCAAGTAGATGTAGCTCACACCGTCATAGGCTCCGCAGGGATCCATGGTCGCCAGCATAGAAGGCGTCATACTCAAGAGGTCGCAGGTGGCTGAAACCTGGGGGAAGTTGGATGGTGACGCCATCACCAAGGTGCCACCCTTTGTCAGAGTTAACCAGACCACTCCAGCACAGCCTGAAGATTTCATCACAATCACTGTTAGTTCTGATTCGGAAAGTAGATGAAAGAACCTGAGACTTGCCGTCAAATGCAATAGAATAAGCCAATAAGCAACGAGTGCCATGTTGTTCCGTGACGGCGTCGAGCTCATCGCTGAGTTGCACCACCGAGACTGCGTAGATGGCCCGGTGGTAAACCATGACCCCCTTTGGCTTTCCAGTTGTTCCCGAGGTGAAGACGATCCAGGCAAGGTCGTCAACACGGAACCCGCTTCGCACCACGTCCAGTTGCATACACAAGCGGTCGTAGTCACCGACGAGAGGCGAACGCAGCCATGGTTTCTGAAAGTCCACCACAGTAGTGATGTACAATGACAGCACCAGCCCGGGACACGGGCTCGTCACAACGGCGAGGGCCGAGGAGAGCTCGGATAGCGCCGCTTCGATCCTCGTGCGGCTCCAGGCCACCACATCCATGGGCACGTAACAGGCGCCGACCCGCAGGATCCCAATGACAGCCGGGAGCATCTCGAGCGACATTTGCGTCAGGAGCGGGATCCGGGCCTGTGGCTGGACACTGGCCGACAGCAGCGCTTGGCTGACGTGAAGTGAGGCGTTGCGCAGCTCGGCGTACGTGAGCCTTTCCCCTTGACACTCGACAGCAACCCTGTCGGGTACCCTGGCAGCCCAGCCATCGAAGAGGTCGACAACGGTGGCATCAAGAGGTTGAGAAGCGTCATCAAATCTGTGGTTGATAGTATCCATTTTTATCGGTAGATGGTCGGAGGAGTAAATGGAAAAAGGTGCTCTATTGTGTGAGGAGTCAGTAGACGTAGGTAATCTCACGGTAACAGTAGGTCCGTGACATAAAGCGTCCTCGGAGACCTGAACCAACCCTCTATGTTCTATGTATATACTTCTTATCTTAGGGCGCATGCGATTGCGGCCAAGGGATCCAATTATGTGTCAGGTAGTACGGTATGTCCGTGGCTTGGAAGGTCACCAAGCTGCTACCCACGCATACATGGTCAATGAGAAAGGCCATGATACCGCTCGAGGATCACAAAGATAGGATCAGATAGCCGCGTTGTGCATGGCCAACACCAAGCGTGTGCGCTGGGCGGTTTCTTTCCAGGTGATTACCAATATTTCCATGTGGTTCCCAATATTTCCAACTGGCTGACCGTACATGTATGATTGTATGTGCATCTTAGACGTAGACGTGTCTGACATGCATTCGTGTTGGTGCAATGTCATTTCTGCTGACATGTACCTATGTAATTTCTTTTACATGAGGTGCCTGACTGCATGAAGGGTTAATTAGATCGGAACTATAACAGAACCACCGAGAACTGAGAAGTCCCTCTCTCTTTATCCGACCCACAGGTGGTTGCATCACCGGAACGATGGTTGACGTGACATTGAAGCCCTGGAACAGTTAATGCACATGTGTTTTTCGAGGCAGCGTGGTATGATTTGAAGGTTGAGAGAGCACATGGTACTAGACCGAGACTCGACACGCACCAAGGCAGTGGTCAATTATCGTTCATACGATACTATATCATCCATGTCATTCATTCGATATGTTATACGAGCAGGACAGTCAGGTCTACATGCAGGTTCTCTCTCCTGATTGATCACCAGTTACCATCCAGGACCCATTGCTCGCATCATCCAAAACCCTCTTGGACACCTCTGCCACAAGATGGTACATGCTCAGAACATGTTCCCTGCTCGTCCTCGAGTACAACAAGAAGTATGCAACCCACGCCGAGCTGCTTGGTGACGCAACCGTTCCCGACTGGGCATACAGCTCGGCTCTGGAAACATGCGGTATGATCTGTGGAATTGCTTGGTAGACGCTGTGGAAGAAATCTCCCGGCACGTAAATGTTCTCCCGATAGACGGGAATCATGCAATGCGCGTTCCAGTACTGGGCGCCGCCTCCGCCTCCGGCATTTTCACGCAGGAAAGAAGAGAAAGGCTCCGACAAGACGGCGAAACGCTCGCCGTCTCCGAGAGCACGAAGCAGTTGTAGCGCCCCCATGTCTACGCCGTAAGTGTACAGCGTTGCCCACGTGCCCGCCGTGCCCGGCGCTCGGGCGTTGACTTCGATGAGAAACACGTCTGTATTATCTTCTTTTTCTGCACCGTCACCCCCGTCAGCACTGCAGATGACAGCAGCACCAAGGTCCAGGATGCCGTCGCCTCGGGCGTCTTGGTACCGCACCGACGAGTTCTGCATGCGAGCCTCGACATGAAAAACACCCGAGCGGAAACCCAACCGGAGAAGGCTGTCGTGCAGAGACGAGCGAATCATCTTCACTTCCTCGGGGGGCAGTCCGCTGTTCGAAATCTGCACCGTCTCGACAAACCCGTCGGTCGGCGTGGCAGCGCTGGCGTCACCCGCACACGGCAGGTTATCGGTTACTTCGAGGAAGAGGACTTGGCCGTCCCAGAGCACAAAGTTGGCGTCCAGCTCGGGGCCGTCGACGTAGGTTTCGATTAAGATGCCCTGCTCGGTGAGGCCGTCTTGGTCTAGAACCCGCACGGCCTGCCGCATGCTGGTGTCGTTCGTCACCTTCTTCACGCCTTGGGAGAATTGGCCCCGAGATGGCTTGACGATCAGCGGGTACTGCAGGGCTCGAAACGTCTCGACCAGATCGTCATCATCCAACTGGTCCACGCTGTCCAGGTGCACGGCTTGTATGTTCGTCTTATTAACCAACTTGCGCATCTCATGTTTATAGTGAGCCTGCTTCATGGCGCGCAACGGCTCGGTCGGCAGCACCAGTATCTCTGCTGCCTCGGCAGTCGCGATGACGAAGGCGTCGGTGAAAGTGACAATGCCATCCACGCATCGGCCCCGAAGGGCCCGAGCTATCTCCTGCGGCAGCCCGGCCAGGTTGGACATGTCCATGGTAATGAAGTCTTCTCGAAGGTGGGAATGCTTTTCTCCTTGAAGCCAGTGTCCCGGCTCATCGAAAACAATCAAGGATATGCCAAGAGCTTGAGCGGCTTCGAAGAATCCTCGGGAGCCGCACATGCCTTGCTTTTCGTCGTACATGGGACGACCACCAACGACCGCCACCCTTCGAGCGGTCGGCTTGCTCGTAAGAAGCCAGTTAAAAGACAGACGCATCTCCAAGTCTTTCTGCAGCAGCAGCAGAGAAGCTTCGTAGGTGGATGATTGGCATTGGTTCACCACGAGCGCTCCAGGGGAGCATGGCAGTAGCGCAAGCAGCGTAGAAGTAGTGCTCGTGTCGTGAGCTGCAAAGGCTGGAATTTTCTGGTCCCAGGTGGAGAAGGAAACAACCTTGTCGACGAATTCCGAATGCCGCATTCTAACGTCGAGTATATCGCTCCGGCACAGATATCCATCACGTGGGGCCAGTATCACTTTGGCTGCCACGATGTCTGCTGTCCGGTTGGCCAGCCCCTGGGTCACACAGCGAGCGCGGCGAAAGATAGTCTCGAGGGCGGTACCAGTGGCATCCGAGATCGAACAACCATCTGCTGCGTACTCCCTGTGATGGCTGGACATTGGAAGTTGGTGTAACAGCAAGTCGGCAGTATAGAAGTAGCGTGCGACGTCTCCATGTTGGGAAACTCTCCAACGACAGAAAACCTTTACGGGAGCTACAATGAATAGGTCCAATTAGTGCTAGATCCTCGTTTGTCTGATCCCGGGCCTCATACCTCGGCTGTCAGAAGTCTGGACTAAAAAGACTTCGTCAACAAAATCCCGGTTTGCGTTACACTTCACCATAATGTTCTCTAGATTGTTGCATGTAAGGCGGCGTACTAGAATGCCGGGAAGGCTGATAGGCAAACACCTGCCCAATGTAACAATGTATATGAGAAGTCTAGCAGGCGGTCCTACGTCAGGGAATATGACCAAGATATGTGTATTTCAAGTCTCGCCCTATCCATCTTCGTGTCTGTTGTGCAAAGAGGCCATTGCCCACTCTGACTCTCATTGTCTGAACAAAGAATGGCTCCGACATCTCCTGCATCAAAATAATGCATCCAGACCAGTGTTTGTTCCGCGCCATGCTGGCTGTCCCTTAATTGGCAAAGTCATACCAACCCAGCTGCCGAAATGGGTGGATACCAGTTACAATTGGTGCATGACATGATAATTATATCTGAATGCATGAGCACGTATATGCATGTCACCCCTTACGCCCCTTCTTGTTTGTCTGACATGCATGCCTATATGCAAGCCATTGGCTGACATACATGTCATGAGTGTAGTAAACGAGATTAAATATATCGTACGATAATTATATGTCTTAGTCAAGGAGTACGGTTAGGGGTTGCCCGATCAATAGCAAGTATTGGAATTCGGTTCAATTATCATTCCTAGATGAGCAGCGGGATGGGGGTAGTTTTCGAGTTGCAAACTCTCTATTAGAGTTATGGTGTCCATAACAGTTTCCATACTTTTCATAGCTGTGTATGCGCGATTAGAACAAAATGAAAGACACGAGAACAATCCTCATCACGGGCTGCTCCGACGGTAGTCTTGGATCCGCCCTCGCATTGGCCTTCCATTCCGCTGGATGGTCTGTCTTTGCCTCGGCTCGCAACCTTTCCAAGTTGGCCGCCGCAAAAGACGCCGGTATCGAATGCGTACAGTTGGACGTGCGGTCTGACGAGTCCATCTCCAAGGCCGTCAAGCACATCCAGTGTCTGACCGAGGGCTCCCTGGATGCCCTCATAAACAACGCAGGGGTGGGGTACAGCATGCCTGTGACCGACATGGAGATGAACAAAGTTCGCGAGCTGTTCGAACTCAACGCATTCTCCATTGTCAGCGTCACGCGGGCCTTTCTCCCATTACTTCTCTGTTCGGCCCGCAACGACACCATCATCGCCAACAATACTTCGGGCATGGGGATTCTCGGCTGCGGCATGCCCTTCCAAGGGGGCTACTCAGCGTCCAAAGCCGCAGCTGCCAGCCTGACCGAGAGTCTTCGCCTCGAGCTCGCCCCGTTCGGCATCCGCGTGGTGAATCTCGTCACAGGCCGGGTGAAGTCGACCTTTTTCGAGAACTCCAATGACGCCGAGCTGCCGGCCGACTCCATCTACAACATAGCCAAGGAGGCCATCGAGACACCGATGAATGGGCGCAACTCGGTGAGTAACAAGGAAGGCGCGACAGAGTGGGCAAAGCAAGTGGTACAGGACCTAAGCCAACCCAAGCCACCGTACCTGGTATATAGAGGGGGCCAGGCGGGCATAGGTCGCATCGCCTCTTTGCTTCCTATCGGGACTTTGGATGGGCATTTCAAGAAGTGGAGTGGGATAGACGTATTGGAGCAGAAGATCCGGGAGCATAGGAAACTAGAGGAAGTTCGAGAGGCATGAGAAACAGGCAGATGTATGTATCTTTGACGCGAACCTGTCAACCTTTCTCTCCAGTTAATGAAACTGGCGATGTTAAAGAGGAGGGGCTTTTCTACTTGGCCCCAGCCTTCGCCAGACTGCCAAATCTGGTTCCCACCGTGCCAGCCAACACCAACGGATTCCCAACCTCGACAATTTCCCCCGTGTCCATCACAATGACTCTGTCGAAATTCATAATCATGTCTAGCCGGTGACTAACGGCAATGACGGTATAGGCTTCGAACTCGGTTTCGATCATGTCTTTTATGATACGTTCCGTGTCGTGGTCGACGCTCGAGTTTACCTCGTCGAGCACCAGTATGCCACCCTCAATCTCCGACCTGCCGTCGCCGCCCTCAAGCCGTAGCTTTTTCTGCTCTCTGATGCGGCGTCTCAACACGGCGCGTCCCAGCGACATAAGTTGGCGCTGTCCTGCGCTGAGAGTCTCTGCCACCATACCTACATCCAAACCACCGCGTTTCTGGACAAAGTCCCACAAGCCCACGGCAGAAAGGACGGCTTGGCATTCTTCGTGCGTGGAGACGCCCGACGGGTCCAGGTTTGTCTGGAAGGTGGACCCATCGGGCAAGAACACGGCTTCTTGGGGCACTGCGATGATATGTTGACGAAGCGCGGACCGGTTGAGACGACCGAGCGGTAGATCATCGACTGTCACGGCCTCCTCTACCGTCCCGGGGAGGGGGTCGAGAAGTTTGAGGAGTAGGGCGACGAGGCTGGATTTACCGCTGCCGGTACGACCGCAGATGGCAATTTTCTCGCTCGGTTGGATGGTAAGGTGAATGTCGCGGAGGGCCAGGCTGGATTTGCCATCGTCTCGGCTTTCCATACTACTCAAAATATTAATTAGCATCATCTGCTTTTTTGAGCGGGACAAAAAGTCGTAAAGAGATATCGTCGATCTTACTCATATCTCGCCGAGACACCCTTCAACTCCACCGCACCACTTTGCGGCCACGTTTCAGGAGGCAGCATATCCTCATCCTCTCTGTCCTCGGGCTTGACTGTCTCATTGAAGGTCTTGAGTCTAGCTATCGCCCCGATAGAAGTTTCCAGCCTTGTGTAGTATATTACAATGCCCGACAGGTTCTCTCCAAACCCCATGAGGGTGACCAAAGAAGCACCGGTGAAACCAGAGCTGGAGTGAAGCCTGACGGCAAGGGTTGTCAAGACTGCTGCCATCAGCATGACTACTAGGTCTAGGACAAGATTCAGCCACTCCTGAACCATAGAGAGGAGATACGCGGGCTGTTGGCTCGAGTCAAGTAGGCCAGCGTTCTTGGAGATGTCTTCAGAAACGAAACCTTTCGTAGGTGTCAGCAGCGAGCGCCATGTAACCAACCGAGGATATACTGCAACGTGTCATATCCGCACATGAAAGTACTCACCGAAGGCCCTCAGAGTCGTGACACCCCTGAGGGTATCAAGGAAATGCGTGCTAGACAGATGGCGAGTTAGTACTTTTTCAACATGGAAAGTTCACCAAGCCCAGTGTGGCGGCGGGTAGCGGCAGACTGACTACAGGGGACTCTTAGCCTCGAGATCGAGTAGCCTCAGCTGCCTGGAAGTCCGGAGGTAAAATCTTTGCACGGCGTACAGCAGAGCGGCAAGGAATGGGTAGCTGATGGCCAAGTAGGCAGACGAAGTAAGCATGACGGCCGCTTGTCCCACAGCTTGAGAGACCTGCCCGTGTTTGTTGTTGTTGTCAGTAGGAAATTCATTGCGGGCCTCAACTTATAACACTGTTAATGATAGATGACTGCAGACTTACACAGAACAGGGTGTTTAACAAAGCATCTGGTAATTCGGTGTCAATCAGGTTCAGATCTTGCGAGAAGAGATTGGTGACGACACCGGTATCCGTCGTGGTAAAAAAGTGTAGCGGCGCTCGAATCAGTGTTCGTAAGGCATCGTGGTGGAGATTGGCACCCGTTCTCCTCACCGAGACGATGAATAGCACGATTCCAAGGAGAAACAAGGAGATCAAGCCGGAGACTTGAAACAAGGCATAAATCCCGACGTAGTAGGCATTAGAGTGGTCCAGATGTCCAGACGAGAGGTCGTCAGTCCAGAATTTAAGCCCTGCGATAATAGACAAATTAATCCACTGGTCCCCAAACACAGGCTTCGATTTCTTGCTTGTGTGTGACAGGATTGTGTCTGTCTTGCATAAAGTTGACTCACAGATTGTTGGGAAGTTCGTAAAGAATCCCCAAAGAGCAGCCAAGAAGAAGCAGCCGGCTGCCACGAACGACCCCATACTGTTGAAGTAGTGCTTGTATACAGTCTTATCGCCTACTCTTCGCACCTGATCTGTATTTCCTGCATGGGTAGCTGCGTTGGCCGTTGTCGTGCTGGGAAGTTCCGGCTGCGAACCCGCCATACTCGTCGTCGTCGTCGTCGATGTCGCTTGCTTGGATATGACATCATCGCTATCGGAAGAGTCGCTCAGCCCAAGGCGGTGAACGTGGCCTTGGCGGGCAATCAGATTGGCGAAATCACCTTGCTCGATGATGCCACCGTCTCCGAGCATTATGACATGATCCGCTGTGGGTAGATACCGGACACTGTGGGTGCACAACACAACGGTAGAGTGTCTTTGTCGGAGAAGCCCATCAGGGCCAAAGACCTGCCTAAAGACCTGCTGCTCGGTATCCGCATCCAAACCACTGAAGATGTCGTCAAGTATAAGCAGATCAGACTGCAAATACAAAGCGCGCGCGAGGGAAACGCGTTGTTTCTGGCCTCCGGATAGTATGATACCATCCGATCCGACATTCGTTCTGTCGCCGAGCGGGAGTTTAGTAAAGTCGAAGTCCAGAGCTGTAACTTGGATGACTTCAGAATATCTCCTCTCGTCGAACAAGGAGAATCCCAAAATGTTATCTCGGATGGTCCCGTTCCAAAGAAAGGCAGTTTGGTCGCAGAATCCGACATGAGGGAAGCGGGTGCTTAGTGCAACACTGCCTTCGCTGAATGGTATCTCACCAAGCAGTGCCTTGCAGAGCGTAGACTTTCCCGAGCCAACTTGTCCGATAACCAAGGTGAGCGAGGACTTGGCGATTTGAGTATTGACGTTTTGCATGACGAACTTGTCTGCCTCCCAACCAAACTTTCCATTCTGGATATTAATAACATCAGAGTCAGAATCCAATCCCACTTCAGACGAATATTTGATTTCCGATCCAACCTTATCCGTATTCCGCTTTTGATCGGCAAGGATTCGGCGGAAATCATGGCGGGTTTCGCACTCCAAGAATGCCTGGATTCGGCCTATACAAGCTAGACCAGAAACGAGCTCCGGGATAGATTGGAAGATCTGAGACAGTGGGTTGGTTAAGAGCATGAGAAATGAAAGACTCGTGAATACCCTCGTGGCATCCAGTGACTCCCGAGTGAATGCCAGGGTCAGGGGCGGGCTGATCAGCATGGGAGTAAACCCAAAAATGGCGGCCAGGATGAATATCTTTCGAAACCGGGCTCCTGCCGCGAGCTCCTCGACACGGAGCCTCTGTACAAAATTGCCGACGGTAGAAGATAGGCCAGAAATCTTCAGATTCTTCATACTGGCAATGACGGTAGCCGTCAGACCGACACGCTTCTGGACTCCGGCCATCCAGGACCTCTGCGAGTCTCCCGTGAAGTTGACAAGGATCCCTAAAAGGGTGAAGCAGACAACGACAACTCCAATTGGTGCGACGAAGACTGCCCCGAGCCGAATATACAACATCCACGCGGCCAGAGCAGCCTGGATGATGCCAGCCCACACGTTGTGCACCATTCTCAAGCCAAGCTTAATTCGCTCTATGTCGGTGCTCATCAAAGTAAGGGCAGCGTTGTGATCGTCGGTTCCAATGCGAGCTTGGGTAGCTCTGATGAAGGTCTCGGTGACTAATATCGACCTTGTCATGGCACGCATTCGATGATGGAGGTACCTGCAACGCGTCATGTCAATTATCGCCAATCAGTCCTTATCGAATGTTGTTCTTACCAGCAGAGGGCCGCCGAGATAGCCATTCCGGAGTAGATCAGTATGCTTGCCCCTATAAATCCATAACCCACATTCGCGGCGATTTCAGGCTGAGCGAGGTGATCCAACAATCTTTCGATAAAAAACGGTTGGCAAAACGTGAATCCAAGTAGAGCCAGGCGTAGAGGAATGGGAAGCAGGAGAGGGACTATCAGCGTCTTGACCAGTACCTTCAGAAGACCAAACTTATCGCCCTTTAGCTTGGCGTAATCCATGTTCGTAGAGAACTTGTCGTGAAGCGGCTTGCTGTGTAAGGAAACATCGAGGGGGTAGAGGTCAAGCATTGTAAGAGCTTTCCTGTACCCTTCCAAGAAGATGTTGTTCAGCCAGAAAAGAACACCGAGAGAGAAGATACTGCTGCTTTCCTCCGGGCTATGCTCTTTCTCATCCCAGCTAATCCATTTGGACTTTCTCTTAGCCTCTAGGAGCAGAATGCCAGCCTTGAACGCTACAGAAGCAGTAAAGATGGCGCTGTAGGTAGCCTCGGTCTTGTCAGCTGACAACAGAAAAAGCGTCCGTGCCTGGGCAATGTCGAGTAGGAGAGTCAGAAACAAGTAGCTGTTTAGAAGTACCGACGGCCTTGGGCTTCTGCTGTGGTCAACAATGCTCAGGCCTATCATAAACAGGGCCGCCACAAGCTTGAGAACCGAGGAAGCCATGAAAATACTGGTTACACGGAAAGACCCAATGGCAACCAGGATCAGCAGTGTGAGCTCAAGTCCGACATAGAATATGATGGCACCCTAGGGCATCGCAATCAGCAGCGCATCGAATTTATACTGGAAGATGTAAAGAGCGTACCAATTTGATGAGCTGCAAAAAAGGAGCATTGACCACGGTGGGTTTGCGTGCCTGGGAAAGTGTACGCCATAATGATGTAATGATAAATAACACCGACGGTATGATGGAGAAGAATAGCTGCTCGAACTGTATGTTGAAGTCGAAGTGCTCTTCGTTCATCCGAAGAAAATTATCCTCGCCAGCGGTGAAGGGCATCTCGGTCTTGATCTTGGACTTGGAAGACGTGGAGGATTTTGGTTCAGGCCGAATTCAATGCGTAATAGGCCCAAGACAAGACAGAAAGAGCCAATATATCTCTGGTTGGTTCTGGATTCTGGGACTGACGGAGACATTTGAAGTACCATATATAACAACCTTCCTTCTGGAGCACTTGAGTTGCCCCATGCTCACTGAATTCAATCACGTCTAAGTCTCCGTTTAGCATGCTCTTAGAGTGGGACAATCACCAAAACCCGCCAGTAGGAACTTGAGCCGGTCCGACAGCCGCCTTCGCATAACAACCTTCCCTTTCAAGTAAGCTTTACCGTGGTAATAACCAACCCGCATGAAGCCCCCAGAGTGGGGGTTTTAGTTACCTGTTAGAGAAGTTGCCGAGTAGGGATGCGGCGTCGAATATTCGCATGGATGGCCATGTCGTCAGCACATTGCTCCACCGTGGTCACGCCAGAAATACAGGTACCCAGCCAACAGGTCTGAAGATGGGTCCGAAATCATGTACACGGCATAACGTCTACCCAACTACCTACTCAAAGCTGATTCGAGATGCCACAGAAGATGTTGTACAGCGGGAATCTATAAAGAGAGCACTTAGGTTGGGCCCATGATCACTGAATCCAATCACTTTAAAGTGTCTGGTTAGTATGTTCTTGGGAGCGGGACAATCACCCAAAACCGCCAGTAGAAAGTCAGGCCGGTCTAATAGCCCGAGAGCCGTACAGAGAAGGAGGTGAGAAGAAGAACATGATCCTCACAGATGAGCCTTGGCCATAGGTCTAGGCTCTACAATCTGCTATTAAAGCAATATGGCTGACCAAGAGTGAATGCAGAATTCAGAATAGAATATCACAGCGCAATCATCGTATGTATCCTTGCATAGAAACAACCCGGGAGGAGCGACGCATTTCTTAGCTCGAAACAGGTCGCAGAGCTAAAGACGGCATTCAAGCCAGCAGGAAGCCGCATCAACACTTGGAAGGCGACTCGATGTCTGAGAGGGCCGCCCATCAGCGAGCCGCTGACGGATCGGACAAGAACCCAAACCCACAAGCTACACCGAGGCTCTCTCGCGAGCTTCAGCAGCACGCATCGGTTGGCGCCAGCTCGACAAATTTGGTAGATTACATCAACTCCCAGACTTTGACCTCAGGCCATCCGGTTTCTCTCCCAACTACACCACAAGCTTGCATGGAGATGAATCACCTATTCCTAGCTGATGATATGCTGTCCCGGCAGGACCAGCCGTGGCTTCAAGTAGACCTGAGACCCATTTCCGCTGGAACTGACACCGTGATGGTTCAGTCGACCGACCTAGCAACATGCCCTTGCTCTGGCCACCACGAAAAGTTGCGTGCCCAGGTCTTGGAGGAGACGGCTTCACTGGACCCCCAATTTCAGCAGCATCATAATCATCCAACTATGCATGAGCAACATCCCTACGATATGCCACTACCACCACACCAGCCTCTCCACAAACCGCTTAGTCGGCACAGTTTCTCTGGGTTTAGGTTAGTACTTTCTTTGCCCAAATACTTCATTATTCCTTTACACCTCTACGTCCCCTCCTTGTTTCATTGTGTCAGTAATCTATTTGTTGAACTACATGGGCTAAATCGATGTATTTCCTGTAGCGAGTCGAGCCAGCAACAACACCATCTCTACACCGGCCCAGGAAGCAGTCGTGCGGGACAGCACCCACAGTCCCCTTTCACCATGTCCATTACAGAGGAATCTTCTTCTAGCTTGCGCGGACGTGCATCTCCGTCTACAGAACTCTCGCCAAAACCCCTGTCAGCGGGAGGGCCCAACAAACCGGTTGGATCTAGCTCATCTGCGGCGGACCTTACGCGTCGCTTCACCATGGTGCTCGACACCATGCGAGCTTCTGGGTTCCACAACTTCGACGAAATGGCCGTGACCTACTATACCGGCCGGTTTGAAAAGGGCAGCGTTCCCGCCATCGTGCAGTGCTCCAGCCGTAGCCGCCGCTTGAAGGGGGTGCTGCAACAACTGCAGGAGAGTAGTAGCCAGTGGCCGCGATGGGAGTCTAGAGGCCTCCACGAAAGCATTTCGGAAGCAACGGGTAAGTAAGGCCAGCTGGGTCTTCCTTTCCTCCACGCACCTACTGTCTTACTACTGCCACTTCCCAATATTTGGCTAATGGGCCCCCCCCTTAAGCATCCCTCTGCCTTGGGGAGATCGAGAGCCTTGTAAAGGCGAGAATACCCAATTTGGTTCAAAGCCAACCAGAAAATCATGTGGCTGCGATTGAGTGGCTGCTCTCGGACTATGGGATTGGCAGGAGTTACCGAAATACCACAGAACGAACGGCACTATCCGGTCAGATGGAAGTCGCTCCAGATATGGTATTTTCCGCCTTCATTTTTATTTTGCGTATTATATTAACCCATCCATAGATACCACATCTTTGGTCGCTACTGACAGAGCTGGCTGGAGTGCAGGGCGTTTATTGCGATGAGATCGCCCGAGTTATACTTTCTATCCTCCTCTATACTAGGGAGATATAATAGTATTCACTCGAGGCGGGGATTGACTATACTTGGTCCTTTTTTTTACAGCATTGAACACGCCCATCATGGCTATGATTTGTGCTATGGATCTGCTCTGCAAACTTCGACCACCCACACGTTCAGGCATTAGAATGGGAGGATGCTTAGCTGAGCGACCCAAATAAACGAGAGTAACGTGGAACCGCAAATCATATTAACCAAGGGGGAGGCGGAGGCCTCGTTACAATTGAACTTTGTTAGATGGTTGCGTGATGGTTGGTTGTGTATTTTGTGTTGGTTGACATGCATACAGACACGGCATGACAGGTTTACATGCAATGGGTAAAGCAGAAAACATTGTAGGCAGACTCGGAAATCAGGCTACCATCTCTGCAATGCGGTCCGTCCCGCGCTATGTGACGCTGCGCTGGCTTCACTATTATGCATCCCGCCGTGATGGGCAGCAACGAAGGGCGCTAAATGCGGAATAATCCCAGTAAAATACAGTCAACAAATTAAGAGCTGCAGCTAGTTCCGACTATACCCGTTGGGGGGAGGAGGAACTTTTGGCACCGGAACGAGGTAGATGCGAGTCGAGCAAGGATCAACTCCATGCTGCGCGACTCGCTTGCCAAGAGTAGGTTATGCTGTTGGTTCCCTAGGAACTTTGTTTGCGAGACTGGCTAGAGACGAAAGAAGGTGACCTATCATCTTAAGCATCCCATTAAGTGTGCGGGGGATCGGACGCAGTTACTTTAAGGGGTTCCGAAATTCGCAGCCCACGAGACCCGCGCAGCCTTTGCGAAACCCACTTAGAGGGACCAGCTTTCAGCCTTAGGACTGTGGACTGGATCCCGCCTGGTTTAGGGAGACGCTCAAGAAATAGCTACAGTAGTCAGAGAGGGTCCAGTTCGTTAAGTCTACATCGTCACAGGACTAGCCCAGCGGTCACGACCTCTTTAACAGATGACGAGTCTAGAGAGCGGGCTAAAAACTAACGCAAGTACTCAACAGCGCCACTGTTCGGGAGCTCTCATATATCTTTTCTCACTGGCTCGTAGTCATTAGGCCGCGTTCTTGCTCGAGGAAGAATATGGACACATAATGACTATGTCTATTGAAAATAGCCGTTGAACGGCGGTACTTAAGAGAATCAAGCCACAGAAACCTTCGGCATGGGCCACAAGACCGTGTAACCGTGCCTACGCCTGCCCCGGTCGGTGTTTAGTAGGCAGCCATTGTGATATGTTGATACCCGGCCACCTAGTGCTCAGGGCTAAAAATATCCTCCTCTTGATTAATATATGAAAGACCTTACAGACATTTAGAGCTTCAGAGTTTCAGGTGGCCCCAAGTAGCTCTGTTCCACGCTACCACCTATACCTAAAATGATCTTTTCTAGGTACACCTCGGGTGAGTTTACCCTCCATGTCAAGTTGTGAGCTCCAGAACGGATATACCCTAGGTCCACATATGCTGTCCAGACTGCGTTGGCCACCTGTCCACTCCAAGAATCGGGCAGGTCACCAGCAGTTTCAGTTGGTGCCAGCAACCGAGTGAAGTTGGCCGGCGCCGAGTCCACTGTGAGTGAATATTGCATCGGTAGATCCGGGTCTGTGTCTAGACCCTGAGTGAAGAATAGCGTTGCCTTTACACTTGCCGATGTGAACAGGTAGACATTGTATTCCACGCTGACGCCTTGAGCCGTCAAATTGTCCTTGCGGGCGCTTTTGTACGGCCTTAGAGCAATTGCACCGGATTCCGTGCGAGTGCCGAGGTGCGGCATATTCTCGAAGTGCACTGATCCGTTTGACTGCCGCTGGAAATGTGCCGCTTCCATCGAGATTACGTGGTTAGCTTGCGGGAAACCATGGAAGCCTTCTGGCAGCGCGGGGCGATTGCGGACGGCGACATAGAAGCGGTCGTAGTGAGGGAGCGTGTCGTAGTGGACGTCAATGGCCACGTCCTCGTCGAAGTCGCTCGGGGCATTGTCCCAGTCAACTGACACCTCAAGGCGTTGTACCTGGTGGTCCCGCGTCAGATTTCCGTGGCTGGGAGCGATGCTGATCCAGTCGTAGGGAGCGTCCAAGCGATAGCTGATGGGCACTCGGTCATCGCCGCGGTGGAAGAACTCGACGACTCGGGTTGCAGGTCCATACGGCTCCATGGCTGGGAGACGGGCTATCCATCCGCCGCTCGTGGGGTTGGTAGCGTCGATCGACTCGCAGACCCAGCCTTGGCTTGCTGCACTGCCTGACCCCTCGGCGTATATCCCCAGATTTCCAAACACGTAGTCAAAGTTTTGTCGACGTTGGACGTAGGATATGTTCTGCAACATGTCCCTCGTCGGCGACTTCCAGTTCGAACTCTGCCATTGTTCGAACTTGGCTTGGTCCATTATCCCCTCCCATTTGCCGTCGAGCATGGTGTTGTACTCGTCACTGAGGTCACCGTCTGTCTCCCAGTCCGAGAGGATCTGGGCTGCCATGTCGTTCGCCGTGTTGCGTCGTTGAATGGCCCACACGAAGTTGGTGGATTGGCCTAGGACAATGCGGTGGAACAGAGCTCCGGCTTGCACTGGGTAGCGGACGAGATGAAAGAATGCCGCTTGGTGCTCGGAGCCAAGGGCCTTGCGAACGGTTTCCACGCGTTCAGCTAGAGCTGTCCACTCAGCCTGCACGCGTTCAATTTCGTGGTAGTTGTAAAATGAGTAAGTGGTCGAGGCAGTCAGCTCATATTTGCGGCGTCCGACGAGACGACTGTGCTCAAGTAGGATCGAGCCGATCTCTTCTGCATGCGCGGAGCCAAAGTCTCGAGATGCAACGGCCCTGAGGTATTCAGGCAACTTGTCAAAGTCGAATTTGGATGCATCCCAGGCCAAGTCCATGATGAACCCGAAAGGGATCTCCATGGGTTTAATGTCAGCGACATTAATCACCCAGATGCGGTCTGCTCCCCTCTCTAGTGCCTGGTAGAATTCTTTGAATATCTTGGCCTAGTTCATCTTGTTAGACTTTTCCTATTGTAACTGACCGAGGGGTTGACCTACCAGATTGTTTGTGTTCTGCCACTTGTAGCTTTTGGGTTGCCCTACGAATTCAAGATGGTAATATAGCTAGCTGCATTAGCATTCTTGTCATCTCGCAGGATTCTACCGCCTTCTCACCCCGACACCACCGGACCTCTCTGTCTCGTTGACCCTTGGGAGCCGCATGATATTACCCCAATTGTCATCCGTAAACATCAGCGTCACATCCTCTGGTGGCACCAACCCTGCGGCATAATACGTTGCCACTTCTTTGTATATTGCCCATACCTCTGCACAGGTCAGTATCATGAAAAGAGAGAAAATAGTTAGAATGAAAATACGGACGCTTGGCTGCGGATTTGCTGCCGTGGTACTCGGCCAATATGTCTCGTTGGGTTGCAAATACGTCTTCAAGTATACCCAGGGGGTCATCACCGGGGAGTGGACCGTCATGGTTGGCACGCATGCCCACAGTGAAGTACGTTTCGTTCTGTCCGGCACGTCGCACTCCTTCTTTCATGAATGACGTAACGTTGGCCTTGTTCTTAGTCCAATCCCAAGAGCCCAACTCAGATGAATTCCATTCGTTCGTCGCTCGCTGCATTGGTTCATGGTGACTCGTTGAGACCACAATCCCGTAGTCATTAGCCAACTGTTGATTGTGGGGGTCGTCCACGAAGAAGATGTTTCCCGGACTTGGGACATATGATGACCACATTGCTGGCCAAATGTAGTTCGCTTTCAGCCTTAGGAGCAAGTCAAAGACATGGCGATAGAAATCAGAGTCGAGAGGGTAGTGGCTGGCGTTGTGTTGTTTCGACCACCATCCTGTTAGTGCTGGCGCTTCATCGTTAATGAACAATCCCCGATATTTCACTCGGGGCTCGCCGTGAGTTGTTGTTACTGGCCGTGCGTAGATCTCCTCATGTTTTGTGGCGGGAACGTCAGCCCACCAATGAAAACTACGGCCATATTAGTACGCCATCATATTCCCACCCAACTATACAGCTTCGAACAAGATGCACTTACGGGGACTGGCCGCACTGTTCGGCGAGAGTATGGATGCCATATATCACGGCTCGTTTGTCGCTGCCCGTGATGACCAACGCCATTTTCACTCCGGGGTAGGGGTTCGAAACCACTGAGGTCCGGAAGGTTTCCCACTTACCACGGAGGCCTGTGATATCCAGTAGACCCTTAGTTGAGAGCGACTGAACTACAGTCGAATTCACCGTCGCAGCAATAATTGCAGTCTCCGGTATCCCGGTATCAGGGTTGCTAAGATTCCCGGCGTTGGCCACCAACTTCTTTGGCGTCTTGCCAGTAATCTCAGTCCAATCGTTTACCAAACTGTCAATAGCAATGGTGACACCCACAGGGTCGTGCGAGTCGTATATGATGGCAGCATTCTGGATGGCGACAGCACCAGTGTAGGCCTCGAAGGTAACAATTCGGTCCTCAAGTACAGCACGACAAGAGGTCAACAAAAGGAGCCACAAAAGAAGTCCTATGCGGAACATGATTGCGCGTAAGTATTCTTTTCCTTGAGATTAATCCGCGGAGTTGCGTTAAGCCACCTCCTTATACGCAGTCCGGGTAAATTGCGCCAAAGCATAACCAGGATGATCTACCTATGTACAGACCGCAAACGTCCATCTGCGGTTCATAATGGAGCAGTAGCAAATGGGGTCGTGGATAGGAGCGGGGGCTAGCCCCCGAAGTGATCCGGGAGATTCTAACAAAAACGAAAGCTAGAATTATTCATCGCGCAGATAGATTCTGGGGATATTCCTCTAACGTGGTCAGTCACGTCAGCGCATATACATAATGTCCGAAGATTCCGCTGAAGCTCCCGAATAAACAAACCCCCGGCGCCGTTTTCTTGGTCACCACTGCCTCCGTTATAGCTCCGTCCACTGCTTCGGGCGGGGCTCTCAAGGCTCATGGTGGAACTCTTCCAGGCCAGGACGAGCCGAGTCGAGACCGGGGATGTCGGAGCCGGGATGGATACGATATCAATTGGTCTAAGAATTCTTGCGCAAGCGAACAAGTCGCGGGGATGTCGGAGCCGAAATGGACACAAGACGGCACCCCCAGGTTTTGACCGCCCTTTAATACATGATCCTCATCCTTTCACAGAAAGTTACATAGACCAAGAGCGTGAAGTTGTTAGACGGGCCACTCGTGCCCCGATTATCCCGACTACCGCTCGATCCCGGCCACCTCAGCGCAACACAACGCCAGCCGACGAGGGATCGAATTCAACACAAACAACTGGGCTCGGGCTTATCCCCGAGCCTCGTACGAGTCAGCAGGAGAAGACGTAGAGCTAGCTCGGCTTGCTTACAGTCTCTCTTCCTTCCTCCTTTCTTTCTCCGAGTTAACTAATTCCTACTAGTACGCTCATCTATAGATGCCATAAGGCCAGACGAGACACGAGCAAGTGTTGAGCAGCCTTATATACCACAGACCTTCTTATCACGTAATTAGCGGACACCACGCAGAGGCGGGCAATATGTCGGCTCCACAATTTCTTCTGGGGGGAATACACCACCAAGACGGAGAGGTCATGGTAGTCGTATTCTCTGATGCCTGATGTACGCTCGCTAAAGAAGCTCAAAGATTCTGTGGGGTACACCAGGTTCTTAAGATAGACAAGGATACGGGGTTTCACTACATAGCTTAACGATCGTATGCATTTTAATATAGATTAAAGCTTTCATCTAAGCTAAATACGAAATTATAGTTTGATGGTGGCGAACGCACTCAGTGGACCACAGCCTAGCAATAAATAGAAAGATGAATTGGAAAGGCACAAATCAAGCTTAGCTGCTGGAATTGTCTCATTAGGATCAAAGCTTTGTTGACTGGGATGATCAATAAGGGAAAGATTAAAGATAGACTAGAAAGATAAGCCAAAATCAATCTTTCAGAAGGCAAAAGATATCCTGTTCCCTCTAAGAGAGTAGTAATCATATTTTTAAGTAGGCCTGTAACTTAAAGAAACTAAAGCTAACTAACTATACTACTAAGGGTTGAAATGCCCTCCTATAAAATCATTCTGCTACATATTATAATACACCTTTTTCTAGGTTTAATATATAGGATAAATATCGTATAATCTTTGCATCCTTTTTCTCTTCTTTCTTTTACTTACAATCTCAGCCCACTGATAACCTACCCTTAATGTATCAGCGTCGCCCGCTTGAGTACAGGCTTCTAGCCAACAAAAGCCCCAGGAGCAGGAGTAGCGACAGTGCCAGCCATCATTTGCAACGCTGACCTTATTGAGGACGAACCACCACCCTCCGCCGTCCCGTTTAGAAAGAACCATTTGTACTCGGGCTACAGACCTGGAAAGGTTCGTGTTCTCGATGCCGGCACATTGGATTGTATGCTCTAGCCATTCTAGTCGAGCCCTTGGCTTTCATTGTCCGAATGCACCGATCTCAAGGCAAGACTTCTGGCCACCACCTCACAGCGCACAACACCCCGCAGCGCTACTTGATGCGTCTGTCGGGCCTGCGTCTCTCAAAGGAGTGGGCGGATTGCAGGGGCTCCTGCGTGAAATGGCGCCACGCAGAGATGCCGCCCTTAACAGTAATGATGCGCACTCAGTATTCAGGCACCTCCCTAAGGACTGGATGGTTTACACGCGCCAGTCTGCGAATTGCGATGATGGAAGAGCTTTTGCTCGCATGCGTTAACGAATGACTGCCAAGATTGACCCACGGAAGGGAGAGGCCCGTCCGCCGGCACCATCGCTTCTCGATAGCGTCGAGTAGTTGGAGTACATGTTTAGCCATGATTATGTCTAGCAGATTATTTAATCAGAAGAACTTTTTAGCAGGTAATACTCACCATGCCGGTTTGCGTGGGCGTTGGTGTTGTGGCGCTGTTACCCATGGTGGTTGTCAGCTTACAGGTAGTAGTCGTGGTACTGAAAACTCCGATGCAGACCATAGGCCAGCACAGGTAGCCTAGAGCCAACGGACGGATTACATTTCAGGAATTGCGCCTCTGTGATGCTGTTCTTGGAGGCGATTGTCACACGAGTCGCCCGATTCCACCATACATAGTAGAGCTTGTTGCAGTTGCTCACCATGTGCCGTGGAGCTTCGGCTCCCAGTACTGGGTTGACCTCTGGTGAGCTCTGTGCCGACAAAGCTGTTAATCGCTGTCTTCACCTTGACCCCTTCCAATTCAGTGCCTTACGGGCACTTGACGTACACATTGACAATTGAATTAATGACAGCCTAGATAGCAATATATACACTCTCAGTACTCCCACCTCCCCTTCTCATGTTTCTCGTTCTCTTTCGTGCCTTCGGCTTCACGTTTCTTCTCGGTTTCTTTAGAGGCCCTCCTGATGGGTGGTCCCTGGGTTCTCCTCCTTTCTCCTGCCTGCAGCGTCGCTGTTGTCGAGACCTCCATTTCGGTGTATCGTGTCTTCGTCACTCGTGGTCGGAAGAGCCGTTTCCAGGTCGATGCCAGCCTGCTTGCGGATCCTGTCCATCTCATCCGGGGGCGGGGGAATCCACTTCGCGCTCTTGAGCGGGCTCACGTGCTCCAGATACATGGTATCAATCTCTTCAAGCGTACGTCCCTGGCCCTCAATGACGAAGAAGTAGACCAGAATACCGCCGAGGATATTGCAGCCCGCAAAGACATAGCCGTAGCGGAAGTCGATATCCTGGGTGATGAAGGGCGTGAAGAAGGCCAGCAGGAAATTCCAGAGCCAGTTGCTGGCTGTGGATAGGGCCATACCCTGAGCACGATAGCGCGAGGGGAAGATCTCGGCCATGATGGTCCAGATCATAGGTCCCCACGTCGTCGCGTAGCCGAGAATGAACAAACAAGCAAACACGATCATGGCGATACCTGCGCTGCGGGTGTTTTCCGGGGTGTCGCGGTCGAGAGCAAAATGACCGACCGAAGCAAAGATGAGGAAACATACGAACATCCAGGCGCTGCCACTAACCAGGGACTTGCGACGACCGTAGTGCTCCACGATGTAGAGACCGATGAAAGTGACGAGAAAGTTGATGGTGTTGAGAATGATCTGTGTGACGTAACTGTCAATCTCGACAGACTGGAAGATGGTGGTGCCGTAGTAGAACTTGAGTGGTGTTAGCAATAATCAGAAGCACTTGGCAACTCGTATGTGCAACTCACAAAATAATTGGCTCCTGTCAACTGCTGGAACATCTGCAGTGAGATACCGATGAAGAGACGGTAGGCCATCCGCGGTGCATGAAGCATGGTGATAAACTCTTGGACGGCATTGCCTTTGACTGCAGTCTCGGCACGGAGCTTGACTCCAATCTCTTCCATCTGGGTGTGAATGGCCCAGTGGTTAGGCGGAGCACCGTAGGTGCGACAGAGGGTGTCACGGGCGCGGTCGATGTGACCATTGCGGTAGTCGTATCGGGGCGTCTCGGGGAAGAACAAGATGCCGATCCCAAGTATCAGTGCAAAGACCCAGCCAAGGCCGATGATGATGCGCCATGAAGCGGAGCTGTGGCGATGGTGCGTCACCGTGCCGTAGTTGAAGCATGCAGCGAGAAAGATGCCAATGGTGATGAAGAGCTGGTAGGTACAGACCATGGCGCCTCTGATCCACGGAGGAGAACTCTCGGCCTGGAACATGGGCACAAGCAGAGACAGAGCGCCGACGCCGAGGCCAGCAACCTGAATTGAAGTAATTAGCCACCCGAGATAAGACTTGTGAGAAGACCAGCTAGCAGCCAACTTACCCAACGGCCCATCATGATCTGCACCCAGTCATGGTCAGAGGAAATCTGAATGACAAAACCGACAGAGATGATGAGAGTCCAGAAAGAGATGCTGTGCTTGCGGCCAAAGCGGTCGGCAATGGGAGCAGCGATAAGGGCACCTATTAGGGTACCGATGGAGAGGAGGCCGACGATGAGGCCGGAGCGGACATTGTTGAACTCGTGTTCCCCATCGCTATTCGTCTGGGCGAAGCGTTCAAGGAAGTCGGGCATCTCAAGGAAGCCCGATATTTGGCCAGTGTCGTATCCGAATCTAGACATCACGCCTGGTCAGACAGGGGGCCTTTTAAGCCGAGTCATGTGTGGTTGTACTCACAGGATTCCGCCCATGGATACAAACGTAGCAAGGACGAGAGATCTGCCAGTGATTCGCGGCAAGGGCGAGTAGTCTAGCTCGGTGACAGACCGACGAGCATGTGCCTGTACCCCTTTTTCCGTGTTGGGGTTGTGCTCGTCAAAGTAGATTGTCATGAAATTTGGTGCCATGATGGGCGGCGAGGCCAAGAGCCTGTGTGAATTGTTTGTGTAGGATTGAAGTGGTGATTGATGGAAGTGAAGAGTGACTTTCTTGTTTCGGGGATGGGATGTAGAGAAGTTTAAGAAGGCTTTGAGTTCGAGGGCCGGTCTGATATTGACCTTTTAAGCAACATGATCTCGATGGTGGCTCGCGAACGACCGGTGATGTCAAGGTCGAGTTCAAGCTCGAGTACGACTACGCGGTCCAATGAGCACCTCGGATTCCAACGGGCTGGGTCGGAGCTCGCCCATGGGGTCCCGAGACCTGGGAATCGGTCCGTCCCCAAGTGTCAGGTGCGGGCGCGTGGAGCTCCGTCACGGCCGGGAGCCAATTCGCGGCGAGCTCCTAGGGCTCCTCCACGGGGAAGGGCTGGGGAAGGGCGACATTCCAGCGCAGCGGGATGGCTTACATGATACAGCAGATAGCCTCGGGTGCTGGGACACGCGCTGTGATTCGTGGGCCGACCGGGGATGCTCGCAGAGCCCCCGTAATGGCGGTTCCGAGAGTTCCGAAGGACGCCGGGTGATTGGACGGTGGGATGATGGAGCGCACCACAGCGTTCTCGCGTGGCCGCGAGATGTTCTGAGACATCATTTCAGATCTGGGTGGAAAAGGCTGTTGCAAACTTAGAATTAATGGGTATTCCAGGGCTTGGTGCCTGAAAGCTACTATTCCCCTTCGGTATGTATTGCAGTGGCTCGGGAAGTCAGCCATCTCCAAGCACCAAGTGTCCGTACATAAGCCACAGAGGGGTGGGTAGCCACCCGCCGATCGCCCGGCATTGTACTCGTACAACACTGGCACCAAGGAAAACCCATGACGCAAGGTTGGTCTTCCTGCACTACGCAGTGTTGGTAATACAGCATGTAAGCTACGCACCAACAGATCTGCCCACCTACCAGGCCACGTTCAATGCCTGTAATGCCTACCCGAACCGGCCCTCCCTCGGTCGAATTCAAAATCTTCACGTCTCTCCTGGCCCACTTTCCCCGGATTACATTGTCCTGGGACGTTGACTAAAGAGCGTTTGCCGGGAGCTTGGAGTTCCCCGAGGCACGGGGCCTGGTCACCATGCGGCAAGCTCGGGGACCAGGCCGCAACGTTACCAGAGCTTTGCCACCCTTGCGTCTGCTGTTTAGCAAGAAACGAAGGCAAAGTCGGGTTACTGTCTTCCGTTACCGAATATGAGACTATACAGCATGCCCGTGATTTCTTCTTAACGCCAGGGATGCGAGACGCCCGGCCAAGTCCGAAACTTAGACAATGACAGCATCGGATTTCTCTGGTGGGTTCATCATTGCATGGAACTTTTACTTCAGCATGCACGTATGCAATACCTCGAGAGTGAAATTTCCACTGCCGCCTTTGCGGCCCACCACAGAGCGAAGAGGGCGTGTCTGGGTCTGGCCATTTGCTACATGTGGTTTGTTTGCATTAACTCTGTCATGCAGCAGTAGCTTTGCCGCCTGAAGGTTACGAGACGAGGGTTCATCAGCGCTTGCCTGACTCAAAGTTATCGCTAGCTCCGGGGTTGCATCCCTCGAGGGATTAATACGGCGGGGTTTGAACACTCTTCAGCGGGACTCTCCATTGGGATCGGCAACAGCCCTCGAGGAACCGCATTGCCATTGTCACAAGCTGTTTTCGATCATCGAACACGACGTGAAGCTGAAGTAATGGTGAGCGACAGCATCTATAACGCCCTCAAGGGTGACTTTGGCGTCCAAGTTTTGGGCCCTCGGACTCATAGAGTCAAGTTTCCTACGCTTCGCAAAAGGTTGACCGTTCAGCATCTCTGCAGCACACCACGATTGGGTAAAGTGAGCCGGCTTGCGGAGGAAATAGTCGTGCAACCAGAAAGCGCCACCGAAATCGGTGAGCTTGGTGACGACATGTCGGTTGTGGTGTGAGTAATTAATTGGATCTAACGATATTGTCTAATTTGATGTCCTCGTGGATGAGTCCAGCTTTGGGGTCGCTCGAAGACTCAATCCCCTTTCTAAGAATCGTCAGCGAGGCCCAAAGCCTGAATAAACAGGCCGATGACTTTGTTGCGGAATCTCAGATCGGCGTGCCATCGCTTCCGGTCCTCGCCGTTGATTACAACCTGGGTGCTAATTGTGCACCGCCAGCAACCAGCATTGGCAGCATTAAAATCGCTCGAGGAACGTCTACCCTTGGGTAGGGACGTGAAAACCTGCCTGAACATGTCCCATCCCCCCCGCGCGCTCGATGTGAGCACTCCTCGAGTCACCAAGTCGGCTACGGCGGAGATGCAAAGTTTCGCTGCTGAATTTGAGCGTTCTGCCTCGCCGAGGATGGCCTCTAGCACCCGCAGGATCTCATTCGGGTTTAGCCATTGGTAAAGATTTTGGCTGCTGTCAGATGTACTCCGGGAGCCCCATCGGCGGCTTCACCGGTAACAGCGCCAGTGCGTCCTTTCTGTGAAGATAGGGGGTTAGAGCAAGACCGAGGCCAATTCAGTCTAACCCAAGAGAAGGCAGCAATACTGGACCCCACAGAATGCGCAGCAGGTTGCGGGGGGTGAGAAGAGTACAGCCAAGACACTTGTTCAAGTGGTAGACGAAATACAGACACTCGGCGAGGCGCTCGGAGATAGTGGAGCGCGGCCTGAAAAAACTCCGGCAAAGTGGCTACCTCAAGAAGAGGGGCCGCCGTGCGGATCCGGGATTGCCTCCGATTGCTAAAGCTCGGTAAGTCCGTCGGAGTGTGTTTGCAATGCGGGTTAACTGAGCATGGAAAGGAACATGAACTATCGTGTATACTTCGCTGTAAAAAGTGTCGGTGTCGGAGAAGTAGAGTCAGAATCACTCGAAAGGCGTCCCTGACACTTCCGCCTTCGCCATTTTAAACCGTGTACACTGTTTGATCATGCAGAGATTTAGCGGTAAGCAGCCAACTGATGGATTTACCGAAGCCTACTGTGCCAGCAGGTGCCGCGATGAAAACAGCGCTCTGTCCAGCCCTCCGTGAAGACCGCCACTAGGGTCCGTCCACGAGACAATTCGTCCCCCGCCAAAGGGAAAGTCAAAGTCTGGTGATGTTTAAAGCGTTCTAGATCTGGTCTAGGTTCCGAGGCGTAACCGACGCGAAATAGCCGCGATCAAACTGTCGTTCCAGAAGGCTTCCACGCTGTGCGAGGCGTCTACAACGAGGGCGGATGGAGGTAGACTACCCTTTGTGAGTAGGCACCCGGATTCGATGATTCGGACTGCTGGGAGTCGGCTCCTTCCAAAAGTTTCAACGACGCCACAGCTCGATTACACAGGACGAACGTGTCGATTGATGGCGTCGGCGCATCAATTGCTTTTCAGCTCACTACTCCCGGAGGAAATGCAACAACCAGAGCGCTTCTGTACGTAACCGGGTACGAGTACGGCTCATTCTACGTATGTGACCTCTGCAACTCAGTTTCCAGTACCTCCAGGAATTCCCATATTTCTTGGCCAAGGAATATCGTCAGGTTCTTCTATCCTTTGTCCACCTTCAGGAGGGAAGATGATCCAAGCTATCTATATCCCACAATCCATGTGATCCAGGCACGCCCGGATGCTATGCTTTCACAGCCCCATCTAATGTCTCAATCAAGAACCTCGATCAACAGGGCCACACGTACGGTTGTGCGACTTCCCGAGCATCAGTTTACCTTAAGACAATCGTCCCCGAAGATCACGAAGAACTTCAGCTATAAGATAGACCGGTCCGCCCAACCTTGTAGTCGGAGGACGAGTAGAATAGTCATTCTTATCCGATCGCATAGCCCTTCTGAACTGTGCATGCTCGTGGGACCAATGCATCGTGTCGATCTACCAGACCTGGCAGGGACTAGCCGTCGAGGCATCTGTTGACCAAGGTATGCAGTGCGAACCCCACGAACAGTACCCGGAAGACCCGGGAATGCCGTGCAGCGAGTGCACACGTCTCGAGACCCGCCTGTCGATGCCATGCTCTCGCCATAAAACCACAGAAGCCGTGATATGGAGATACTAGGAGATGCTAAACTAGCCGTTCTCCAGTCGATTTAAGAGTATTAAGACGGCGGGGATTGGCACCTAGGATGGCGACGAGATCAAGATTGTCGATCTAGTCTAAACGCTACCAACTCGGAGTCAGGAAGTTTGCGAATCAGAGTAGAGATATGGTGACGAAGACTTGGGCTTCTGACCAGGGCGTCGTCACCTACCCAATACCTCACTAATCACCACGATGAACGGGCCTATTGCTCAGCTACCAGCACACAGCATAGTCTCCACTTTCAGGTTCTGGTCCTGCCCGCTCGCCGGCACTGGGTTAGAGAGTGAAGCTCTTCGGGGTGATCACGAATGGGCGCATGCCCCCCGCATGCCCTGCAAGATACCGGGTTTCCCAAACCAAAGGCTGCGCGGGTTTCGTAGACCGCGAATTTCGGAACCTATACTATCGCCACAACGTCGATCAAAGGATGACGACAATGATGATTTACATGACACATGGCGGCACCAGTTGGGGTTGGCTTAGTGTTCCCATTCTTGGAACGAGCTATGATTAGTCGCACCTATCGTAGAAGATCACTCTCCTTTTGCTGACGGTTATAGATTCCACTCCGGGACGTGCATATTATCGCGGGAGATTTACCGGACCAGCAACCGGAGCACCTATCGAGGTCGCCGGCGGTGAAGGGTTCGGCTTCTCGATTTACCTCGACGGGGACTTCCTTTTATAGTTTCCCCGGGAGCACCAAACCCACCGACGCGTTATCGCCTACATTTCCCAGACCACGACGAATGGGGGGCGCTCAATGTCCGCGGCATAGCAAATGCAACGCTGTTTGGCGCCAACACAGGTTTCTCCTCATGGAGGCTTGCGGGGACTGGTGGAGGTTCAACTTCAGAAATCTTAGACTCGCCCATGTTCCAAGCCCCACGCCAAATTCCGGCATTGAATCGACATTCGCCTCTTAACGGATCCCAAACACCAGGCTAGGGACATATTGCATAAAACCGGATTCCCCGTGACTGAACATCACACTTAGGTTAACAATTGACGACTCGCAGCCTGGCAATTGAAGTCTGTCTTCTTGGGTGAAGGGAATTTTATGCATTTATATAGCTCAGCCTAAGTAGGCAATACTGCTATCTGCCTCTTGAAAAACCTCGTAAATCAAAATTATGAAATCTAGAGACTTCGTAGCTTACTTCTCAAAGTCAGTAAACTCTTAGCTCATATTCACCGCAATTTGACTTACTTCAAGGCTACCCCCGCGTCAACTCGTCCCTCCAATCCGTCCTGGCGGAAGTCATCAGACCACACTCTGTCGTACCTATTAAAGATACAGCATTAGCAAAGGCACGCCAACTCCGACCACCCGATTCTGATAGAAATGAAACGAGACCTACGTGTTACATATGAAGTATGGATTGTACTGGCCGCGGATGAGCTGTAGCTCGCGAAAGAGATAGACAGAAGAGCATCCGTCTAGCATTAGGATAAAGCAGTCATTGGTTAGTTTCACGTGAGCTTTCGCGATAGTATCATCAGCGGGAACACTTACCGCCGCACTGGTTCAAGCACCATTGTTCTGGATCACCCTCCAAGCCACCGGCGCTATCCGCAGTGGAGGTGTAGTCGAAGCTGGCCACTCCGTCGGCCTCAAATACCTTCTCCCACCCAGCCGGAGCTCTCCACTGTGGTTTGGCTGGCACTGCCGGCAGCGTAGTGGTTGTGGTGGCTGGGGTGGTAGGAGTGGGAGTTTCAACAACGACTGTCGTAGAATTGAGAGGCGCGGAAGGGGGATTTGGCACAGTCGTGGCTTCTTGTATCGGGCTGGAACTAGCCCATACTGACGCAGACGCAGCTTGGCACGCTGCTGGTGTGGCTTCTTCACGTTTTCCGTTAGATGCCGGCAGTGCGCAGACTAATCCCTGAGGGTCAACACCGTTCCAGACTACGGCTGGCTGACCCTCGATGCGTTCGTATGCCAGAGACTGCAGCAATGACTTGACGTTGGCGACAACCTTTCCTGGTACCTGGAGCTGGGTCTTGTACTGCTCCTGTGAGAGCCAAACGGCGATAATACCTGCAACAGCCGGTGAGGCTAGAGTGGACTGGCATAAGTATGGTGAATATTGCATAGATATAGTATGATACGTACCAAAAGATGTGCCTTCGAGCTCTGTAACCCCATTGTCATCACCCGAGGCACACTTAACATTTCCAGGAGCAGAGACAGTTAACTCATCTCCCAAGCCCTGGGAGTAGGATTCCTCATAGCCGTAATTATCTACAGCGCCCACGACGATGATGTCAATGTCTTTGGCGAAGAGAGCAGGGTATTCTGTGACATGGTGGACGCCATTTTCCTAAGGCGATTATTAGTGTAGGACACGGACAATTGTATAATATGAGCATATGCGTACAGCTTGATTACCCGAGGTAGTCACTATCACGATGTCTTCATTGATAAGCGAGGCGAGAAGAAGCTTGAAGGCTTCTCTGCTATCAGCGAGTCTGGCACTGAAGCCTGCTCAGAAAACTCATTAGAAACCACGTACCAAGAGGGCGATGTACTGGAGAATAGAATAAACTGACGAGATCCAATAGATATGTTTATGACTGCCTTTCCCCCCAGGCCCTTTTCGTAAACATTGTTGCTCACTTCCACCAAAGAGGCAAAAATGGAGAACGGGTTCGGCTTGGTGGTCATCTTAAGCATGACAATGTTAGCATTTTTCGCGGTGCCAAACTTAGGTCCCGTCGCCTTTGATGCCACACAGGAACCGTAATCAAAGAAGTCCGATTCAACAGCTGGGACGACGGGAGGGAAGATGAATTCCTTTGTCCCTGGCATACCTGACCATTCCTATTCTCGCAGTTAACTTTACTGACTCGCTTTTCAGATCAAGGCATCATACCGGATTATCGGGGTTAGCTCCAGAATCAATTACGTAGACGTGTGCGTGGCCATGAAGCTAATCGTAGCTGGCGTCACCAGACTGATGGGCAACGAGATCATCAAGCAAAGCCTGCGGTCGGTGAGATTTACTCGGTCATCGCGCTGTTCCGGAGGCCCGTTCAAGTCGAAGAATGCAGCAACGGCTCGTTCAAGGTCAAGAGCGTCGTAATCAAAGACCATAGCGAATATCCCGGCCATGTGAAGACCGAACTTTCTGGGGAAGACGCATGTATATGGTGGGTGGCAGTCGCAGTTGTTGGGTATATATCAGAAGAATGCTGACCAGGAACGGACTGTCTTGCAGGACGGTCGCTGTTACACCCTTCAGAACGAGCAGTTTCGACTTTACTGAGGTGAAGCGCGTGTGCAAGGACTGCACCATGACAGTTTCAAGGCCTTGTATGAGGCCAGACCCGCGCGACCCTTCCGCTTCATCTATTTCAGCGCTGGGGTACGTCTCGGGACCTTACCAAGTAGCCACGGTTCATGGGGACTACCAACTTATACGTGTGGGTGTCATTTCATTCTTGACGCGACTTGACCTCGCAACGGGCCTGTTCTTGTGCTGTGTGCTAGCATTATAGGTTATTCTAATCTATGGGGGGAAATAGAAAACATGGTGCTTGGAATTCTCACAGAGCACCTGCATCGTTCAACCTGGAATGGTGAGAAATTCAACGATGTGGTCGAGAACTATGCCAGCATCCCTGTTCCCAGCCACCAGCATCTTCACAAACTGGATCCCGAATGTAAGCCTGGAGGGTACTTGCGGCAGAAGCTCTAGAACAAAGCATGCATGGCTTCGAAAAAGGAGACGCTCTCGATTGCCGAGCTGGTACGACTTGGACTCGCATCGCTGAAAATGACGTAGCTTCCTAGAAGGCAGCCCAGGGAATGTTTAGTATTCTGACTTATGTCTAGATGGTTTCATAGGTCCTACAACCTGGTGCGAATCCAGGCACCAACAGCGTCGTCATTGATCTCTCGTCAACTTCTGGGAGTGGAGTTGACAGGCAAGTTGATTAACCTTACCCATGCCCCATGACCAGGAAAGCTGTGAATGAATGTGGAATCTCCACTCATTATTGAGCAGCCCAAGCCCGCCCTCCACCATTGCGTAAATATGCTGAGCATAGGTGTGACACTACGAAGTAAGGCTCATTCAATAGGTACCCGCCTCCTCAATTTTCGTATCCGACTGATTGACCCTGGTTGGAGGAAAACTTGGTTTTAAGGAACAGCAGGGTGTACGAATATGTTACCGTAGGATCTACAGCTAACAAAGCCTGCAGGGGTTCTTAGCGGCTTGGCGGGAACGGGAACATTCCCGCTAAAGGAGTGTGGCCGATTGCTATTTGCAAGCTCGGCACGACTCTGCCGGGAAACCATTTGCTGCCAGGGAAGCGCGACTGGATGACGTCGCGTCCAGAGCTGCGAAGCAGCTTCGCTTGGAGATGGCCCAGCAGCTCTGTTTCACAGGTCAAGTAGATGACGTCAACCATTGTAGAGTCTGGGGTTGTATAGCCCGATGGTGAGTTCCTTTAAGACTCACGGGAGTCTGAGTCTCATCATTGTTAGATGCCTCGTTCGTCTCAACACCATTTGAGTCTATCCATCTTTCCGACGCCAGCCAGGGCTAGTGGCCAGTGTTGTTCGCCTCTGTTGTTCGCCTCTGTCCATCCACAAACACCCACGATGCGCTTCTTCAACCGCAGCAGCGAGCCGGCCGCCCAGCCTCGCCACAACACGCCAGTCTCTCGGCCCAAAAGACGCCCCCGCGAGCCCTACAGCATGGCTAGGCGACCCAGTTTCGGGCAGTGGCTGAAGTGCACTTGGCTGGATATTCTCACCATGGCCCTCATGGGCGCGGTTGGCCTCGGAGTAAGTTTCGCTGTCCACGAAACACTTGATCCCTTTCATCTTCTAACCGCCATTCTCTTGCAGGTTTACAAGGCGCATCCAGCTCCCTCGAGATCCTTTGCCGTCAACTTTTCCGATGGCGAGATTGTTTACCCCGACTTCGCGTTTCCCCTGAGGGATGAAATCATCCCCATTTGGCTCGCCGCTTTCCTCGCCAGTGTCATCCCCATCGTCATCATCCTCCTCATGCAGATCCGCATCCGCTCCTTCTGGGACGTGAACAACGCCGTCATCGGCCTTCTGTACTCGCTCATTGCAGCCGCCGTCTTCCAGGTGTTCCTCAAGTGGCTCATCGGAGGCCTGCGCCCACATTTCCTGGATGTCTGCAAGCCAGACGTCAGCCTGGCCAACGACAAGGGCTACAACCGAAAAGGCTTTCAGCAGCTGTTCTACACCAAGGAAATCTGCACCGGCGACCAGGATCAGATTGACGATAGTCTCGAAGCGTTCCCCAGTGGACACACTACTGCAGCCTTTGCTGGCTTCATCTACCTCTACCTCTACCTCAACGCGAAGCTCAAGGTCTTCTCCAACTACCATCCGGCCATGTGGAAACTCATCCTTATCTATGCCCCAGTCCTCGGCGCCGTCTTGATCGGAGGAGCTCTGACCATTGACAAGTTCCATAACTGGTACGACGTCGTGGGCGGTGCCATTATCGGCACAATCATGGCCTTTTCGTCATACAGGATGACGTACGCTGCCATTTGGGACTGGAGGTTCAACCACATTCCCCTCAACCGTGGTGCGCCCTTCATGTACGCCGTCGAGGGTGCTGAGTTGGTCGATGCAGTCTTTACCCGAAAAGCTGGCTGGGGAGGGTTTGGGGGTAGCGGCCTCAGGGACAAGCACAATCATCACGACCGCGATGTACCCAACGACCACCACATGACACCGACGATCACTCGCAGAGCTGTGGGAACCGGTGCTAGAGGAGAGGAGTATGTTTGATGGGAATGGAGTGTGACCTAGTGCCGGGGGGTAATCGTTGTCAGTTTTAGCGTTAGTCTATATGCACTTGAGTCATTTGATATCATCCACTTTGCAACGTATTGCCTTTTTCATGACGTGCTCTGACTGCGAACTGATCATCAATAATGTCCTCAATAGACGGCGAGCAAGTGGATGTAGAAGCTAACTGTGATAGGGAATCGTATTGCATATTACGGAGTATAGTGCGTCACTACGCAAGCTAGGTAGCTAGTTACAACTAAATCGTAGTATAACCTAGAGCTAAACCACGAGATTCTATGGACGTTGTTGCCCACTTTATAATCTAGTACCCACCAGCTAGTGATGAATCTTGGCTATCTTCTTGATAACATAGCGGCATATAGCAAAGACACCAGCATGTGACGAGCCTCGGCAACCAGCGTATAGGTCCTGAACAGATGGCATGACGTTTACCCCGCTTCTCTTATCGTCCAAAGGGCAAAATACCCTCACATTCTTCGGTATATCTCACACTGACCTACTACCTCCACCCAACGGACTCTTGGCCTATTCCGTGCCGAAATGTCAAAGCGTGAAACCACACCGAAAGTTGAGGTTATGACTGCAGAAACCCCGCCTCGTTCCGATGAATGCAACACCGAGCAAGCCACTCCTCCATCGACCGCCCAAGGTACCATTTCTACGACGCCGGCCGTGGAAGAACTTGCCGTCGACCTCCTTCCACCCGAATATTGGGCGCACTTGGCTGAGGTACGTCGCTCTCCGACGATATTAAGCGTCAGGCTGACCGTGAGATTTAATCAGTCTGAAAGTGATGCTGACGATCAAGACTCAGCTCTTGGTGACAATTCCAGCTCCACAGCATCACTGTCGTCTTCCATACTTCACTATAGAACGATCAATGGAAGAAGCTACCATAGCGACCAAGGCAATGCCCAGTACTGGTTCGTGGGCCTCTTACGCTCTTATCCGTGTCCCTGAATAAGGAAGCTGCCAAGAAGACTGACGTTCTACAGGGTTACCAACGACGATCAATCGAATGAGGCGCTAGACATCAAGTGAGTTGGGGTCTGTTGGGGTGGCTGCGGCGCACACTGGGATAGGTAGAGCACGTATACTCATTACATTTACAGCCATCACGGCGCAACCCTACTGTTCAATGGAAAACTCCACAAGGCACCGTTGAATAAGGACTTGCAGGTTTGTTTACTCCAAAGTATTCAAGACGTTCAAGGCTGACTGGCTGCCTGCCTCTAGAAAGTGGTCGATATTGGAACGGGAACAGGTACGAAGGTTCTTCCGTTGAGTACGAGACCAGCAGAACTAACAAGGATGAAACTTACTAAGGAATATGGGCAATGTATTATCACCCTTACGCATCTCCGTCCGAGTTCACCGGTTGATCAGTCTTGATAGCGACTTTGCGGACGAATACCCAAGCTCAAGTGTGATTGGCACCGACGTTTCACCTATTCAACCAAGCTGGGTTCCGCCTAACCTTGAATTGTGAGGACCAAAAAGACCGCTCGCTCAGCTCTGAAACTAACGTTCTGGTTCCCGCTAATCACTAGTCAAATCGATGACTGCACGCAAGAATGGACTTTTGAGGAAAATTCCTTCGACTTCGTCCACATACGCTTCTTGGTTGGAAGCATTGTCGACTGGCTGGACCTCTTCAAGCAAGCTTACAGATGCTTGAAGCCGGGCGGATACATCGAGAGCCACGAAGGCTCACCAACCATCACCAGCGACGACGGATCTGTGCACAGCGCCAGTGCCATGAGCCAATGGGGGAAGATATTCTTCGAAGGAGGGCGCAGACTTGGACGATCTTTCGCCATCCTGGAGGATGAAGTGCAGAAGAGGGGAATTTCAGAGGCAGGGTTCGTGGACGTCAACGAGGAGAATTTCAAGGCGAGTATCTGGAAATCCGAGAGTTTTGTATCATCTTGCAAGATTGTAGAAGACTAACCATCGCTGAAAACAGGTTCCTATCGGCGGATGGTCCAACGATCCCGTCCTCAAAGAGGCTGGCGAGTATTTTCAAGCCGCCATTCTGCGGGACATTGAAGGCACTCTGATGTTTGTTGCGGACCTGCTGGGCTGGTCGAAGGAAGAAATCGGCGTCTTTGGTGCTCACTTCCGGCGCGAGATCCAGTCAAAAGCGATCCATGCCTACATCCGGCAAAAGGTCGTCTGGGCCCGAAAGCCCCCTACTGCGTGAGGTTCTTCGGTTGGACGGGTCCTAAGTGTTGGCACTGTTGAAATAAACTTTTTAATTGAGGGTTGAGGTATCGGTATATGAGTAGCGGGTTTAACAAACAGGGAGTTATAATACGGCGATCTCGAGCAACAAGGACGGGCCTGGCTCATGTAATACTGAACACAGTGAAGCCGTCTGTATTTCCAAGTCTCGGTCGTTGAAAATCTAGTAGTAGACTGTAATGCTAATTCTTTACTATCAATATTTTCTTCAAGGCTATTCGGGATATACTCGTTGGTTAATGGCTTTATAGTTATGATATCCCTATTAATTATAACATGACGGGACAGAGCTTGAGATCTCCAATCCCCGGAAGCACGCATCACCTGACCTCGGCTTCTCGCACTGATCAGTAAACAAAGCCGAACCTGCGCCAGAGCGGGGTTGCGTCTCTTATTCACAGCAACTGTACCAAGCCGGCCTTTCTTTCCACTTCCTCAATTATCCGATGACTCCAGTGCGTAGCCCTGCGCTGAGTCCGGCAAGTATCCAGCCTATTGAAATGATGAACAAACTTCCGATCGAAAAGAAATGCAATACAGAGGCGGAGGTGGAGGCAAAGGCAGAGCCAGAGACACAAACAGAGCTGGAACCGCCGTTCTCGATATTCAGCAACCATGAGAAGAAATGGATCAGCTTCGTCGCTTCCTTCGGCGCCATGTTCTCAACGCTCAGCAGCTACATCTACTTCCCGGCCCTAGTGCCCATGGCCACTGACCTAGGGGTGTCGGTTACCCTCATCAACCTGACCGTGACGTGCTATTTGATTGTCGCCGGCATCGCACCAGCCTTCATGGGAGACATTGCTGACCAGGGTGGTCGGAGACCTGCTTACATTCTCATGTTTTCTCTGGTGTTTGGCTCCAATATCGGCATGGCCTTACAAAACTCGTATCCTCTGTTGTTCGTCCTCCGTATGGTTCAGAGTGCCGGTGCTTCAGGCAGGCTAGTCCCCTTTCCACCCTCGAGTTCTAACCTAATGAATGAATGGTAGGTTCATATGGTGCAGCGTATGGTGTACTCGCTGATATTACCACGGTCGGGGAGCGGGGCTCTTACGTTGGTTCCTTGATTGTCTTGTGCGTACACAGTTCGAAGAAGCCTTCTTACGAGCCACTACTAACAGTATGTAGCACTAACGCGGCCCCAAGTTTTTGCCCGGTCATAGCTGGCGTGTTGACTCAAACGCTCAGCTGGAGATGGATATTCTGGTTTCTCGCCATCTTGACAGGGACTTACTTCATAATGGTTCTCCTTCTGCTTCCTGAGACCCAGAGAAGAATCGTTGGAAATGGCAGTGCGCCCACTCGTGGTGTTCACCGGAGCCTCTTTGATTCGCGTACCAAAGACCGCAAAACGAAGGACAGCCCATTGCAAGAAATACCACGCAGGCGGAAACACCATTTCCCAAACCCACTGAAATGTATCCCGATGCTCTTTTGCAGGGGAAACTTTTCAGTTATCTTGATCGGGTCCATTACCTACGTGGTCAAGATGACGCTGCAGTCGTCTTTGGCAGCACAGTGTATCGACGTGTACAACCTAGACTATCTACAGACGGGCCTAGTCTATTTACCATCTGGGGTGGGCGGAGCCATGGCCTCTTACTTAACAGGTATGCATCCTCATATCTGACTTCTACCAAGAGTCAAGACTAACTAACTGTAACAAGGCAAGTTCTTGGATAGAAATATCAAGAGATTTGCTTCCCGGCAAGGACGAAACGGCCAATATCGACGAGGAGATGATATCTCCGATTTTCCAATCGAAGAGGCGCGGTTCGCTGGGATTCATACATTAGTTATCCTTAGCGCAATGGGAACGGCTGGTTACGGAGTTAGTCTCATGAGACAAACGGTGAGTGAGGCTGTATAAAAGGCCTCCAGAACCCACTAGCACCTAGATCTAACCCTTGTGTAGCATATTGTCGTACCCCTTGTCATGCAGTTCATCACCGGGGCGACAACTTCTAGTATATTCACTGTACGACATTCTTCCTGTCTTCAATATTGTGCTTGGCACACTGGTTCCTAACTTTCTTGCAGCTTTGTGGCACCCTACTGACGGACCTGAATCCGCATGCGTCTGCTACCGTCCAGGCATCTTACAACCTGGTGCGTTGTATAGGAGCCGGTGCCGCCATTGCGTCTCAGCAACCTCTGGCCGATGCTGTAGGATTGGGGTGGTGTTTTGGCCTCTTTGCTCTTATCATGCTATTCCCAGCTCCGCTAGCAATGCTTGTCCAGAAACGTGGCCTGGACTGGAGGAAAAAAACCCCTGCTGGAATGGAATGATTCGTCCCGACGATGAAAAAGTTAAGAGGTATGCATATATAAGCAGGTTTTAAGCAAGAAGTCCGCGATAAGACTGTTATATGGCGATCAAATGGTACAGTAATGTGATTTCGAGACTTTTCTTTGCTGTTCCTATAAACAACTTTCAATCGATCTTGCTTACTACCTGAGGTCTGTATGTGCAAATAATTTCAACTTAATCATGACCGGCCTTTTTCTCTTTTTCATTCCCGTGACATATGACTCTAATTAATGCCCCCTCAAATCGGTACCTTCTCCTCAAACTCCAAGAACCCATGAAAAATAATCAACTGCTCCCCTCTCCCAAGTGCCACTGTGGTCTTCGAAATTATCCTGATCATAACGTCGTCTCCTGTGCGCCAGGCATGCGGGATGAAGAAGTGGCGCATGTAGTGAACTGCCTTCCCTAAGTTCTTCGCGCTGATGGAGCACACCCACCCGCTTGTATCGAGAAAGAAGAGGCTCGACCTTAAGCAGCCCAGCACTGACTGGACCTTAAAAGAATCGGTACGGAGCACCTGAACTATGACACCTCTGGTTTCGGTTGATATCTTAGATAAATCAAGCGCGAAAAGGTCCATTCTTCGGCCCTGCGGCCGGAGAGAACCATGAGCTAGAAATCCTGAGCCTTCGCCGCCTACCCACGGGGGACATGTGGTCCAAACAGAGAGCTCGGGGCTGATCAGAGTAATACCATCAGTCTCCAAGAGCCTCTCTAAGGAGCACCACTCGAATAGGTGAAGGCGAGTCCCGTGAACAGCGATCAGCTGAGACCTATCAGACGGGTGTCTCATCCACCAACTCCCTGGAAGACTTCCGTCTTCTGCTACAACGCAGCCATCGAGACCGATAATCTGGACATTCAAATCGGTTCGAATGAGCAGTAACTCGGCTTTGGGGTCGAAAAAGGCCTGTTGAACCGGAGCCCGTTCTCGGTGGTCCAGCAAGCAGCTGGTGTGGGTCTTAACACCTTTTGCACCGAAGGATAATGTCGTGACGATGTAGCGGCCAGAGTTATCCACGCTGAGCAAACAACTCTTTTCGTCGTTCCAATCCAGATGCTTTATTTCGGTGAATGGGTCGTGGACACGAAGTTTGTCGATCATATCGCCCGAAATCGGGTCGCATATGTCGATGGTGCCATCCTGCCGTCCTAACAGCAGTAACTTGCCACGAACAGCCTGCTCGATGGCAGTGATGGCCTCTCCCCATTGGAAAACGTGGGCATGCGACACTGGCGACTCTTGGAGGATGATTTGCTCGCTATGAGGTTCCGAAGAAGAATCGTCCGATCCATCTTTTGGTACAAGAACGAAGGGCTCCCAGACGTTACAGGACTGTCCTCGAATGTCGAAGAATCGTAGATTGTCGGCTGAGAATGTTATGTCATGGATTTGAAATTGGTCGTCAGGTCTTTCGATTTGATACAAGGGTTGTAGAGTCTCGAATAAGAAGAGGTAAATTCCTCCATCCTCTGCTGTGCCTGCCAGAATGCGACCATCCGAGGTGGCGGCAAGGACATCCAGCGAAACTGGTAAATGGCACTCATTAACCTGTTCCAATGTCCATGGATTGCATGTTACAACGTCTCCATCCTTGTAAGACACGGCAAAGAGCTCAAGCTCAGAAACTGGGTTGAAGATCATGTCGAGAGCTTGCGGCGAGGCGTAGACATGTTCAAAGCCTTCCTTCTCAAAATTGCCAATTTTCTCGACAGAACCAAGGTCCCAGATCGAAACAGACGCATTTCGGTATGAAAGCGCAGCGAGTTTCTGGTTGTGGTCCAACCGAACCCGCTCCGATGGCGTCCAAGCAGCTAGTTGTCGGCCACTCTCATCGGAAGAGTCGGAGTCCGACATTGAGTGCAGAAGGACGGGTTTTTCTCTGTGGCCATCCGTCACGCTGAAAGCGACAACTGCACTATACTGGGGGTTCGTGAGCGTGATGGTGTTCTGCTCCGGGTGGAACGCGACGTAGGACGGAGTGAAGTCAATATCTTGTGACCACATACGTGAAAATGACATTGCATGAGTTGCTTGGATATCCCACAGAATCAACTTCCTAGCGCTGCAAGAGGCTAGGAGCGAAGAAGATTGATTGAAGGCTAGATGTCTGGTTTTTTTGCCGTGCTCCAACTTCCCTGCAGAGTCAAACATGCTGGAGCCAGCGATGTGGTACAGTTTGATGTCACCGTCGGCAAGGCCAACTGCAAGTAGACGATTGCAACAGGCAATAGCCGATGCATCCTCTGGGAACAGATAGCATGCTAACCTGTCGTTCCAATCTTCCTCAAATACGCCTGTGATTCTCAACCTTTTGGTTGGCTTGGCGAAAAGCCGCCAAATTATGGACTTTGGAGGACAAAGGTGTGGGATGATGAAGTAAATCGAGGACGGTGACTCAAGCAGGTTGGAGTGAAAAGCCGCAACAATACGGTAGATGTCTCCAGCCCACGCCGCGACGGTTTGGGTTTCAACGCTGACCGGCGACTGATACTTCGCTCTTCGGCTCAGATATGTTTTCAGCCTTTGCGCAGTGAGCTGTAGGGTCCAAAGATTGCCGCTGGCAGCCGTTCTCTCGATCCAGGTAAGGATGTTGGATCTGAAGAACTTGTTCAGCAAGATAATCGGAGCATCAGCAGCTGAGGAGCCATGCACGAGGTGGTACGAAAAGTTAAGGGCAGCGTAGTCTGAAAGTGGTGATGCAGGAGTGTGTCTGGCTGTCGTGGTCCCTCGACGCATTCTCGGTGGTGTAAAGTCGTTACCGCACAGAACAAGAAGGCATAGCTCAGCGAGTCGAGAATGTGCGGTTGCGCGATCGATCCAGAAGCCCTCCCTAGGCCGGGCCAGGAATGCCGACGTCGTTTGATGCGTAATATGGATCCGGGATTGGTTGTCCACGAACACCATATGACCTGTCATCGTTTCGAGCTGACTGGCGGATGCCGTAAGAGTTCGGCCAATGTCGGACTTGATTGCCTCCGCAAGCTCAGTGATATGGAGTGGTCTGGGCGAACAAATTGTCCATTTCAAGATGCATTTCGCGAGTTCAGAGCTGGGCGACTCGGCAATTGACGCAATGATGCGAGAATAGAACTTGTCCATCTCAGGTGGTATCTGACGGAGCACTTCTTGTTTATCCTCGACGCTATATGCATCTTCCAGCTTAGCTACCGTCAGTGATGCCCAAAGGAAGATACCGTTGGACTTGGCAATCACATCAGCAACCAAATCTTGGTAAGGTCCATCATCGCCGGCTCGTGGGCACCTAGCCTTTACCAAGAGCTCGATGTCTCTTAGAGACCCGTCTTGGCCGGTGTTTACTTCGGAAAATTCGGTTCGTTCCAGCGTGAGAGTTCTCTCCAGTTGTCCGCCCGGCCGGCTGGTCATGAGGACTCGAACGGACATCTTGTAGGCTAGGTTTGACAACATCGAAACCAAGGCCGGCATTCCCTTGGTTGAGCATTCGTCGATTGCATCTATGACCCAAAACTGAGGCCTAGTATGATCGAGCTTCAATATCCTCTCGACAAAGAGGCTTGTCCACAGCATATGATGATCGTCGTGATTTATTCTAATTTCGTCCTCGGCCATAGACGCCATGGCCCGACGAACCTCGAAGCTAGACTCGGCCATTTGGAATGCCAGGGATCGGAGAAATGCAGCCACAGTCGAGGCAGCTTTATCCGTATGTTTGAAGAAGTAGAAACTGCAGTCGAGGTTGCACGATTGCAAGTAGCGGATGGCATGACTGGCTGCCACGGATTTCCCAGTTCCAGGTCGCCCGTTAAGCCACAAGATCGGTGGCGACTGATTTTCCGAAAGGCTTTGTGATGGGTCTGCATCTTCCCAATCTCCAACTGGACCATCCATCCATTCCTGGAAAGTGTCGCTTTCGGTTAGCCATTGACATGATCCAGAGTGCTGCTTCTCGTTGGTGGCCAGAAGGATGGCGTCGGGCCTCTGATCAACCCTGAGAAGAGACGAAATCTTCTTCATCTGTGACCTATACTCATCTTGCTGCTGGAACGAGACTGAGAAAGGGTTAGCACAATATTCACCATCTTGGGGGCTTCCAAAAGCGTACAGTCAGTTCCCATGTCCTCAATCGTGGTCAGGAAGGCCCTTTGCAAGATCATATAGTTGGGATCAAGCGGGGTGTTGAATTTGCAGATGTTGCGATGATTGGCCTCAATATACTGAACATGTTCCTTCGGCAGCCCTACAAGAGTGTCGTTGGAAGATTAGATGGCGAACGACGGCGGACTGATATCGAGTCTACGTACCTAGGACTGCCGATTCTTTTTCCACGACCAGGGACGTTATGAGGCCGAGTTTTGTTGGCACCACCTCAGAAAAAGACCAAAGATCGATGTTTCCGCAAACATGGCGAAACTCATCATTAATTTGCTACGGGAAGTTGTCAGTATATTTTCCAAGGTCATGCCGAGACGGAATGCTGTGTTGACTGACATCGAGCGTGCCGCTGCCAGGCATAAGGTCATGAAGGAACGCCTTTGATCCATAGCCAGCTACTTGGCTCACAAGTTTGGCAAGGTTAGCCGAGTCGGCTCCACGGTGTGGTGTACCTAGAAAGTACATCGTGTGGAGTCGTTGTGCGATGGCCTGGTAGGTCGGATCTCTGGTAGCTAACAGGTATGCCTATGGACTATTCAGCGTCTAGCCATGGAAGCATGGTTAGCTAAATGCCACCGACTTACCTTCTTAGCAACCAATCCTCCCATGCTGTGAGCCACGAACACGATCGGGGTCTAGTCATGGGTCAGCAGAAGCGACGGCAGCCAAATCAAGGCGAAGTACTTGACCGTTCTTGCGAAGGTACGGAGAGTTGTGTAGATCAGCTAGTAACGCTTGTCCGAAGTCATGGATGGTCAGGAAACTGTCTATTTTTGTGGTCCAGTCTGAGTTGTACCCATAACTGTGAATGCGGACGTGTTTGAAGCCGACTTCGTTTGGCAGCCATTCCTTGGGCCAGAACATAGCTGGGTCGGGAGAGTAGCTCCATGTTTTTCTCGATCCTCCGCCGAGGCCGTGAATCTGTGTCGTTGTATCTCATTTTAGTAGCCGCCACAGCCGAATTTACTTTAGGCTGTTGTGCAGGTAGACGTACGAATATGAAGTCGATTCGGGGTTCGGACGGCTCGTGGAGGAGGTTCAGGCCCAGCTGTCCTTTGAGATCGGCGATGGTCTGGATATTTGTATCAGATCGAGTCGATCGGGCCGAGATGGAGCTCAGTCTGCGGAGCCTATTTTGTAGGAAGCCTAGGGACAATGCGCGCCCTCGTGAATGGTCGCTATCGACGGGCATGGCTTGACTCGCGGTGATGCCGGCCAGCTGGAACAAACACGCAGACGCAAGGTTAGCTGAGGCGGCCCAAACAATCGGCAATTAGACAGACACTAAAGGGCGGGTGACTGGCTGCGTTACTTACCGACGGCTCCCCACCCACATCCTCGCTGCTATTCATGGACATCCCGGGAGCGACGGAGAGTCTGTGACTCTTCTGAACCGATGGCTCCAGGTTTCGATGTAGTACTGTAGGGCTCGCGGTCGCCGATTCCTGTTTCCGCCTGCCAGCTCGGTATAGAGGGGAAATCTCCAGCCTCGTCCAACTGCTGTTCCCCCATTATCTTCCGCTTCCCACACGTGACGCGATAAAGCGAGAGGACCAACGATCTGCCTTCAAACCTGGCGTCCGCTGCTGCAGTAGTGCGGTAAAGGACAATGGTCCGATGAAAAGGATTGGCTAGCTTGAGGCCACGAGACTGGGGCCAGTGTCTCGATAACGCCTCTGGCGGTTAATCTGTAATACCGCAGAGTGAGACTGCAGTAGCATGTAATACGTATGCCTGGTGATTGGGTGTAGTCATGCTGACACCGAGTGGCTTGTCAGCGGCAACAACCAGGACACGCCCACCTCTCTCCGGATTCGTCACAAACCGGCCATAGGTAGTAGGTAGGCCTCAATCGCTTTCGATTGAACAGGCCACAGGGATCGTGGAGGTGCCGACCTCTTATACATACTTGCCTTGTACATCAATTATTTTGGACTCTCTTCCTACGAAGCGTGGACTGGGCCTCAAGTCAACGACTGCTCAACACAAACTCAGAACTATTCAACCCTATATTAGAACGTGCTGCCACGGCTACGCCAAATGGTTACGAAACTACAGCGATGTGTAACTTTGCAACCATAGGCCTTGTCACCTTCACCACCATGCAGCTCTCTAGACCCCGCGTCGATGCCCAAGTAGTATCTAATAATAGCCGAGGCATCTCATGCATGCGGCCTTTAGATAAGTACTAGACTCCCCTTGCGGAAAGGAGGCGGGGCAGCACCTCCTCAGAAATATTAATATCAGCCTGTTGAAGTTGTGTCGCCCGTCCACCGAACTCGAGTTTGTTACTTGTCATTTTGTACCGCACCTACTGGAAGCTAATCATCCAAGAGCTCACCACCCAGTCCTCTGCCCAACCCAGTTCGGCCCTGCGATGGACATCAAAGAGCCAAAACAGGCAGATCAGCTCGGCGATAATGTGCAACTCGACGAGGCTGTTGTCGCAGGTATGCTTCCGTTACTTCATATCACCTAGAGAAGTGCAGACATGCAGAGTTGTTGTTTCTAATGTGTGGCGGCCATTGTATCAGAGCTTCCGGCCGGTTGTACGGTCCTTTCAGTAACGCCTTATGGTCATAGCCTTTGGGTAGCCACTGTCAGAATTACGGTCCAACTGGAGGACGGAAAAAATGCCGAGTTCTTCAAAAAGGTATTGTGAATCTCTCGTCATTCGGGTCAATATACTGACTTGGAACAGGGCGCATCCGGACCGGTCGGGCCGGCCATGATGAAAGGCACCTTTGAAGCAGAGCAGGCACTACACACCTTCGTTCCAGACCGAGTACCGAGACCAGTCGCATGGGGAACCTACGCCGAAGATCCCGACACAAGCTTTTACCTCTGTGACTTCGTCGAGATGCACAACGACATTCCCCGCGCACGCGATTGGGCCTCTGCCGTGCTGGAACTTCACCGCAATAGTATGGGAGAGTCACCCACCGGGCAGTTCGGCTTTAATGTGCCTACCCACCTCGCCAATGTGCCGGTAGACAACACTTGGAACTCGAGCTGGGAGGCGCTCTGGACGCAGCAGATGAAGAGCCTCTTTGAGCAGGAGGAGCGAGTTCATGAGCCAAATGAAGAAATGGTGGCTCTCAAAGCCGCTTACCTGGAAAAAGCCATCCCGAGATACCTCGGGCCACTTCAAAGCGAGGCAAGGTCGATCAAGCCCTGTCTTATTCACTCCGACCTCTGGCCTGGTAACATCAAGCCTAGAGTCTCGTCAAATGAGCTCTGCATGTTTGACTCTTGCGCCTATTGGGGCCACAACGAGGGTTTGTTCTTGAAACTAGTCAAGCTCACTTAATGTTCGTCGCTAACTTCTCTGTAGCTGAACTAGGTATTTGCCGGAACTTGAGGTACAAGCTGGGGCGTCCATGTATCCACGAATATTTCAAGCGAACTGATATCTCCGAGCCCAGTGTAGACTTCGAGGGTAGGAACGCTGTGTATGCGTTGAAATTCCACACCCTGCTGTCAATCTTGTATGTCAAGATGCCGGTGTTTAGGCAAGTTCTCATAGATGAGTTGAAGGCTGTGCTAGAGAATATGGAGCCACCTCCTGAAGAGCCCAAGGAAACGTCGCGGCTTTGAGGCATGATTGGCCAGCCCACATATTTTCGTCTTGAGCTTTTGTCAGGAAACATGTATCCAGGCTGTTACAGTAGCTACGGTATTTACAACAGGTACTTTCCATTGTGGTATGTTCATACACAGTCCTTTGCTCTGTATTGCTTGACACACATGTACCTTTTCACGGGGCGTCTGTAGTATTCGGTATCGACAATAATGTCATAATCGCTTATAGCTCTCCTCTTCCCTGGCCTGCATGCTAATGACCATGATGTTGCAAAGATTATTGAATCAGAAAGCCTCTAGTTCTTAAGTCAAATGCGACCACTTGATCGTGTTTTCGGACGTTTGCGATCCTTTTAACCGTGTTCTTGATGGAAAGTTAGGGAAACATGACACTTAAAGGGCAATCCAAGTATTCCCTCTCGATTAAGCACTACTTGGGAAAACTGATTTTCGCATGAGACTAATAAAACTACCAGCCACGCATACAACCACCATTTTGTCCAAAGTTCTTCCTGGCCCCATTGTGCAACTATGGTGACTAGCCCGCTCTAGGTTTGGTTATCATTGTCCGTGATACTATGGTATCCCACGTATAAGTTACAAACTCCTGATTTCGGTGTTATCAAAGTATCGCTAATTCGGGAAATTAGTTGGTCGGCCTTTGACCCGAGTTTGAGATATTTTCCCAGACTAGTTCGGTAAGATGGCCTTGTTTGGTGTTGAGTTTCTAGACACCTCCACCCACGTGGGCTCGGTATCATCATCCCGGTCCCCATATCGGTCTTGAAACCTGTCCCGACAGAAGCAATCACCGGAGCCCCGTTATTTAGTGCAAGCTTATCATCCCACGTGCTAGCATATCGAGCAGGCCATTGTTTAAATACGATGGTTGTACATTTTTAGATGGCAATTAGCGCGCGACATCTTTCGCAACCAGCAACTCCTGCTCATCTCTGACAAGATGCTTCTCATTACCATTGCAACTGTCGTCTCGGCTTTTCCGAGCACCACAGCAGCAGAACAGCGGTTCCTTGCGCCTCCCCAAGATATCACCCGCTGGCCAGGAGAACATTCCAAGGCTCCGCTAGAGTGGCTCGGCGCCAACAGTCCTTGGTTTCCTGGTCCCAATGCTCACGATATTGCCGCGGATGTCCCCGACCACTGCACGATTGATCAAGCAGCCTACGTTCTCAGGCATGGCTCTCGATATCCAGATGCTGGCGCGTACAGCGAATGGAAGGAAATGGAATCTCGAGTGAGCATTGCATTGCGAACAAGTATGAAATATGTGAGCTGATGAGTATAGTTCTCAACTTACGACTACACTGCTCGCGGCTCTTTATCTTTTCTACCGGAATGGAGGACTGTTTTGACCAAGCCCGGTATTCAAATCGCAATGCAGAGCCCCACAGGATACAAAGAGGCCATGGACCTGGGTTATCAACTGCGGACAAGGTAAATCAGCAATCATATGGGATGGCATGGAGCTTTTGCTGAACAAATCAGATATCCCCAGCTGTACGAGGAAGGCGACGAGTTCTACGTGTGGGCAAACAATTACACGCGAGTCCTACAGACGGCCGAGAACTTCCTTCGTGGATTCATCGGCACAAACTCAACCTTGTTAGGCAAGATTGTGTCTGTCACCTCCAAGGGTCTTACCTCTGCGATTGGCAACTCTCTAGCTCCCTCTGATATGTGCCCGCTTTTCAAGGATGACAGCGGAGTCAACTTTACAACAACCTGGAACAGCATATGGCAACCTCCGGTCCAGAGACGCCTTCAGTCGTTGATTCGTGGCAACCTGACGTTGACTCTGAGCGACGTCAACTTGTTTCCCTACCTTTGCGGATTCGAAAGCCAGATCACGGGTCGACTTTCCCCTTTTTGCGACCTCTTCACCGATGAAGAACTCAAACAGTACGAATACTCCAACGACCTTCGGTACTATTATGGCCTTGGACCTGGCAGTGGCCTGCCGCAAAAGATGATGACGCCCTTTCTGCAGTCTTTGACGACACTCCTCTCGTCGGGCCCTGGTCTCGAGGGTACCGGCTCTGATGGTGTCTCCCTCTTCAGAGTCCCTCGTCTGCTCATGACATTCCTCAACGACGGGCAACTCACAGAACTTGTCACTGCCAGCGGTGTTTTCGACAAGCAAAAGCCTCTTTCTGAGAAGAAAAAGGACGACAGCAGACTGTGGATTGGCTCCCATTTTGTGTCGATGCGCGGAACGATTGCATTTGAACGATTGAATTGCGTACAGACTTCGAAAAACGCAACCTATGTCAGGATCCGACTCAATGACCAGGTTTATCCTCTACCGTCCTGCCGTGATGGACCAGGCTCATCTTGCTTGTTGAGCAAGTATGTTCAGTACGTGGAAGAGAAGTACACAGATCAAGGGGATTGGATTAAGAATTGCAACGTCGCAGCGGCGGGAGCACCAGCAAAGGTTCAAGGTGGAAGCTTTTTTACTGACCTCGCGCAGTCACATCTGTCTGTTGTATCTCTATGATTCTTGCTAGCTTATCTGACAAAAGAAGGTTCTCCGCCCTGGCTTCATGACAGCCCTCATGTTGGCCATTGCTTGGGCAGCTACAAGTTTAACATTACGAGGAAAGCCACGTGGATTATCTGTTCAACCACTTTCTCTTAGCATTCTTAGAACTAAAAGCACCTTCCAAGCAAGGTCAGCATTTCTAGTGCGAGAATCCCTGTTTAAACCCAGCGGTGTCCGGTTTAAGTCCGATGTACGCGAACATTTTGATCACGTCATTCAAGCTCTTAAAGCCTGCGCCATTCCCTTCTTCCGCCGGTTTTCAGCCTTCTCCGGTGTTTCGTTATCTTTTCTTTCAGTTAAACCATGCCACTGTCACAAAGTCCTAGGCTGTCCTGGTTGCGGGATCAGGAGCCTGATCCGGAGAATCCCTTTAGCCCCCAGGAAACCACACCAGAGGCCAAGCCAGATGCTTCTATGGCCAAGAAGAAAAGGCGGCGCCGAATCCTGTCCTGAATGACTTGCCGACGGCTGAAGGCTCGGTGCGAATTCGACGAGGGCTCGCAAGCTTGCTCTCGCTGCCGCACTCTCATGTAATTAGCAATCTTTTCAAGGGCTGCTGAGGTTTTCTCACAGGGAATACAGGATCACATGCGCGAGATCGGATGACGATGACTTCTCGACCGCTCAAGCCATCACCAACGCGAGAGCAGTCGATGTTGTCAAAAGGTACTAACCCACGGTAGTAGAACGAGACAACTCATCCCATCTAGCGATTAGGTAGCTAACAAGTATAGACTGCACGGTTTAGAAAACGAGGTAATGGAGATGAAAGAGTTGCTCAAAAGCTTCTTGGCGCGAGGCCGTGCCGAGAACAATACAGCCGCCTCAGATCCTACAATTGTTCTAACAGGGCACTGCGCACAGCAATTCATGTTCAGTACTCAAGTTTCTGACATTGTAGGTCGAATCAAATCCCAATCATCACCGGCAGCGGATTAAAGAACCATACGGGTTTGTGCCAATATATGTCTGGGTCACTTGCAGTTAGTATTTGCCCAGGAAGGTTTGTAGTTGAGAAATGCTGACTGGTATTCCGTCAAGCTGGGCAGCAGCCACTAGCAGACCCTCAGTTATACCTCTGGACTACATGTTGCAGACGAAGGCCTTGCTCATTTTCTTTCAAGCTGCAGTCTCCGACATGGTATTGTATGCTCAGATCCGCCTGTACTCTGACCTTTGCGAGCAGCTTGTGCAATGCTGTCCTCCAGCAGATAGTAGCCAAAAGCAATTGCTTTGAAAGTTGGAAGCAGGACTGGGCACACCTATAGGGTAGGTGGACTTTATTCCAATGCCCTACTTACTATGCTCGGTACGTGAAGCTGATGGTTGTCTATACGATTAATAGATCTACCAGCCGCGTGCATGATCAAGATCGCATTTCACACTGCTTGTATGATCTTCGCCCAACGGCAGCTACAGTCCCAGTTCCATGAGACCCAAAAGCCTACATCAGCATCTGTCTCGCCTCGACAGACCGAGAGCCAGTTCGACAGCTCGCACGTTCACCACTCATCAAACGTTATATATGAACGCGACGTGCCCAACTTGGACGGTCCTGAGAAACAACCTAGAACGGACTACTTCGAAAACAAGTATATTAATTTGCGCTGGAAATCATACGGACTTTCACTGAGACGTGTTTGCCGTCCACCGCGCGACTTCAAGGTTTCTACATGGTTTCGGCCGAATATGCCTTGCGATTGATATCGAAGTACCTTACATCGCCACCGAAACACCCGGAGCGGGAGGGGATTCTACAGATCCTAGTCAAGATGTAAAATATATACACATCAGACATTGTTTCAAGGCAGTTAATTATCGCAAATGGGAGAGCGGTTAGAACTGTCAAAGGCGACCGTCCAGGTCAGACGCCAGGGCCTAAACATTTTGATAGGCTCGCTCAGGTTCAAGGGATGGAAGTTTGCGGAAACTGGGCGCCTGACAACTGTGGACGTAATAGCTTGTTGAGCTTTAGCGCCGAGGAAGAAGGGCAGATGCAAGAGGATGATGCGTGTCTTCCGTTAATCGACACTGCCCATGGGCTCGACCTCTTTTTTTCTCGCGGTGACGCTAGGATGGTTGATTGGAGGATTGATGTCTCGTTGAAACCTGCTATTCAAGTACTGATAAGTGAAAGGCTCGAGTAGAAGTCCTATTAACTAGTCAGTATAAGGGACTTAAAGGGCAGTTGATTAGCGTACCGATCCAGTAAACCCTTTAGGAAAGAGTTTGTCGTAATTATCGATAGTGTGCTCGTTCAGAAGTTTGCCGGTATAGTAGGTGTTGTAACCAGCTGACGAACTTTGGGTAACCACCGTACGCACAACTGACGTCGGTGACATTCGTATTGTGAGCCGCCCGGCCAGTCCCCAGTCTTACCCGAGATAGACAACAGAGAGCGATGATACAGAAGTGCTTCGTGGATGAGGTGCCGTGATCTGGCAAATGCTTTTTAAGCAGAGGCTGATAATCGAGGGATCCAAGATGGAGATCTTAATCATCAGTAAGAATGAAAACGAGGTTGGGGCGTTTCGTTGCTAGACTCGGCGTGAAGGGTGGAACTTGGAGCGGATGTTGGAGTTGGACATTTGCGAACTGCAATACAAACACAGCCACAACAGAAGAAAAAAGCCGCAAGACCAAGACCGACATCTTTGTAATCAAACCGAAAATTGGTACTAAGCGTCACCCACCTTTAGTCATATCCACGCATTGTGCTCAAAATAAAGGGAGGAGTTGTGAGACAGACCTCCAGTGATTGGAATGAGTAGGAGGATGGCCCCGGCTGACGAAACCAAGGAGCCCATCCAGTCGACCTTTGTCACGCTTTCCCTAAAGCCTGCCGTGCGTGATTTGCTTGGGAGGAAGAAATACGTCGACACGGCTGTGAGAGCTCCGAGTGGCGAGAGAAACCAGAAGAACGCTCTCCACGAAGTCCTCCTGATCAACGCCGCAGCCAAGAATGGGCCAGTCACATTGCCCAGTCCGACCATGGCATCGATGATGCCCGGATACTTACCACGCTGCTCTAGCGTCACGATGTCCGAGATGATGATGATGGTGACGGAGAGGGTAGCGAAGGCCAAGACGAGCTGGCGACGCGGCAGCAGATTTGCTTGATCGTGGAGGGCGCGTTCGGCCGTCACCTCCTGTCGAGTCATGGTTGGATTACAATGGAGAAAGAAAGAAAGAAAGAATGACGAGCTCGGCGTAATGAAGAATGAAGCCGGCTGACCTCTTATACTTGCGCAGGATTCGCTCCTGACTCACCGATTTGCCATTGTTGCAGGTCTGCTCGGAGGTCACCCGATGTTTCGGGGCATACTCGACCGGGCCATTCCCGCATCCCCGTTCACTCGCGGGAATTGCCCGTCCACAACCCGGATTGTTTCCGACACAGAGTTGCAGTTGCACTTTGGTGTTTGTTTGCATTGGAGCTGGAGCTATGAGGATTACGTATGGAAAAAAACAGATTGCTAACCCGCCGCCGGAACACGTCCTTATTCGATCTGAGCGCCGACCTCCGCACACGCCGATTTGAGCCGGGTCTCGTCCCAGCCGTCCCACGTTTGCAACGTCTCGGGCAATATAGTGCTGGTACATCTATACCCAGCCCTATAAACCAATTCATCAATTCCAGTACCATTAGTAATTGTTATTACGCGGACAAACTTACTACCGATGTCGGCAGTAAAGAATTGCCTAGCTGAAATAACGAGGGTTTGGCCTTCGCGCACAACGGTCCATTCGCCGTCTCCCTTGCGCTTTACCTTGAACAGCCCCTCCATGACGCAGAAGCAGTGGTCCACCCTTGTGAAGCTCATGTATCGAGCGAAGAATGGCCGTTCGTGATACAGCGAGGACGACTCCAAGGTGGAAACGGAGAAGCGGCCCCCGCACTGTGCCGCGGTGGCGAAGGGCCTGGCCACTATTCCGCCAAACATCCACTGGGGGCCTGTGTTCGCTCGAAGGAAGTAAGGCCCAAAGATGCTGGGTAGCCAGTTGTCCGTCTCCAGCCAGTCTGCCAGTTCTGGGGGCTGGTGGTCGTCCTCGAAATGAACATCAAAGACTGACGGCGGAAGCGTGAGTGAGTCGCGGTGGTCGGTGGCTGGCGCCAGAATGCCGGTGTACTCCTCGCCCAGGGCGCGAAAGAGATCGACCTGGTTCCCTGGCGTGGTGAGAGCCAGCACCTCCGTGTACGGCGCAAGCGCTTGGCACCTATACACAGTCCCCTACAGAGGCAGTGAGTGGTACGCTCTCGGAATGGAACCGGGAGATGAGCGAGCTCTGCTTACTGGCGGCACAAAGGCAAAGTCTCCAGAATACAGGTCGCGGCACTTGTCGCCGCTCCAGACTCTCAGACACCCCTTGGTGGCGATGAAGGCATTGTAGGCCTCCCGGTGCCAGCAAAAGACGGGGGCCGCGGCGGGGACGGCAGCGCGGTAGAAGACGGCGATCCTGTCATCCGTCTCCTTTGCAGAGGCGACAATACGCAGCACGGAGTTGCTACCGGTTATCGCGATACGCTCCCCATCAAGTTGATCAAGCAAATAGCTGCTTCTCACGCCTGGAGGGAAGGCGGACATGGGGATGCCCATCCTTCTCTAGATCGGGGGCGACTGGGTCACTTTTAGTGTCTGCAGCACCGGCCCTTCGCCTCTGAGAGAGACTTACTCTGCACAGCTGGAGGCGTCGGGGTCAGCAGATCCAAAGGGGCTGTCTGTCTCCTCAGCCCTTTACCTTTGGCCTGACATTCAGGGATGAGGCAAAAACGGGCGCTGATCTCGTGTCGTTCGCGCCCGGTGTGGAGTCGCGCGTTATCACGTGATGGCCATTACGCACTTGGCGGGTTTTGACGTCAGAGATTAACCGAAGTAAGTTAGCCAGTCCTGTGCTTTGTGCTCTGTGCTTTGTGCTTTGGTCATGGCCGTAGGAATTTATGCACCATCTACGAGATTCATTTGTCTCCATCAACATAGAGTATCCCCTTGAAGGCTTACTCAGTCCTGTTTTAACAGTGCTTCACTAAGGCGCTGGGCACGACATCACAACTAATGGTCTCAGTATCGCAGGCGCATAAAACCCAGAGAGCTAGTCTACTGCGTACCCTATGTACTTACTTACATCGTACATAACTCTCCACACTGGATTGACAAGCACTCCCTTGTTAAAGCGGGGATCCGCTTCTCTGCTTTAGCATCGTGCGTATTCGTACTTCGTACATAATCCCCCCCGCAAACAAATCATGGAAGAACTCTAGGGCTACGACTTCTCTACTCTCGATAGCACAGCATACGCCACACGCGCTCCGCTCTGGCGTCTGGGAAGCTCTTAGTCTAGGCTCTGAACCTAGCCATAAGAGTCCTGGTCCAGAGTCCAGAGATGCGCCCGATACTGGCTACCCCTTAGAAGTAATAGTACAGTAATTCATTTGTTTAAGTCTTAGGGGTCCTCGGTTACTCTTCCCTCGTCTTGCCATCTCCGTGGAGTCATCCCAGTGATGTTCTCTCCGGCGCCCAGCGCAGCGCGATGGGGGCCTTGAGTGATCGACGAGCCTACGCCATTTCGGAGGCGATTCCGGAGGGGGCTCGGCCCAGGACATGATTGGCCAACCCCACTAAAGCCAAGCATGCCTGGAGTAGATCTAGAAAAAGGATGGATGGACATCGGGGAAGAGAGGGATATTCTTGCAACAGTCTGAACTCACCGCTAGAGGCAAAGATCGCGATGGGCTTTGGTACAGACGTTGATGCAATTCTCAGCACGCTGTCGCTGGAGGAAAAAGTCTGGCTGGCATCATGTAGTAGAGAGTCGACCCTAAAGCTAACGACAAGCTCAGATATCTCTCCTCGTCGGCAAGAACTTCTCGGAGACGATCGGCATAACTGAAAAGGGCATCCCATCTATCAAGGTAAATACAGCAGTTTGAATCTCTGACCCGATATGCTGATATATCCTGTAGACTGCAGACGGCCCAAACGGAGTGCGCTCAGCAGCCACCGATGCCAGCATCAAGTCTGCGTGCTTCCCCGCAGCATGCAACCTGGCAGCGAGCTTTGATGTCGAGCTCGCCAACAGCTTTGGGCGGGCTCTTGCGAAGGAGGCACGCATAAAGAACGCACATTGTATACTGGGGCCGACAGTGTGCATTCATCGCCACCCCCTCGGAGGGCGCAACTTTGAGAGTTTTAGTGAGGATCCCTTCCTCACCGGCAAGCTCTCTTCGCAGGTGATCCAGGGCCTCCAGGACTCCGGCGTATCTGCTACTATCAAGCATTTTGTGGCCAACGAGCAAGAGACTGCGCGGACCACGGTCGATGAGACGATCGATGAGCGCGCCCTACGAGAAATCTACCTGCGCCCCTTTGAGATTGCTGTCAAAGAGGCCAAGCCCTGGGCACTCATGACAGCCTACAACCACGTCAACGGCGTGCACTGCGACGAAAACAACTGGCTCCTGCGAGATGTCCTTCGCGGTTCCTGGGGCTGGGAAGGCCTGGTTATGAGTGATTGGGGCGGCACGAACTCGGTGGCTGCCGCACTCAACGCCGGCCTGGATCTTGAGATGCCTGGCCCGCCTCGACTTCGCAAGGAGGATTCCGTGGTCGAGGCAGTTCGACGAGGGGACGTGTCGGAGAGTACCGTTGATGAGCGTGCGCGAGCGGTTATTCGATTCGCCCTCAAGTTGAAAGCGTTGGAGCCCGCTGACCTTGATGCGACTCAGCAGAAGACAGACACTCCCGAACTGCGAGCCATGATCCGAGATGCCGGCGCGCGGGGGATAGTGCTGTTGAAAAACAACAATGACGTCCTGCCTTTGTTGAAAGACAAAGTCAAGAGCAAGACGATTGCTTTGATAGGGTTCTCCAAGGATGCAATGGCGCATGGCGGAGGCAGCGCAGCCGTCAATGCGTATCGCAAAGTCTCGCCTTGGGACGGTCTGCACGAAGCCCTCGGGGATACGGTCAACTTCACATACGCCAAAGGAGCCCACCGGGAGCGTCTTCTTCCGCCCCTGAGCTGCGATGCGAGTTGTGCCACGGTTCTCGCCCTCGATGGGCAGCCCGGGTTCACTCGTCTCTTGTTCGAAGGCGACAACGAGGAGCCAGTCTCAACTCTCCACGGGCAGCCCACTTCATCCTACTCGCCGCTGGGCTCACAGGAATCACTCTGGAGGAGACTGCAAATCGTTGGCGACTTCACGCCGACCGAGTCAGGCGAGCATTACATTGCGTGCTCTGGACTTGGGCCAACGAGAGTCTTTGTCGACGACGACCTCATCTTCGAGCAGACCAACAACTGTACAGACCCCATGGGTTCCCTGTTCCTGGTAGCTCCAGAGGAGGAGTTCCGCTACAGGTTCGTGGCTGACAAGACCTACCGCTTGCGTATCTGCACCGACCCCCCGGCGAAGATTGGGCTGCAGATTCTCGAGGGCCGCAGTGGTGTGCGCCTCGGCTTTTCACTCGAGTCGGACCATGACGCAGACCTCCAGGGAGAGGCAGTACGAGCCGCCCAAGTTGCAGATCTGGCCGTCGTGTTTACTGGCCACGATCCCCAGTGGGAGACTGAAGGTCGCGATCAGGATTCCTTCAACCTTCCGCGAAAAGGCACCCAGGATGCTCTCGTGTCGGCTGTTGCGTCGGCAAACCCCAACACCGTAGTAGTGAACTCGACGGGCGTGGCGATAGCTATGCCCTGGCTCGACAAGGTTGCGGCAGTGGTGCAGGCCTGGTTCCCCGGCCAAGAGTGCGGCCATTCCATCGCAGACGTCCTGACTGGCGCTGTGAACCCCGAAGGCCGATTGCCAGTCAGCTTCCCCAGACGCGTCGAGGACTCTCCGGCCCATGGGAACTTCCCGGGGGAGTACGTCGACGGCCAGCTAAAGGTCACGTACGCAGAAGGCGTCTTTGTGGGATATCGGCACTACGATCGCGTTGACCGGGCCAAGGTCAACTTCCCATTTGGCCACGGGCTGTCTTATACGTTGTTTGAGTACGGGCCACTGAGCGTAACCAGGCAGGGAGAAGACTGGACTGTGACGGTCGGCGTTACCAACTCGGGTCGCGTAGCAGGCGGCACTCTGGTACAGATATGCGCTGGTAGAGCGACTCCCGCTGCCGATCATCCGATCAAGGCTCTCGTTGCTTTCAGGAAGGTTCGCCTGCAGCCAGGAGAGACAAGGACGGTTCAGCTACCCGTTCAAACCCGGGATGTAGCGTACTACGACCAGGCACTGAAGCAGTGGGTGGTTGATGAAGGAGACTACCACTTTTCACTCGGGTTGTCTTCGGCAGAAGTCATTCAGCAAGTGAGTGTCAAGATAGAGAGGTCGGTCTTTGCTTTGTAAGTCCGACAGAAACCTTCTCCTTGTCATTTCAACTGGCTGTATCAGTAAGGTTGAAGAGTGATGGCTCCCTCCCCGGCCAAGACCTACACGTCTTTCGTCGCAAACTTAGCTATCTCATACATTAACGAGGGTCTGGACGCCACCTGAACGCTTGTAGGCATCAACGTGTGGACACTGTAATCTTGATAGGCTCTTTATCAAGTTCAACTACAAATATCATGCCACTGAGCTGTTTTCGCTAGACTATCTGGAGGCGAATGGCACGAGAGCCACCGACATTCCACTAGTCTTGATAGTTATTCAGTGTCTACAAATCAATCAAATAAAGGATTCATCTCACGTGCCCGATCGTGCACCTTACAGCTTGAATAGTAATACGTACTCATATTAAAATCCCAGTTCGCCTCCAGCTCTAACATGTGCCAGTTAAACCATCGTAGCCAAACACTGTCGCACCTCCGCACAATTTCTTGTGCCTTGTGAAAGATAGTTAGCTGAACACAAACCAGCAGACAGTCCTCCATAGTATAGGCAATTAGTAGCCTGATGTCTGCGAGCGCCTCCTTCGGCGGCTGTGTTCGAGCCGCATAGATACCACACCGCAAGTAACCGTTAGATAACCAGATCTCTTTAGATTAATCTTCTTCGGGGCAGTCTAGGGCGTGGTTGATCATGCTGGCCGGCGTTGGGGTGTATAGGAGGGTGCCATTCTCAATGGCCGCGGTATCGTTGGAGCTTTCGGGTCTTGGAAGGTTAGGAGTGTGAGCATGCTGTTGAATTAGAATCGAGTCATTTCTCACGCCACCCCGAGACCTCCTCCAACTCTACCTCTGATGACGATGGACGTTATGATAGCAACAAGATTGCCAAACGTTCAAATCCATAGTCCTAAAGGAACCCTCTATTGCTTCTGCTCGGCCGGGGCGTAATCGCCATTTGGGGGATACTGGGCAGGAGGTTACCTTGCCTTTGGGGTCCCGTAAGATATGTAGTCCACCTGGAGGCCCTTTATGTCTTGAACTGTTGCTATGTTGGTTCAAAAAGAATGCCAAGACTCAAGAGGGCTCGGAGGCTGTCGAGACTGACGTCTAGTAGATTGAGTTGGAAAATAGAAACAGAGACGAAAAGAACGGACAATGGGGGTCTCAGCAACGAGAGAACCAATCAGATGAGGCATGTCAGAACTTAAAAGGAGAGAGGATAAGTGGCAAAGATTGGGATACATAGTATTCAATGTTGAACGACCAGGCTGAGCAACCAATGCACATTGCTTCCGAAGAGGCCAATGTGGATCAGGCTGAATCCATTGAGCTATAGCACGAAAATGCAGCTCGGGATCCAGCGGCGGCAAATCTCAATTGTCTCCCTATCGACATGGGCAATGTTGTACTTTGTCCTAACCAAAGGGCACCTTAACCCTGGGCGTACGGGAGCTAAACAGCTAAGAGAAACGCCCAGCCTCAGCTTTGACAATCCATACAAAGTATTGAAAGCGATTGGCGGCTACTGTGATGGCTCGGTGGCTGGTTGCCTTCTCTAATCCGTGTGCAGATATTATTGAACGAGTCCGGCGCGTAGTCGGCAAACGGCGAGGCAAAGAGTACGCCGATAGTCACAACCCCTTTGAACAGTGAAAGTAGTATGAATGAACGCAATTGCATGCAACACTTCACCCTAGCAGCAGCCTCAAATCTGGCAACTTCCCACGAGTACATTCCCCAGTTCCATGTGCATCAAGACTCTACAGTTGCTATGGCTGTAACGGTCTAAGCTATGGTTTCTGGAAACCTCAGCTTGACCCTTCCAATTGGAGATGTTGGCTTCTCGCACTGTCACTGATGCTGCCCATCTCCATATACACATCTGTACTCGCTATTATGCCCCAGGAGCTGGACGTCTCATCCTCTAACCGTCACCAATTCCCTCCACCGATGTTCACGGACATGGGCCCCTTTCTAGTGGGAGTAAGATTGTCTAGCTGTGTCCCGCTAATACGCATGTGTCTTCCTCCAATATTACGAACGTGCTCCATATGTGTTTCCTTTGGAATGACCAGTGGAAGTATCGCGACTGCGTTCGAAGCATTTCTTGAAGGATTTTCGGAGAGATGGGAAGGAAGCAGCTGTAATGGCAATATCACTCTCCAGCTGGCACCACCAGGAGATATGCCCGTTAGTCTAAGAGATGTCAGGGTCATAGAATCAAAAGAAGTGTTAAGACAGTTCTTGTCTTTCATGCAAGATAGTACTGAGGTACGGCGCCCTCATAATCGTGGTGGTACGTGTAAGAGCACCCAGGCCTAGGATTACCATGACGACGTTCTTCGGTCGCCGATTCATTCTCAGTTCCGCACAACAAAGTAAGGTAAGATAGCGAACTACCAGTCGGTAACGATGCCAAAAGCAGTCCACACGTTCCGATAATAACAACACTTTCATCTGCCAAGAAGAGGATTCCAGTAAGCCCTAACTAGAGTATGTGAGAGCAGCAACGACTCCCATAACTATCGTAGCGGTGGCAAGAAGATGCATCCCATAGAACGTCTAGCAACATTTCCGTTTGACGTTGATTTGAAGCAACATGAAGTCGACCGAGGCCTTGACCAACGGTACTGGTTCTGTAGGTGACCCGAGTAAAGCAGGTACTCGGCGCATCGGTCCGATTAAGAAAGGTATACAGTCTCTCATCCCTCGACTCGATCCGGACGAAGTGTACAATGCGAAGAGAAGTCAAGTCTTGCCTTCGCTTGAAACATATGGATTACGAAGTAGGGAGAGGGATCTTTAATGGTTGTTGTGTCCATAGTATTACTTGAAGATTTCCGGGGTACTCTTGGTACTCGGAGACAGAGACCAAGATTCTTACTCCACGGCTTTAATGTGCCTCCTCAACAATGCAACCTTGAATCAATGTCCCCCCTGCTAGCAGTTCCACTTGGCGATGCTCTCCAGAAATTCACATTTGTAAGTGGCAGGACCGCTTCCCGTTATACCCGTGTTCCTTGACGGCCCGGAAGTCTAAACAACCAAGCAAAATTATCCTCTGTTCTACTGCATCACTTGCACTTGGTCCCAATACGATGGGGCTATGGAAGCCCAAGCCGTTTCGGCCCCAGCATAGCAACAACTTGATATCATGATGAACGAGCCACATTCAATATCTACCAGGATGTTCTCTGTTCTCTGTGCATGACCATCGAACGTCTCCCGTCGGATTCAGAAACAAACGTCCTTCTGTATAACGCTTACTCTCCAGTCAGTCTTAGCAAAGGACCTCCTACCAGCGAGTACCGAGTACCTCTCAAATGCGATCGGCTTTATCTGGTGCCTCTCACTGCGAGAGAGATCCTCGCCCAGCCCGTCAGCTATGTTTCCTCCTGCATTCCACAGTGCATATCGGAGTACGGAACGAGAGAACAAGTCGAGGCGCTCATGGCCATGGTGAGGGACTCACGGATGCGAACACCACCATTCTTGGGAGATGCTTCTATACATATGGTGACCTACTCAAACTAGATCAAAGCGAAGCTGGTTAATACCGACTTCTCTGCAGCGGCTCTGAATACGGATGGCCGACTAACGCTCAGTAATCATCTATTAGGGAGGCTAATGTACATACAAAACTGTCAGTCTACAACTAAGAAGGTGCCTCGCATTCTTTCTGGTACACGATTACGCTTCGTAGTCCCCTTTCCCGTCCCTTCAGGGCGTCGATGTACATGATATGGTCTTGCCGCCGAAATTGAGCTGGAGGGTGTCGCATTGCATCGACTTTCGGGGTCTATCTAGCCGTTCAAGATCAGCCGGATAGGCCGGATCCGACGGGCGTCCCCTCCAGGAATGAGATCCCTTCCTTTACGTGATTATTTCAGATGTATCATGGTCAGAGCTATCAGTCAATCATAGTATATGTCAAAAGTAACACAGTCGACCGTAGCCCAGACTATCACCCTATCATCACACAACAAGGGCCCTTAGTTCTGGTGTAGCGGTCAAAATCAGCAGAACCTTTGAAGAGCCCCAGTTGGGCTGCCCAATAGACATCCCTGCTGTGGTTCCCTGCATGTCGCATGACACTCACTAAAGTTGACTGATTACTTGAGCCATTTTCCACCTGCGGGGTTGTTGTCAGTAGATACCCAAACTCACCTCTCAACCAGCTCCGTCGCATCCGCTCTCCATATCTCGACCTCTTCACAATCGTTCAAGGCTGCGATATTGACATGTCCAAAGCAGCTGTATTCGCTTCCCCCGCCATCGAGGCGATGGAGCCAGAAGAGCACATCGAAGAGGAAGATGAATTTTCCACATCCGATTATGACGGCGACTCTTTGCCCTCTACATCTACCAGCTTAAACTCGAGCATATACCAGCATGCGTTTGAGAACGGCAGGCGGGTAAGTACAGATTTCCGCCTGAAGCGGTCGGCAGTCGCATATCCTAGGACCGGGCTTATCTTAGAATAGTATCACCAGTACCGTCATGGAACGTAAGACTTTCAAGAACTAGTAGAGGGAATGCTTTGACCTAACGCCGATGCAGATATCCGATACCAAACGACGATGCCGAGCAGAACCGTGATGATATGAAACACGCCATGATGCTTGAGCTTACCAAGTAAGCCTCTGTCGTGACTGAGTAGATGCTGCATCTTGCTGACATGTGTAACACAGTGGCAAATTATTCTTCGCTCCGATCGGAGACAACCCTCAGAAGATCATCGACTTAGCCACCGGGACTGGAATATGGGCCGTCGACGGTGAGTTTTGGAGGTTCTGTGTCACTTGGAGCCTCAGTAGCTAAACCTCCGGAGTCGCCGACAAATACCCCAGCGCTTCGGTCGTTGGCGTGGACCTCAGTCCGATCCAGCCTTCATGGGTTCCGCCCAACTTGACGTTTATTGTCGATGACATTGAGGACCAGTGGATGCATGGTCATGGATGGGACTTTGTGCATATGCGTTGCATCAGCCCCTGGCTAAAAGATGAGGTCAACGTCCTCCGACAGGCATATGAGTATGTTGGCGGGTCTCAACGTGCCTCGGAGCAACTTCCCCGGATCTTGGGCCATAACTAATTATATGCAACTAGACACCTGACCCCCGGTGGCTGGATCGAGATCCAGGAACTGGATGCTCGTGCCAACTGTGACGATGGCACCTTGGCTCCAGACGCACCGCTGGCCAAGTTCTTCGACACGGCCGAGATAGCTGTGAGCAGTTTCGGGATGAAGTTCCGGGCTGGAGAGAACCTCCGCGGCCCTCTCGAGAAGGCCGGGTTCACCAACGTGACCTGCAAAATACTCAAAGTTCCCATTGGTACCTGGGCAAGGGCAAGCATCACCAGACCGACGTGAAGATGATTGCTAACGCTGCGAGCAACAGGATAAGAAGCTGCGACTTATTGGGCTGTACTGCAAAACTGCAGTGGGTGACATGTTTGGAGCAATGGCTGCGAAGCCCTTCCGCCAGATCATGGAGCCAAATGACATAGAAGTCCTTTTGGCGGCGGCTACAAAGAACCTGCATGACGTTAATATCCATTCTTATGAGAAGTATTACTTCTGGATGGGTCAGAAGCCGCAGACGGAGGCGGCCGTCAACGTATGAGTTGGTATTTAGTAGAAGCCCTAGAAGAGGGATATGTTTACATGGGGATGGCTGGACTGACTGCAAGCCGTACACAACAGGCAAATGCGCTTGAATTTGACCAATTTGTACAAATCAAGATTATACATGCAGCCGGGAAGTGGGCTGCGAGCTCCCTTACGGTGCCATCGCCCCAGACGCCGACGCATTTCGTGGCATGGACGATATTAATGATGGGAGGGAGAGGCTGATTGGCAATGACAGTGGAAGGTAGAGAGCCTGTAGAAAGAACATGTGATTAAATGGGACATTGGGAGTTGTTTCAAGGTGATCTTACTATGAAAGCCGTCAGCTAGCGCTTGATCTTTGGCGACGAATGGCACACTTTAGGGTAATTATACTCAAGCGGCATCTGATGAGACCACACCACCAAGGTTGTCTTCCAGCATGTCCGGGAGAGGCCATCAGAACCGAGACCTAATACACGAAGCATGGCCTATGATTCGCCAAATACCTAACCTTCCACCGCTCGCTCTGGAATAGGCTTACGGTGGCAGTGAAAATTGCCCTCCTCCTTATGCATGAATGTGTAGTACGAAACAACTATGTGGCTGAAGCCGTCCCCACATCCCGCCCATATCCCTGCTTCTGCTGATGACTATTAGGCTTTGGACTTTGTAATTAGAAGCCGGTAGTTGGCCACGAGGCCTCTGCCACGCACGGTGCGCCGGCATATCAAGTATTTCCCGGCTTGCGTCACGACCATGTTACAGGTAGATATGTGGGGATGGCGTCGTCAGCTTCGGGCGTTTTCGTGGTGGAAAGAGGAAATAGCTCCGGCCAACATCCCGGGCAGCTGGGCCCGTGGACTACGCTTATAATCCAATTGTCCTATGGGACACGGGGGGACCAGGACCTAGGAAGCTTCTTTGATGGGCAATGCAATGCAATCCCAGGACGGAGATCTCCTGTGCCCTTGCCTCTCCGCGTGTAACTAACTATAGGGGAGGGTCCGGGAAGTGGTGGATAGATGGGGCATTGGGGAAAGTTGGCTGCGTCGGCGACAGAAGATGCCAACGACACGCAAAGCATTACGTTCAATACCACAATGATTGGTGCAATGGTGGAGGCCATAGCCCTACATGTGGCTGAAAGTGGATAGAACGCGTGGATGTGTAGATGTGTAGATGTCAGTGTCGTGGCTTTCGTGTCTGTTTGTCTTGTTTCGTTGATCTTGTTTCGAGTCATCGAAACTCCCAAGGCGTATAAAGGAATCATCACCGCCATCAACAATCAATTCGACCCTCACAGAACAACGACTCTCATTCAGTTACAGCACTTCGCACCACGCACTTCACCCAACGCACTCGCCCATCATGGTCAGACTCGACCTCCTTTCGCTCAGCGCCCTCGCCCTCTCCGTTGCGACAGCGCACCCGGGCGAACAGCACAACCACGAGCACATGAAGCGCGAACTCCGGGCCCGCGACAACGCCGCAGCCGTCGGAAGCCGCTCCCTCGCCTCGTGCTCGGACAGCGCCGGCGCAAAGCTGCTCAAGGCTCGGGCCGTAGAGCGTCGCGCCAAGAAGGTCAAAGAGCTGCGCCAAAGAGCAGGGATCAAGACGCGTAAATGACCTTGCGAGCTAACTGCCTCATTCTCCGAGTATTTGTCGCTGACCATGAGCGTGTGAAGCTGCGAAAAAGTACCGACGGGACTCGGACGATCTGGTGGCTTGGGAGGACGTCAACCACAACAGGACGGGCTCGGACGCGTTCAACGCCTTCACGCCGCTCGAGGACGTGTTCGGCGCCAACACCAGCTGCATCCTCGCCCCAGAGGTCACCGTCGGCCCGTACTACGTGGTCGGCGAGTACATGCGCTCCAACGTCATCGAGTCGGAGTGGTGCGACGGAGTCCCCCTGTTCCTCGAGGTGCAGTACGTCGACGTGAGCACCTGCGCCGCCATCCCCGCCGTGGCCGTGGACATCTGGAACTGCAACGCGACGGGCATCTACTCGGGCATCAGCATCTCGGGCAACTACGCCGAGGACGGCGTCAACAGCACGTACCTCCGCGGCATCCAGCTGACGGACCACGACGGCGTGGCGCAGTTTGAGACCATCTTCCCGGGCCACTACGAGGGCCGCGCGACGCACACGCATTTGCTCTCGCACGTCAACGCGACCGTCATGCCCAACGGCACCATCTCGGTCTGGGACGCGCCCGTCTCCCACATCGGGCAGCTCTTCTGGCCCGAGACGCTGCGGTCCGCCGTGGAGGAGCTGGCACCGTACAACACCAACACCCAGACCATCACCAGCAACGCCGACGACACGTGGTCGGTTCTCCAGGCCGACGCGGCCTTCGATCCGTTCCCGCACTTTGTGTACCTGGGCGACGACCTGCAGGACGGCATCTTTGCGTGGATCCAGATTGGCGTCAACGCATCGGCCGACTATTCGACCGACAACTACTACGCGGTTGCTGGATACATCGATGAGAACGGAGGGCATTCTTCGTCCAGCGGCGGAGCTCCCGGTGGCGGCAACGGCACGTTCAACGGGACGATGCCGACTGATGCTGCTTAGAGGACAGGCTGAGTTGCGGAGTTCATAGTCTGTATTCCTTATTGTCTTGGGTAGAACATGTCGTGGGAGGAGCGACAGCAATTGAATCTCTAGTTAGAAATAGGGGCCTGTCGGAAAATATAGTAGGGGTATTGATCCCCAGACCAACATCTCTAGCCGCATTGAGATCATGGTTGGTGAAACAGATGTAAGATATTTGACACCGAGTATCTAACAATTCCCCACCGCATTTGCGTGACGAGCATTGGGAAAACCCCGTGGGAAAAGACCAATGCCGAGGGTTATACTAGAAAACCAATTCACCTCTCATACATGAACAACTTGCCCAAAATAACAGCGGAAGCGAACCACCAAGATGCCACGTAGGGTGGATGTTGGCCACGAGGGCGAACAAGGGGAGGGAGGCCACCGCGAAGCGTTCGAGCTGAAACCCGGGAATTGCAGCCCTGACCACGCTTAGGAATGCATTGTGAGTCGATTTGAGAGCGTCCCTCGCCTTTTCTTTCTCATCCCCTGTCGAGTCTTCAAAGTTTGTCAAGCACTGGGTGTAGTTGTCTATGCTGTCCTGGAGGCCTCGAGTTTTGCTTCTAAGAATCTCAAGTTGATTTTCCTCAATCTTGGAGTCAACAACTTTCTCAATGCGCTCGCGTAGCTTCTCCTAGATCTTATCGACTGCGTTTGGTGAGAAAAGCACACTACCCAGAAGGGTGATCAAGCCGCTCAGGTTGCTTCTAATGTAGGGGATGAGTTCACAGCCCAACGCCAAGATTGTAAAAGCAAATTGACAAACTTCGTCGGGGTCGTCGACTTCCAGCTGTTGGCCGCCATGCGAGGCCTGAAGCAGCTTGCTGGTCAGATTGTTGAGGAACTCTGTATTGATTTTGATACCCATTTTGAACTTGTTGGAATGGATACAGTGATCAAAGATGGGGAAAAGGTATGACAAAGGGTCTCTGAAAGAAATCACAAAAGGGTTGATTGACAAGACGGTTGATTTGTGTGTGCCGATAATTCGAGAAATCCCCCCGGACTTATATACTCATGGATCTGGCATCTTCCTTCTAGGACGTGCATGGAACATGACACCCTCACCTAGTGTGGTATCCAACTAACACTACACCGACATCGGGTGTGATACACGCTGGCAACCGTCATTTATTGGATCATGCATCGAGGTAATGATCAACTGCGAGAAAACTACATTACTTTCTGGATCCCTGAGTCACCATGGCTATGCCCGTTGCACTCACAACCCCGATTCATCAAGAGTTTGTGACCAATTATTCATTTGGCTGGAGAGACTTGAATCTCAAGTGTAGCCCTGATGGCCAGTAGTCACTTTCCTCACCGGAAGATGGTGTCATCCCCGAATGGTGTTGTCGAGTAAATAAGAAATGCGCATTGCGAGCCAAGAAAGACAAACCTGCATTGGCCCGGAAGTAAGAGTTCGTAGTTCCGAAACATCTGATAGTACCAAGCAAAGACCTTTCTCTCGTATCAAGGGTTTTCAGCTTGCCACCAGTGAGCCAAGCGTTCTCCGGGTTACACTGCTGCGTCGCCCGTTGTGCGTTTGTCGTTGACTCTAACTATAGGCGGGGAGATATAACGCGCTGAGGATCAATGCCTAGATGTCTTAATGTGTAACCCTGGTATTTACTCCGTACGGTACTCTCAGAATAGCCGTCGTGCTACCACCAGCGTAGCTATTGTGGTCGCGCTGCCGTCAGAATAGCCATCGACGCGGCTGTCAGCTTAGCTGTCGGGATAGATGACATCAGCCATGACTTCATAGCCGGCGCCAGGGTCGTAGTCAGAGGCGGCCTCGCGGGGGAGGACGGCAGTCGTGGCGACCGTCATGGCCAGGAGCATGTTCTCTTGACAAAGAGCATCTTGGTGGTTGTCCCAACTACCGGCTTGACTAGAGAGCGGCTTGACCAAGGCGCTCAGGGCCGGAACCAGACGCTGGCCTGCGATTTAAGTCGCCCGCTCCGTGATCGAATCGACTTTCCCCCGCGCCTTCGGCACATGCTGCTCCTCGTCGCACAAAGACCACTGAAGACGGGGGTGCTCGGACAGTTTCGGGCGGTCCCGTCCACGGCATTCACATACTCGTAGCGTGGACGAGTTATTATTGTCACACAGTAGCTAACAAGGGCCAAGGAAGTCCTAACAAGTCCACAAACAACTAACGGCCATGGCAACTACTCGTACAGGTGTCACCGGCTCGGGTGAACAAGTAAGCGGTTTGTGCAAGGAACATCTGTATGTGTAATGTGTTGGACGCTAATAGCTGCCGCAGATTAGAAACTGTTGAACTAAGATAACAAGTGCGATGATATCCAGACCGTCCAGGAGCATTGGTACAGCCACTTGTAGTTGTAGAAGCTACCATCATACTGCCCTGGGCTCCCTGCTGCCTAGAAGACAGCAGTCACCGCAGCAATATTCAACATGGAATCCAACTCGCAGAGTAGCTGAGATAGCCTATGAATAAATCCCAGACCGTTTCCATCTCGGGACTGCTCCGATCTTCGGCCTCTGCAGCCTTTTCTGCATCGCGTTGAGCCTGTAGCTCTGAGAAGGCCTTTTTCTCAAAAGGCGTGTGGAATTCTCCCAGTCCGAGCCAAGTCGGTGACGCTTTGCGGGTTAGGCTGAGCAAGGTGCTGCAGCCTACTCCCTGATACAAAAAACAGCCGAGTCAGGGTGAAAAAGAGATTACAACTAGGCTTAAAAAGATGATTCCGTGAAAATTACTTGTCGTGTGTGCAATGCAACACCTTGGACTCTCCATCATGGTTTAGATACTTGAATCTTGGTGTGTTCATCTACTGTGCATCTCTAGGCCCGTGTTCAATGTCAGATCAGCTACTATTAATACCATTGGCAGCGTATAAAATAGAAAAAAGTGTGACAGTCGCAAACGTCCCCTTGATGTTGTGGCCCTCTCCCAAACTACTCGTCCATGCCGTCACGGATGCGCAAAAAGTTGAGATATCTGTCCCTGGTCCAGCGCCGATACAGCCTCCCAAAGAAAATCATAGGCAGCGTGAGCATCAGGACAACAAAGCTCAGGACGGCCAGCTCGATGAAGCACTCCTCGAGGCCAGTGTCGAGCCAGTAGCTGGCGACAAAGGTAAAGACCATGGCCAGCGTGTTGTTGACGACGGCAACGCCCACCATGCCCTCCAGCACCATGTCCGGGTAGCTGTCGGCGAGGTAGGTGATGCTCAGGTCGCCGGCGCACCCGTAGCCGAAGCCGATGAAGCCCAGGCCGAGGTACGGCACCGGCCCGCGCCACCCCCGGGCCGACCCGATGCCGAAGAGCAGCATGCCGGCCGGGAAGACGGCGACGCAGAGGAACATCAGGTACAGGCGGAACTCGGGCTCGACGACGCCCCCGTTGCGGCGGGCCATCCACAGCGCGAACGCGTCGCTGCAGTAGCCCCCGTAGAAGCACCCCACGACGCTGCCGACGAGGCACGGCAGGTTCATGTTGCCGACGGCCGCGTCGCTGTAGTTCCACGGCGGGCCCGCCCAGTCGTCCTCCTGCACCGTCAGGTAGAAGGACAGCGCGATGTTCTGCATGCCCCATTGCAGCCCGGCGTACCACACGGCCGGGAAGGTGAAGATGCCCATGGTGTGCCAGAGGCGGTGGACGTACTGCCGCAGGCCCAGGCCGCGCAGGTTGGGCGCCGGCGTGACGAGGGCGATGCGCTGCCAGTACGTCTTGGGCTGCGAGTACAAGGTATCTTCGTTGGTGTTGTCTGCGGCGTGACCATCTGCATGCCCCTGGCCACTGGGCTCCCGACCGAGGTACCTGCTCCGCGGGAAGGCAGTCTCCTCGAGGCCAAGGAGGAACAGAACCAGCGTAAACCCAGACGCAACGGCTCCCAGGTAGCCAATCCACCGCCACCCGAGGCTGCTGCTCGCAACATGGCCGCCGACCAGGGGCCCGACGTAGGTGCCCACGCAGGTGGCCAGCGTGTAGAAGCCGAGCGAGGTGCCGTTCTGGTGCTCGAACCAGATGTCCAGCAGCGACAGCTGCACGACGGCCTCGGCCACGGACTCGGAGGCGCCGACGAAGAGCTGCGACCAGATGGCGTCGGCCTTGTTGGCCAGCCGGCCGAACCACAGGTTGCCGACGAGCCCCCACGCGGCGCCGACGAGGTACAAGACGCGCCGGCCGTACAGGTGCACGGCCGGCGAGCTCAGCAGCGTCCAGTAGCCGATGGCGACGAACAGCACGCCGGCGCCCGTGTTGAAGACGTCGTAGCTGATGCCGTACTGCGCGTGGACGCCCGCGCCCGCCGCGCCCGCGACGTTGGACGTGGCCGCCGTGAGCGCCACGGCGTAGCAGACGAGGAGCGAGTGCCAGGCCTTGCGCGCGACGGACCAGTTCAGGGGGTCGTTGGGGGACGGCGTCGGCCGCGGCACGAGGATGACGCTGCCGTGCTTTTCCCCGCCGCCGCCGCCGCCGTTGCTTGCCCGTCCGTCGGCGAAGAGCCGCCTCGTGCCCGGGAGCGCTTCATCGGGATTGCCAGCGGGCTGAACGGCCATCCGACGGGTACGAGCAAGACGGGTTGGAAGGGCTGACGTCGAGGCGTAGACTAAGAGAAAGAAGGCGGTTCGGGGCAGGGGGGTCGCTAGCAGCACATTGTCAACAGGACGGTTTTCAACGATGGCGAGAACTCGAAATCTCTTACGAAGCAAAGCAGAATTTTACTCTCTCTCTCTCCTTTTTGTATTCCCAGCTCGGATCACGGTGACACAGACCCCCATTGGGCCCCAAGCTTGAACTAGGTAGGCCTATCTATGCAACTAATAGCTCATGTCAGTCAGGCTGCAACCCAACGGGCACTCCCGGGGCCTTATACCCTATCGGGCAGCTATGGTTGCTGCGAGTGGTACGTTGGAGAGCCATTGTGGGTTGTTTGGCGTCCACAGAGGCTTTTTATTCCCCTTTTTGATACAGCGTAGCATAGGTCTACGTAGTCTAGTAGAATAGTCTTGTTCACGAGAAAGTAGACCAGACGTCTACATGTAAGGTGTCCCACACACAGTAAAGGCAAAAATCGACAATATCGCTCTAACAAGCCTGGTCCCTCCCTAACCTAGCTTACAAGTGTGTTTACGAGACAATCAACGCACCATGTTAGTCACCGTGAATCAACAAATCGAACCAAGTGAGTAAGCCAGGCTCGCATGATATTTCCGTGACGTCTATGCTTGGATCCCCTCGCGCCGTAGCTCTTATTGGGACGTAAAGTGCAACATTTACTCGTACATGCCGATGAAGCCACGACCGAACCGGTCAGAACGGCGGAGCATACTCCAACTCCTCGTCGTACCGCCAGCGCTTTCTCGTGTCCTCAACCCACCACCGGCTCATGAACGCTGCCTTCTCCACCCACTCGGCCGCTTCGATGCCGTGTTTGCGCTCGACCTTGCTAGTAAACTGCTTGAACCCAAAGGCCACCACGAGATCCTGCTCGTGAGGATCCTGAGCCAAGTCGCTGAAACGCCACTCGATATCATCCACAGTCGGCACCACCACGCGCCAGTTCGGCTGGTGAGCATCCCGCACGCTGAGCATGGCGCGCCCGGGGTTCATGACGGAGAACTGCCAGTTCGGCTGGCCCGTCGCGAACGAGAAGTCGTTCATCGGCCGTAGCAGAGACTGCCCCTCGTAAGTCGCCATCAGGTCCCGCGCGGCCTGGCTCTCCGACTCGGACAGCGAGCCGGTTTCCACAAGCAGGTCCAGGATGGTCGGGAGGATCTGGTGCGACGTGACTGCATCGTCGACGTCGATTGCCGGGAGCCTCGGGTGGGATAGCACCAGCGGGACGTGCAGATTGGCGACGCTGTGGGCGTAGTACGGCGTGATGCAGTTGTTCTCCGCGACGCACAGGCCGTGGTCGCCAACGAGAACCAGGAGAGTCTCGTCGGCAACGCCCTCCTCCTCCAAGATATCCAGCACCTTGGCCAGCCAGCGGTCGACATAGCCAATCGTGTCTAGATACTTGGATAGCATGCTCGAGTCTTCGTCTTCCGCAAGAGGAACAGACTCTTCATTGTTTGGTATCTTGAAAGGGTGATGAGTCGTGCCCGTCAAATGCGTCAGAAACACTCGCTCATTATTCTGCTTGGCCGTCACAAAGGCATGCCGGATGTACTCTTCCAGAGCAAACTCTGACAGGCCGGGGTCTTTCGAGGGCAGAGTGAGATGGCCAAATTTGGGATCCGGACCGGTCAGATACTCCATCGTGATGGTGTTACCGACGGGGAATCCCAGCAGCGGCATCTGAAGATCCTGCTTGTCGAACAGGCCAGTAACGGATTGCATGAACAAGGACTGCCAATTAAATGAGGTGAAGTCGTCCCGGGCGGGGTCCTGTGCATGGTCTAGCTTGTTGAAGGCCTCGAAGATGTGCGGCAAGCACGGTTGGTAGATGTGATTGTAAATCTCCACGTTAAAGTCGGCGACAAGCGGACTGAGTCCACATAGCGTGCCTGTCAGACTCTTCAACGTATAGCTCGCGGTCGTCAGCGCGTTGTTGAAGTTGATGCCGCCACGCCGCTCCTCCTCTGCGTGCTCGAATCCATCATTGTAGTCGCCCGTGAGGAAACTAGCGGTGGGCACGAGCGTCGACAGCTTTTCTTGCGCCTTCAACGGCATCGTCTTGTTCTTAAACGAATTGGCTAGCTGGTTCCAAACATAGTCGTCCTTTTTGATGGGGAAAACGTCCTTTCTGGTGCCCTCGAGCTTGATCATCATCACATGTCGGATCTTGACGTCGTGAAGCTTGTTGCGAAGGGCGGGAAGCAGGTCGTTGTTCAGGTTGGAGATGCGCATGGGGTCCGCGGCAGCGCTGTAATGCTTCTTTTCCTCCCCGTACCAGTCCTCGAATCCCGGAAGCGGGTCGTCCTTGGGGAGCCAGGGGAGAGATATCGGGTCGGCCAGAGCCGTCAAGTTATCCCAGGTGTAGTTGATGCAGTCGCCGTACACCGGGAGCATGCTGGCGAGGTTCGGCGCCGCGTTGGCAAAGTCGACGAAAGGGAGCAGCGGCAGCGTCCATGACATGAAGGTGAAAGCCGTGTCTTCGGGTCGAGCGGTCGAGTCGAGTGCCAAGGCTATCAGTAGGGTTGCAATTACTGCAAATGGGAGAGCCTTGTGTTTGCTTGAGGGCTGCTCGTCATCCTGGATGAGGTGGGACTTCTCCTCGTCCGTGAAGTCGTCGTCGCCGGCGAGCTCAACATCCTGCTGCGAAAGGTGCGCGTACCGAACTCTGGGAAGAAGGCGCCCTCGTATCGGAGACCGGCTCCAAAGGTAGACGAGAGGCCACTGGACAAGGTCGAGGGCAAGACTCGCGGCGGCGTAGCAGAGCTCCTGCACGATGCTGCTCGCAACGAGGATGGCAGCCAACACCAGCAAGCACGACACCAGCCCCGTCAGTAGAAGCTTCAGAGACGACGCGTCGCCCGCGAATCCGACGTTGCGCCAGTGGAGCTCGGAGCCGGCGACGACGAAGAAGGAGATGTTGAAGCTGGCCAGCGCCAGCACGAACACGGCAACGACCGAGGCGACAGCGGGAGCAATGGTTCGCAGCCAGGGAACGGACCCGATGACGCCGGTGCCGAGCAGAAGACGCAGAGCCACGAGCAAGGCCACGTCCTGGGCGAAGAACGAGAGCCCCCAGCGCAGCACGTCGGCCGTTGCGAGCGCGTCGAGATGGGCGTAGATGTGCGCGACCTTGGCGCTGAGGATGGACACGGCGGCGATGGCGAGGAGAAAGCGATGGTTGGCGCAGCGCGAGCCGAGGGTGCCGACACAGCGGCGGTTCAGGACCATGGCGATGGCGATGGCGATGGCGATGGCGATGGCGATGGCGATGGCGATGGCGATGGCGATGGCGATGGCGATGGCGATGGCGATGGCGATGGCGATGGCGATGGCGATGGCGATGCGATGCAATGGCGATGCGATGCAATGCGATGCGATGGAGAGGGAGAGGTGTGAAGTCGGGCTTGCTGACGTCAGGAACAGGACTCAGTCAGGAAGAATCCATGCCTTTCTAGATGCCTCAGGTCGGGTGGCTCGTGCAATTGTGGGAGACTGACGAGAAGGTGCCAATGCCACCGGTGTCGCGTGCCTGCCTTGCTCGACCCGCCGTGTGAATCACGGGAATGTGTGGTCAAGGGAGAAGAGACATTGCATGTCTCACGAGCCGGTTCAACATCCGAGAATACTGCCTGTGTGAGGAATGGATGTCTCAGTAGGGCGAACACAATGTTCGCACAGGACGAGTACAAGAGCCACCTCGTCTCATCTTGTCTTACAGTCTTGTTTCTAGCTTAAAGGGGACTCGACAGACCTCCCTTCGTGGCGCTTCATGCTAATACCATAATCTACCCTGTTGAAGGCAAGTTCTTTTCAGAACATTCCCGTCCACCGTCCGTGAGGTACAGCATCATGTGCTTCTTGTGCTTCTTGTACTCCGTGCAGTCTATGACTCCGTTTCTGACGCACATCGGCCGAACCCCTTTTACTCTGGCTCACCTCGTCTCCAAGGCTGAAACGTATCACCGTTCAACGACGCCGTCCGTCGCAAAGGCATGCTTGCGGGATGGAATGTGGAATTTGAATGCGATCTGCTAATCGGGCTACAGGTGCACGAGCACAAGAGCGATGGTGTTTTGCGTGATACACAACCGTCGAATGAAGTACTGGGTCGCCTCTTTCACACTCTTCCAAGGCGTCCATGGCAAGCTACGAGTAAAACCGGTCGGCGTGTTCCGAGCGGGTTATTCGCGGACCGAGGGCATACAGAGGCCGAATCCCCCAGCACCGACAATGAGCAAGGGTGTGTCTTTAGATGGTGTATGGACGATGGCAAGGGTGTCATGAAGGGTATAAGTGATGCTCAGAGAAAGTATAGATTAGGAAGACGTCGAATCATGTGCCGCCTCGGTTGTATTTATATCCGTGCCGTGATGTTCTTTGAACTCATGCCAACTGGATACATCCACACCAGAACTACCTTGAAGTTTGGATGAGAGCCCCGGTGCTCAGCTTTGTTCCGAAAACGTTCAGTTTTGCACCGCTGGTCAGAACACCTGACGTCACATTGCTGCCTGTGATACCTCAATGGGAACAGGCCTGGGCGGGCACGGAAATGCAACTCGGCCCAGAATGGGGAAATCCCTATTCTCTAACCGCCGAAATCGTGGTGAATTGCATCACGACTTCTGGTTAGCTAGTGCAGTTGAGACTGGTCTTCCCTGGTGTCATCATCGTTAAGTAGCGTAAAGGAAGCCGCAAAACCCGGAGCCCCCTCCAGAACTGGTCCATCGCCTCGTAGAGATACATCGCCGGAAGATCTACTTCCAACCGCTACCACTTTTCGACTTGGAGCATCTGCGAAGCGACCTGCAATTCCCCTGCTACCTTTCCTCACGTCGTCGGACTCGCTCATCGTGTTTCAGCTGGCGCACCTGCTCGAACATGGATGACCGTTGGAACTGGGTCCAGACTCGAGGCCTTGTGTCTGTCTTCTCTGCCCAATGTCACGAATGGCCGCTGTAGCCTAGAAGCCATCTCCAGATGCCGCTGGAGCATCGCGATGCTCGAAAAAGCATTCACTCCTCATTTTGCTAGCCTAGGGCAAAGTCCACACCATCCAGATTACCCCCAGAGAGTCTCTCGTCCTGCACCTCTGTAATCTTTTACTAGAACAAAGAGTCGCTGCCCCGGCCTTTCAGATGCTCACGAGGCAAGCAGCCTTCTGCTACAGCTGGAAATGCCTAATACTTGGCAGAGAAAAAGCCGAGGGAAGTGACCTCGGAGGAAAACTCCAAGGCCTTACTTATTAAGCCCGTTACTAAAAGGTCCCGTGATTGTTCTCAACCATCTCAGGATAGGTTACTGGCTCATAGTGGGGACGGCTTGTCTTCCCCAGGTCGCATTTCTACCTTCATCCAATTTGCATCTGATTTGAGCAATTATGTCCCTATTCGTCTTGTAATGCGCCCTAGTTTTCGAGTTGGCCGACCTCGAAATCAAAAATCTACAAGATAAAAATACGAATTGAACATGAGAGCTGTGCAAACCGGACCGTTCCCACATGCTTCTATTTCATTCACTACCCTAATGTTAGGGGCCGCGGTAGGGCCATTGAAAAACTTTCTCCTCGCAACAAGCCACATTGAGAGACGATGTAATGCACTTGCAGCATAATCCCTGGATACTATTTCTCGACACAAAAACTCTTACGAGGATTACGACTCAATGTGACTTGCCCCGATATCCACAGCATTTACCACTACGTGTCCGCCGGCTTGTCGCTTCCCTTTCTTACATTCCCATGTGATAAACAAGGAAATACGACCCCACGGTATTTCGTTAGTCCATGGCTGATAGTCTAGGAGCGTCATATGTAACAATAGAGCGGGGTTTGCAGCTTCATACTGAGTTTCTAGCTTACGAACGCCTCATAACGAGATCGTGACGTGGGTATTAATCATGACCTGGCGGCATTGGCCGGAATACTGGCAATCATATGTGTATAGCTAATAATCCGATCATAAGCCGGCAATGCAGTATTTCCCCGCTCTCTTCAACCGTACCAATACTAGATGTTTAAGCGTATACACTGCACGAGCGTTAGTTCAGGCCACGACCATACTCAGAACAAACACTCTATGATACTACCATATCCGCCACGGCCCTCTCGGTAATAGGCAGCATTTGCCTGTTGGTGTCACTGTGATTGGCGTGGTGGTATCGACTACGCCAATATCTTCTCCATCTTAAACATCACGCAAGACTTACTTTCCCCTCCCGCGGTGCTACCCTTAGCAGAAGCCAATGCCCAATATTGTTCTAGACTAGCTTCTGACCCCTCATTTGAAAGCTGCACTGGCCCATCCATCAACACTCATTGTCGCCTCTGTACAAGGGACGGAACAGATAGGAGATAGCTACTGAAACCCAACAGTGGCGAAGTCTACGCCAGAGTGTCGTCTCCTTTTCTCTACAGATCCCCAAGTGCCCTTTGCACGTGAAATGTTGCCCGCTTTAGTGATTGTGGACTTGGTCGTAAGCGCACAGCTGCTGCGCGTCATGGATAAAGAGTCCAACCACTCCTACACACAAGGTTACAGCTTGCTTAAGCCACTCATGCCACGGAGCTTCACGTTTGAGGCCTCAACTTTGCTGAGATTGGACGCCTGCCTCGTATCCGCTGGTTCTGTAAGGCCTCATGCAGTCATCCTTTGGTCAATATGGCTCAGATAGATAGCTGCGGGCAACATCAGGGTGACATCAATGGCAACAAACCACGTAGGAATCAAGCCTGCTAACATCTAGGTTCATCGATAGGTATTTCATAAAAGTCCGAAACGCAAACTATGTACATGTTAGACAAGGTACCAAAGGTTATGGATGGTCCTTTAGTATCAATATACGCCAGGATTAGAAATGAAGTCCTACGATATGCTGTAACATGTTGAGCCAGCGACTTGTTATAACGATACAGCCCCTCATTTACGAGCTCATGTCGTCTTCAACAAAAAGGTTCTTTTGTAACTATACCCAAGGAGCCTCGGCGTCGGGGTTGGTGTAGGTTCTCCGCAAACAGCAAATGTGAGGAGTCAAGATATGCAGCTCGGCTTCAACTTGACGTACTCTCCTCTGATCACCGGCACATGCCACGAATACGGCACGGATAAGTCGTAAGTCTAACTCCGCTCATGGACTCCGGAGTATATATGAAGCCGCAGAGACGGCCATCTCACAGATTTGATCCAGAGCAGGCATCAATCGGTCATCTACATACAAACCGCTAAAGCATTACTTCTATATCCCACTTTCTCATCCATACCCTCAATCACTCCATCATGGGTGACATGCGAAGCTCTTCTTCTGGCACCTCAAAGGACGCCAAAGTCATCTCCATTGACCCATACGCCCTTGTCGAAGCACTTCTCGGCCAGAAAATCGAGAAGTCGACATCCGATGTCGCCGAGAGCCTCACCATGGACTACGACGACCTCGACATGAAGGTCGACCCAGGACTGTCCTCGGGCGGAGGCAGCCTTCGCCCCGACTCCCCGCCAAAGGATATCCGTGTCGGCGCTGTGAACCCGTTCGCCCTCGTCGAGGCTCTTCTCGGCCGCAACATTGACAGGCGTTCCATCAACGCCATGGAAATCGTGTCCAATGTCCTCCAGACCGATTATGACGAGCTCTTCGACATGAAGCATGGCTCCGTCCTCTACGCCGGGCTGAAGCTCGACGAGAAGGAGCGGAAGGCTGTGAAGTTGTCTGAGAAGGACATGAAGATCCTCAACGAGCGAGACGTTGTGACACCCGATCTCTCCGAGGTCCGCAGACTCCAAGACCTTGAGAAGGTCGGGCTCAAGGACCTGGAGAAGACGCCCGTCAAGGTGGCTCGCATGCAGAACGGCAAGCTGCACCTGGTGCTCCAAGCCCACTCTCTGGGCAAGACGCTCTCCAACCGCGAGGTTTCCATGACGATCAACGAGCTAGTCTCCCCGTACAGGGCCCAGAAGGGCCAATGGAGGCCTCCCAACGGCTCGTGGCGCGACATGTACGACTACTACTTCCAGCAGGTCAACAAGCAGCTCATCGGCAACCTCTCCATGTTCCAGATCGGAGACGGCAGACAGACGTCGCACAACTTCGACGATCCCACCCAGGGCTGCCTCGGCAACAGCTGGCTGATTGCGGCCCTGTTCTCGGTGTTCTGGTCGGACCCGTCGGCCATCAACCGCGCTACCCGCGTCCACCAGAGCAAGGACGAGAAGAAGCGTCTCGCCATCCGGTTCCACGACAAGGGCGGCGACAACAACGCCAAGACGGAGACTGTGGAGGTCAACTACGAGATCCCCATGAACAACTCCAACAGCAGCCCCATCTACGGCCGCTCCAGTGACGGAGCCGACATCTGGCCGTCGCTGTACGAAAAGGCCTTTGCCAAATGGGTCGCCGGAGGCTCATCGGAGCATCCCGACATCACCCAACTGCACTCCGGTGATCCCGTCAAGGCCATGGCGCAGATCAACGGCCGGGAGCCTCACTACTACGTCACGCAGAACCACTCCGCCAGCGACTTGCTCGGTCTGGTCCGCGCCAACTGCATGAACTTCAAGACCATCAACCCCCTGACTGCGTGGACCTACGCGACGGGCAACATGTACCGTGGAAGCAACGTCGTCGCCAACCACGCCTACTCCATCCTCGGCTTCGCGATTCTTGGCGAGAAGCCGTACATCGTTCTCCGCAACCCTTGGGGCGTCACTGAGCCAGCGGGGATGAGCAGCTACCCTGGCCTTCTTGAGCGCGTCGACCCGACCGTGTGGCACCCGGCTTCTTTACTCGACCACGGCGGATTGTTTGCCATGGAGGCTGAGGCCCTGAAGCACTGCTTCGCCTGCGTCGGTGTCACCAAGTAAGCCTGAAGGGGCGAACTAGTTATCCTTGCGGAGGCAGGATGTCACTCATTCTGTAGTACGGGGGTCTGTAGTGCGAGACATTAAAAAAAAGGTGGAGGAATAATTCTTGGACCGGACAACTGAAGGACATTGCTACTGACAAGATGACGGGGTGAAAATGGCACTCGGGGTGAAAAGCAACCAAAAAAGGCGCCGATGTAATTAGGCTCAAAATTGTTAAGGTGATGGGTTAAGTAAAGTTCTACATAATTAATTCTCATAATTCATAGCAGGATCCAGCCGGGTCTTGCGGGTTAGTTGCGTGCTCCCTAACGCGCCTAAAGCGTAACAAAAGAATATCCATGGGTGACTCCAGTGTATATTGACTAGTAACGTATAATGCATGCATCATTGCTTGTTGAAATTAATTTCGTAAACACAGAGGTGTATCTGGCTGTGGAATGTCGGCTGTGTTCACTGTCTTGACAGCACCACGAGGCTGAAGAGATACCGAAGTCTTAGAAAACGAAGCCCAGAAGGCATCCTAAACCGCTGTGGCTACATTACACATACTGGGCCTCAAGTGCTCGCGGAGTGGACTAGAGGGATGCCAAGTAAGGGTTCACTATAGATGCCATTATGTATCATTAAACTATATACTTCGTGACCATCGATAAGCTGAAGATGGCCAGTGATTCATGGCTCTCGCTGGCTATGCAGCGCGTGAGACAACACCTTGGTCAGCTTCCTCGCCATCTCCGACTTTTTCCCCAGGCACCAAAGAGCCCGTACGCAGTTCTCAGCCCGTGCCAGGCTTTGCCGAAACTCCTCGCTGTCGTGGCCCAAGATCCCCCATTCGTTTTGCCTCAAGTCGTCCGCCACGCCCAGGTGAAAAATGGACGCCTTTGTGAACGCCCTGATGAGGATTATAGTCCACGGCTCCGTCAGGAGCGGGCCTTCGTTCACGGCAAAGTGAAAGTCGGGAAGCTGCTCTCCCGGGGAGTCCCCAGTTTCATCGTTGCCGGCTGGCGTCGTCACTCTGGCGAGGTCGGCGAGGTCGATGGCGCTCGCCTTTCTGATCCTTGTCGCCATGCTTGAATCAATTCGTCGCAGGGTGGCGTCTTCTAATCCCAGAGCATTGCTATCCACGAACGCGAGCAGGTCGGCAAGCATGAGAGAGCCGAGATGCCACGGAATAGCGATGCAGGGAAACCAGCTCCTGATGCGCTGCGGGACCGAGTCGTAATTCTTGACTAGCTCCCGGAAGAAAGCACCATGCGTCATGTTCCAGTAGCGATAGAGGAGCGTCACGCTCTGGATTATGTCCTCGATGGGCTGCCCGTGTTCCCGTTTCCGCAATGCGTTCTGTAAGTACGCAATGTGCCGGAAGAGTAATATCTTGACTGGCGCTGATCTCGCGACAGCCTGGGCGCAAACGTCGGGCGGACAAGGCCAGTGCAGTGATAACGATGGCTTCTCTGGATTATCTTGGACGAACAAATCGAGTTCCCAGCGCTGCGTGTTCTGGCGACGTTTGGCAGCAGATGCCGCCGCCCTGGCGAGCTTGGCCTGGGTAGCTTCGTGTTGGCAGTCTTCATCTACCAGAGCGACAGGCCGCTCGCTCATGGAGGAGGACACCGTGTCAAACATGACGGCAAGCCAGTAGATAAGACCAACGGTACGTCGGTCTTCGGAGTTTAGGGCGGGCGCAGCATCTTCGTTGTAATTGCTGGTAGATGGTTGGTTGCCTTCAAGGAAACCTGTCTCGGTCGCATCCAAGCGGAACTTGAGTGCGTGGATCTTCCGAGTGGCTCTCTCCATATACACAGGCGGTCCTTCTTGTGATATTATGTCCATGATCTGGGGCAAGATGGAATCCTTGATGTTCTTCACTCGGCTAGCATTAGAAGCCGACGCAGCAACGAAGGCGTTGGATGGATGGTCGTCACTCGCCCATGGTCTCTGAGTTAGGCCAAATATGAGCTCGGCGTATATCACCCTGTAGGATTCCAACTCGGCGACATCTTGCAGGGCCTTCCTTGCCTGCTCCCATATAGACTGCTGAAGGTTCTGCTCGAATTCCTCATCAAGGGCGTTGGCCAAGTCGTGGTCTTGCTGAGTCTGATGGGGAGTATCGAGTGATCTTGATGTGAATTTCTCGCGCCGACGACTGCCTTGTGCCCATTGCGTAGCAAACGCCATAATCACCAAGTCCAGGGCCCTTGACGCTGCCTGGTTCTCGGCTCGGGTAAGGCGGATCATCTTGGTCGACTGGGCAACTCGATCAAGCTGTAGGACTCGCCTGTAGATTTGGTTCGGCCACGTCGTGCCTCGTTCCAATCCGCTAAGGTTTCTGTACATGAGCCCGGTTGCGATACCAGGGCTTGTCCCGAATCCACGCCTTCTCCTTTCCATCGTGTATGGGCACGTATCTTCAGATAGCCAGCATGCAAGATTATTCTCGAGCACGTCGTGGTATATCTGAAGCAGACTTTCCGTAATGAGGCTATTGTTCGAGCTTGCCATTATACTGTAATCGGGGTCAAGGGGAGAAGCTGACGTTCTGGAGTGCGCTGGCCAGTTGTCAGATGGCCGACGTCTTCTGCGGGATTTCTGTCCATCGTGGGTGCTGTTGGGCGTCGGTTGAGTTGAGAAGACTGAGTTTCGGGTTTCGGAACAGCTTTGAGAGAACTCCCAGACGGAATTCTGGAAGTCTATTTCCGATTCTTGCGAGCCAGAGTACACCGTTGAGTTGAAAACGCTCTCGAGCCTTGCGTGATCATCATATGGTGTGGAGCCGGTGGGGATCTCGAAGGCGTTATCCTGGGATTCAGCCCGAGAAAGCCCCTCGTCGTTTGCTCGCCCCATGTAGAGGCCCATAGAGCTGAGGGAGGCGTCGGTTGGCAACGTCCCAGAGCACTCCAAGCTGGGGATGGGTGCTTCCCAGGAGAACGAGTGGTGGCTCGGCGAAGGGGTCTGCAGCAAATGGAGGATGCTTGCGCTGAGATCGAAGCCCTTGGGAGACACCACGTTTGTAGCTGGCGCACTGTGGTGTTCGGTCCTTTGTCGCTTGGCGTGAGCTCCAGCGTCTCCGCGAGACTCGTCGCCGGTGGGGGAGGAAGATGCTCTGATCGGAACCTGGGACTTGCCCCAGTGCGAGTTGAGTGTGCATTGCTTCTTCGTCTTGATGCAGTAGGAGCATGGTCGGGGTCTAGACTGTGAGTCTTTGCGAAAGCAAGGACGTTGTTAGCTTTCGAAGAAGTTCTACGTCCTTCCACGCCTCACGCTGGAATGGAGATGCTCACACGAAAACTCACTCGACACGGTGGACGCCGCGTCAGAGGAGCGACGACCGATGCTGTTGAGCAGGAAGCCATCGCAGGCTTTCTTGGACCGCCTGCACTGGTCGCACGAGTGGTTTTGCCGCCTCATCCTTGTCTCGGACATTGAGCAGAGCGTATCAGGGTTGCGGAAACCCAGGGCGAGCGCATAAACCGATCCACTCCAAGCTGTCAGACCAGGTGCATGCATGCAACGTACAGTACAGTACAGTATAGTCCAGCTGGGTGGAATGCGCGGAGCCGACTGCTGTGGATTTCATCCAAGAACAAGGTGAAGAGGAGGAGAGAGAGGAGCCGTGAGAGAGAGATAACTTAGTCCCCTACTTATCCAGGATCCGATTCCGCTTTGCCGACTCGCCATGTTCCCCGCACTGCGCTAGGAGGAACGACTCCACATGGAACATCTTGGCCTCGTCCTTTGGCCACGGTCCAATTGGTTGCAAGGGTCCAACTAGTCCAGAGGCGAGTTGTCCTCAGTGCGGGGAAGCTGGAGCCCGGTGGGTGAAAGCCAAAGGCCGCGTGAGCGTTCCGAGGGTCTGAGCGGACTTGCATTGCGCCCGTGGGGAACAGCCTGAGCCGGGATGGGAGATTTGGATGTGGATCTTCAACCTGCCTGTCGGTATAGGTTGGTTCCGGATACAGAGCCTGCTGCCCCTTGCTACCGAGTCATTGAGTTGCAGTTACGTGGACGGGGGGCCTGAGCGGTCTGGAAGATGATAACCCTCCGCACATGCGCACTGGATTCTCTGGACGTGTCTACAGGCCCCAAGGACAAGTCGACGATCACTACCTGCCATACTTGTGGAGGGTTTAACAGGCTTTATGAAAGACGATTAACGTCAAGACTACACACCATCCAAGGCTCTTAAACAAGCTTAATTAATATGCCACAACAGCTTCCATCATCTGACGGTGTTCCATCGTCCCTCTGTATCACAGGATGCACGGCTCCCATACTATATACCACGATTCAAGCCGATTAAGCCTTGTCATTGGTCACCCGAGTTCGGTCGGCACGACCAGGAATCACGGTGGAGAGATCGCCGAGAGGCAGGACACACGGAAAGTCCACGGCCATCAGAACGAGCGCCAGGAATATATACCACCCAAGGAACGAAACAGCCAGCAAAAGACCAGCGCCAGCGTGCTGGAACGTCTTCGCGCTCGAGGCGTGGTCCTGCGAGACGGCGAAGAACGACGCGGAGAGACAGCTGACTGTTTCCAACCAGAGTCAGTCATAGTTCAGCTTTCCGGCGTAGAGCAGGATGCAGGTTCTTACAGGTAGGTACCAGGAGGAGGAGGATCGTGAACAAGACCACGTTGGTGCGAATGCTCGCCACAGTAAAGATGGCGCAGAGAATCGTCATGGCTACCAGGAAGAAGGAGAATGTGGCGTAGAATTGCTCTTCGCTCAGGCCCTCCGCAACAGACCCGGTCGTCGAGTACAGGCCGTAAGCGCCGTAGCCAGGAACAATGGTGGCCCCAAAGGTTAGCCAAAACCCTCCGAAGAGGCTGAAGACGGTGGCCGGAAAGGTGTTGCCTAGAAGGAAATGTGAATACTGCCCCAGGATGAGCAGCCAGCTGGGTAAGGTCAACTTACCAAGGATCCATTCTCCGATTCCACCAAGCACGAGGAGAAGACCTCCCATGTAGAAGTACGAGCCGCTGGAAAACACATTAGCTACCTCGAAGACTCTGCTGCAGGGCGACTTACACGTTTGCACCGGCTCCAAACCCACCAGCGCCCTGCCACTCTAGCAGCGACATAGAGATGGGAGTGGTGCAAAGCAAGAAGCCTCCCAGCGCTGTGTTTCCGTCAGCACAGGATATCTGCAAGGGGCAAACGGCCTTGGTCTTACCCACTGGCGTCGGGTTGCCGAAGGTGTGTCGCAGCTGGCCCTTGACACGATTCTGCGGCGACAGGTAGAGCTGCTCGAAGAGCTCGGGGGAGAGCGAGATGCTGCCTGCGGTCTGGATCCTGTTCAGCATCTCATCGCGATGCTCGTTGTTGATCTTGCTGTTTTCGCTAGACATGGTGCCGGTGGGGATGGGTGAGAAAGAAGTGGAATGAAGATCTGGGGAGAATTGTGGGAATATGCAGAAGAGGAAAGTTCAAGAGGCAAGGACCAAACATATAGTCGGGAATTTCCCCGCACTTAGGGAGATGCCTGGGGGGTTGCGAAGTGCCGGGTCTCAAGCTGGCCAGACGGATTGCCTAGATGTCCGTTGATCCGGGGTGAGGAGTCCGGGGGGAGAAGAGTCTAGGGGGGGAGTCCAGAGGGGGGTCTGGGGAACCGGGGAAACGGTCGTCTGTTGAGATCGGCGACTTGGCTCAAGTTCCTCTTTGGCCAGATTCAAAAGTCCAAATCACGGTTCGGCTTGGGTTGAGCCAACCAGCAAGTGCTGTGGCTGGGCAGATCCCAGGCACGTTCCGGAAGGGTCGGAGTCGCTTGGACGGTACCGAGAAATGAGACTGCGGCTTAGGACGCAGTGGCTCTGCGATCGGATGAATCAACGGAGCGGGACCAAAGGTATTGGCGTTGCATCGGCTGTCTAACAAAGACTAGTGCAAGCAGCTCTTAAATAAGATTGCTTGAAGGCGAAAAGGTAAGCGGGGATGAGGCGGGGAGAGGCTTTGATAGCGTGGCATCACAAGGGGGCGCTGTTGGGCTGGTTTGCAGGGCAGGCTTCATTATGGACATTGAGAGGGAGTATGCCGAGTGCCTGGATAGTTCGTTGGTTCTCTAGATGGGAGTGACATGAGCGACGTGAGATGCTTATCATACAAGCATGGGAGTAAACATGGTGTATATACAGATACTAGCCTGGAGAGAGACGTTAGCCAGCTTAGACAGGGAGGCTGTAGACAGACCCATCAGTTGGCCCACACAAGAAATCAAACAATCAAGCAAGCATAGTCTACCAGCTACCATCACCGGAGGTTCATCCTCGCTACTCCCCACAATCCCTCCGCATTGACATATAACCACATATTACGCCTTGCCGTAACCAGCACGTGGCACACTCACTCTCTGCATCCCCATTAACCCAACTAGCTGCTTGCGGGAAAAGACGACGCAAGCTCAGTCATAGCGGGCCTAGCGTCGGGTCGGCCTTTGACTTCTGATCGGGACCGACTGAGGCTGAAGGAAGAGGAAAAAAAAGGTCGATCGGGTCCGCCACTTCAGTCGGCTCCGCAACCTCCGCAGCCTCCGCAGTCTCCGCAGTGACGATGCCGGGTGCGGGGTTGAAGTCCGGGGTAGTTGTTGGTGGGTGACCACCTATTATGACAGATATGACCTGCCTAAGAGCAAGGTGCCTTGCCTTTTAGTGTAGCGGTCATACTAACAGTAGTCTATGGGGGGCGGAGGAAGCGGGGGAGCTCGAGCGGCTTGGGTTATGGCTGTTCGAATGCGATCACGAGCTTCGGTTGCTTCTGTAATGCCTGCTTCGCTGTTGGGTGAGTGCGTCGGGATAAGATCAACTAGTACTTAATGAAGCGGGAATCCTGTCCAAACTAAACATCACCTCTTCAACCCATCTTGATCATCATCACACTAACAACAACAGCAACAACAACAACCACCCCGCAAACACATATTTCTTGATTCCTCCCTTACCCCCTCTACATTATATCCTCCTCAAGCTCTGCCCCTTCAGTATGGCCACCGTCGACGTCCAGACGGTCCAGCCCGTCCCCTCCCACATGCGAACCGTGCCTGGATCTGTCAACATCCCCGTTGCCAAGTTCCCCCCCGCACAAAAGTCCACCGGCGCCATCAACGCCGCCGACGCCGCCGCGACATTGGTCGACAGCTTCAACAAGGCCCTGGACAAGCGTGATTACGCAGCCCTGGCAAACCTCTTCGTCGATGACGGCTACTGGCGCGACCACCTCGCCTTGACATGGGTGTTCCGCACCGTCCAGAGCCCCCCTCGCATCCAAGACTTCCTGCAGGGCTGCGCAGGGTCCAAAGATGGCTTCCGGCTGCGGAAGCTCTCCATCGACAACGCCACAGCTGTCAAGGCTCCCAAGGCTGTCCCCATCGACGCCTCGGGGAACGTCACCGGCATCCAGTTCTTCGTCGTCGCCGAGACCGTCGTTGGCACCGGCGTTGGCCTTGCTCGCATCGTCGAGCACGGCGGCCGGTGGAAGTTCTTCACCCTGTACACGCGGCTCGAGGAGCTCCGCGGGTACGAGGAGGTTATTAACGAGCGCCGAGTAAAGGGCGCTGAGCACGGTGGGAAGCCCGGCCGGAAGAACTGGGCCGACAAGCGAGCCCAGGCCAAGGACTTTAACGCTGGCAACGATCCCGCTGTCTTGGTAGTTGGTAAGTTGAGTTGCACCTGGAGACTGCTGCCCTATTCTAACGCCTTTCTTCTTAGGTGGTGGCCAAGCTGGTCTTACGGCTGCTGCTCGACTCAAGATGCTCGGTGTCGAGACACTCGTTGTTGATCAGAACGAGCGCGTCGGCGATAACTGGCGCAAGCGCTACCACCAGCTCGTCCTCCACGACCCCGTCTGGTACGACCACATGCCGTATCTCAACTTCCCTGCGACGTGGCCAATCTTCACGCCCAAGGACAAGCTGGCCGACTTCTTCGAGGCATACGCCACCTTGCTCGAGCTCAACGTCTGGACCCGGACAGAGCTTGTCTACTCCAAGTACGACGACAAGAAGCAGTTCTGGACCGTCATCGTCAACCGAAAGGCCGCGGACGGAACCAGCGAGGTCCGCACATTCTACCCCCGCCACCTCATCCAGGCGACGGGGCACTCCGGCAAGAAGAACCAGCCGCACGTCAAAGGGGTTGAGAACTTCAAGGGCGACCGGCTGTGCCACTCGTCCGAGTTCCCGGGAGCTCGCGAGAACAGCCAGGGCAGGAAGGCCATCGTGGTCGGGTCTTGCAACTCGGCCCACGACATTGCGCAGGATTTCCTCGAGAAGGGCTACGAGATCACCATGGTCCAGCGATCAACCACCCACGTCGTGTCGTCCAAGGCCATCACGGAGATTTCCCTCAAGGGCATCTACTCGGAGGACGGACCCCCCGTGGACGACGCGGACATGCTGATCCACGGCCTGCCGACCCCTGTGCTCAAGGCTATCCAGGTCAAGGTCGGAGAGCGACAGGCCGAGTGCGACAAGGAGATCCTCGAGGGCCTGGACAAGGCCGGCTTCAAGGTCGACCGCGGGCCCGACGGCGCGGGGCTCTTCTTCAAGTACTTCCAGCGCGGCGGCGGCTACTACATCAACATTGGCGCGTCCGAGATGATCGCCGAGGGCAAGATCAAGGTCAAGCAAGGGCAAGAGATTGCAGAGGTGCTCCCCCACGGGCTGAGGTTCGCGGACGGGTCTGAGCTGGAGGCCGACGAGATTGTGTTTGCAACTGGCTACCAGAACATGCGCACGCAAACTCGGTTGATGTTTGGCGACGAAGTTGCGGACAGGGTTGGCGATGTATGGGGGTTCAACGATGAGGGAGAGATGCGGACCATCTGGCAGCGCAGTGGACACCCTGGGTTCTGGTTTCACGGCGGGAACTTGGCCATGTGCCGCTACTACTCTCGGCTCCTAGCGCTACAGATCAAGGGGCTTGAGGAGGGATTGTATCGGGACGGAGAGGCGTGATGGTTCGGGTCAGTGTTTGGTTGAGTAGTTTACAGAGTATACACAGTACCAATTTCACCGACGGTTGTTCTTAAGCATTCTTTCATGGCCAAGTTATAGCATATTGTATGATGTTACTATATCAATAGCACGTGTCACAGTACCACAGTCCTTGAGATGCATCTCCCGAGGAACCAGCACCGCACCCATCTCTTTAGAGCCGGAGCACCGCGGAATGGGGTCCTAATGGATTGGCCATCACACATCACAGAAGTAAGACTGAATCATCTTCTACAAAGTCGAATAAACAACCACGTCGTAGGGTAAGTAGACGGCCGAGAGAAATGCGATGTTCGTCACGATAACCCCACAAGACTGAGACTTGCAATTACCCGTTTGAGGATGCCGCTGTCAAAGGGTCCCTTTACCGAGTAGCGAGAGTCTGGGAGTGCATCCTCGGCGATAGTTAAAGTCGATTGCCAAATTGCACGATATGATCTGATGCTACGAGAAGAGTGAGGGCTTCTTCGACAGCAGATGTAGCATTATAAGTATCACCATCTGTGCTGGGTATGGTAGCGGCTATTCGCAAATACAAACACTTCACACACATTTCAATCACAATCATCACTCCTCCGTAATGTACTACAGCAGCGGCAACTACGAGGCCTTTGCTCGTCCTCTCAAGCCCGAGGGGATCGAGAAGAAGTCGGCGTGGATTGTTGGATCCGGTCTAGCCGGCCTTTCAACCGCGGCATTCCTCATCCGCGACGCCCAGATGCCCGGCAAGAACATTACCATCTTCGGAGAGCTCATCATCCGCCGCGGCCGGGCGATGGAAGCACACTTCGAATGCCTCTGGGACCTGTTCCGCTCCGTACCCTCTTTGGAGGAGAAGGACGCTAGCGTCCTAGACGAGTTCTACCGGCTCAACAAGCGGGGCCCCAACTATTCCCTGCAGAGAGCCACCGTCAGGTGCGGCCAGGATGCCAAGACGGGGAAGCTGTTCACCCTGAGCGAGAAGGCGTAGAAGGAGATGGTCAAGCTGTTCCTGGCTACGAGACGGGAGGTCGAGGACAAGCGCATCGGCCAGGTCTTCGCCGAGGACTTCTTCGAGAGCAACTTCTGGCTCTACTGGCGGACCATGTTTGCCTTTCAGACCTAGCACTCTGCGCTGGAGTTGAAGCTGTATCTCCACCGGTTCGTCAACCACATCTACGGCATTCCCGACTTCTCGACGCTCAAGTTCACAAAGTACAACCAGTACGAGTCCCTGGTCTTGACTGAGAACTCCGGCTTGGGAGACCAACACACACCCGCAAGGCTTCACGAAGGCCCTGCATCGGCCTGGGCCTTGTGGCGCCGCATTGCGTCCAAGCACGAGCTTGGACACCCCGACGTCTTTTGCGGCAACATACCCGCCACGAAATGGCAGTCAGCTACAGTTACGACTCTGGACAAGCGTATCCCGGTCTACATCCAGAAGGTCTGCAAGCGAGACCCGTTCGGCGGCAAGGTCGTCACCGGCGGCATCGTCACGGCCCGCGACTCCAGCTGGCTGATGAGCTGGACCGTCAACCGCAGCCGCACTTCAAGAAGCAGCCCGAGGAGAAGATCGTGGTGTGGGTATACGGCCTCCTCGTCGAGAAGCCGGGCGACTACGTCAAGAAGCCCATGCAGGATTGCACGCGCGAGGAGATCACGCAGGAATGGCTGCACCACCTCGGCGTGCCCGCGGTCGACATCCCGATGCTCGCTGCTGAGGCGGCCAAGTGCGTCCCCGTCATGATGCCTTACGTGACGTCCATCTTCATGCCCCGGAAGGCGGGTGACCGGCCGGCCATGGTGCTAGCAGGCGCGAAGAACTTTGCCTTCATAGGGCAGTTCGCCGAGACGACGCGCGACACCATCTTCACAACCGAGTACTCGGTCAGGACGGCCATGGAGTCGGTGTATCGGCTGGCTGGGGTGGACCGAGGCGTCCCAGAAGTGTTTGCGTCCACTTACGATGAGCGGCATTTGCTGGAGGTTACGTGCCGTTTCTGCGTGGTTGCCAGAGCGTATTCGTCAGTTCTTTATTCATAAGCTGGAGGGGTCGCAGATTGGGCAATTGTTGCATGAAGCATCATCTTGTTTAGGGACGGAGTTGCTGGTGATGGGGTATTGAAGGGAGAAGGTATCGATATCAGTTCCTGTTCATATTCTTCATCTTCTTGACTGAATACTCAATCGATATTGTATTTTTCTTCACGTTGTTGGATTCACCAGTAGGAAGTTGATGATATGCATTTCCGCATCTCTCCAACCCCTGCATTTGCTAGGGCGGTACAACATGCTCCCTGTTTAGCGCACTTTAGCTAACGATTGACCACTTACCAGGTAGTTAGCTGCCCTGGAATCTAGCTTTCTGGGAGCTTTGGGTGCCTTTTCTCGATATCGATGCTCTGTCGCTTGCTTGGGCTGTGGCAGCTCCCTGTAAGTGGCAGAACCTCTGTTCAGGAGCTCGTTCATTGCCAGTATTACCGATTTAACAATAATGCACGGGCTGTACTGTAGGTTGTAAGCTTATCGGAGAGGTTGAACCATCTCATTCTGGATTTCACAGCAAAGTGCGCACTGCTAAACTTATCAAGTCACCTCCAGACTCAGACTCCGTCGCCATTCCATGCCAAGCCATTGTCCGTAGACCCTTATTGTCCCTCGGCGGGCCTTTTGCTGGACTTTTGCGCGGGGAGTGGGCTACAGATCTCTCCACCTGCCTCATGCCGATAAGGTGGTTACAGCGGTCTGGAGATATATCCCGATCAGGAAGGTCTGGCGTCACAGCCCCAGCCACGGTCGCATCTACCGAGACGCCTACATATACGGGAACGACCCCGAGAAAGCAATCAAGGGGACGATCGGGGGGGGGGCTTGTCGCGCCATGAACTGGTGATTTGCCCATCTATCGGCGTCTTAAAGACATGTTCCCCCGAAGAAGCCGACTCTCATTCGTGCTGCAAGCGCCTAGAAGGGCTTGTGAGCTTCCCTTTGAGGCCAGAGCTCTCCCTGAGTGGTGTTTCTTCCGTTGTTGATTCACCAGTCGGTAGGTTCCCAGGGAGAATAGGGCAGATCGGTTCTCATAAACACCATGGCGCCTTAGTAAAGACAGTTATTGCTCAACTTTGGAACTTTCTGCAGAGCGGTCTCGTATCGAACGTTACTTATCGCGCTCTTATCCCCTGCCAGCACGCAAGTAACAGGTATTATATGTTACCTATCTACTCCCAAATCCCTCACTCGAGCCTTGGCGTATTATAATGAGCGCGAGCTAGGTGTTCCTTTGATCTACCTATTAGGTTGCCCCTCCGATCAAGCTTACCTACTGATCCACCTGTTAGTCTCGGGGACAAGGGCCTCCCCCAGCCGTCATCGGCGTTAACAACCTTGTCTGAGCTCATGGCTCCCTAGTCTATTCGTATTGTTTTTTTATAGTACCGTGCAATTGGCTTTGTTAACATGGCCCGTATTGGAAGGTTGAACATTCCATTTCTTCTTGAGTTGCGCAGTCTGCCCAGCACGGCGGAGATGTTGTCCCTCAAAGTGCTCAGGGCACTTGCATGGGGCACCACCCCTGCTTCGTAATCGATTTCCCACTCTCGATCGCATGGGTCTAAGCCGTAGCTCTGTATCCTAGTGGCGGAGACAGAAGTTCCAGCCCCGCCCTTGTCCATGATAGAGAGAGGCCGTCCTCGTGTCCGGCGAAGACTGCCTCAGCGAGACCGAGTTGAAAAAAGTTCCCAACAGATAGGGAAGCTCAGTTGCGCCATGGAAAAGTGATAGGAGATAGATTTGCGCCGCGGAGCACGCAAGGCCAAGACTTCAACCCCGAGTACTTAAAGGCAACGTGCTAGCCGTCACTAGAGATAGCAACCAACCAGTCTCACTCGTTCTCAACCCAAGCCACTCGTCTCTTGGTTATCTCTCGAACATCATCTCTCATCAACCTCACTATGCGATCCCTTCTCGTCTTCGGCCTTGCTGGCCTGGCAGTTTCCAAAGTCTATGCTCATCCCACTAAACGCGAGCCTCATGCCACCAGACAGCTGGGAAAGAGAGGCGTTGACCTGGACTCCTTCCGGTTGTCGGAAATTGCTGAGTACACGACCAGTGAGAAGGTGACTGAGGACCCGACGGTGCAGGTTACGAAGCGCGCCACCTACACCGAGACCGCCAAAGACCTCGTCAAGTCTGTCGTCGGCGACGTGACCTTCCGTCTCGTTGAGGATCACTATGTCGGCTCCAACGGGGTTGCCCACGTGAACTTCAAGCAGACAGTCAACGGCGTCGATGTCGACAACGCAAACTTCAACGTGAACGTGAGTATCTGGCCACTTAGACACAAATGAAAAGCAACGCTGACGTGATGCTCCAAGGTTGCTGCCGACGGGACCGTTTTCTCGTACGGAAACAGCTTCTACACCGGAGACCTGCCCGCTCCTTTCGCCAAGCGAGATGTTTCGGACCCTGTCGCTGCTCTCAAGGGCGCCGTGGACGTCCTATCCCTTCCCGTTGGTGCTGCAGACGCTACCGCAAGGCCTAAGAGCAGCGACACTGAGCATTACACCTTCTCAGGCACCACTGGCACTGTCTCTAAGCCAGAGGCCAAGCTCGTCTATCTTATCAAGCCTGATGGGAAGCTTGCTCTGACCTGGCGAGTTGAGACGGACGTCATGGACAACTGGCTGCTCACCTACATTGACGCTGCCACCAACGAAAAGGTCTTTGGCGTTGTCGACTATGTTGCCGATCTCGCCACCTACAAGGTCTAGTAAGTAATCGACATGGTAAACTCCTTTGTCTGTGCAAACGCACGCTGACAACTCTTTTTACATCTACTATAGCCCCTGGCCAGTTGCCGACCCATCTGAGGGCTCTCGATCTGTTCTCGAGGATCCTTGGAACATTGCCACCTCGGAATTCACTTGGATCTCCGACGGCACAAGCAACTACACAAGCACCCGGGGCAACAACGGCATCGCCCAGGACAACCCCGAGGGAGGAAGCGAGTACCTGGACAACTACCGCCCCAACAGCACCAGTCTCACCTTTGAGTACGACTACGACGTGACCGAGGCCACCCCAAGCAACTACCGCGACGCGTCCATCACCCAGCTGTTCTACACGGCAAACAAGTACCACGACTTGCTCTACCTCCTCGGCTTCAACGAGGCGGCTGGCAACTTCGAGGTTAACAACAACGGCCAGGGCGGCGTTGGCAGCGACTTTGTCATCTTGAACGCTCAGGACGGAAGCGGCACTAACAACGCCAACTTCGCGACTCCTGCTGATGGGTCGCCTGGCCGCATGAGGATGTACCTGTGGACGTACAGCGACCCCCCGCGGGACTGCACTTTCGATGCCGGTGTCATCATCCACGAGTACACCCACGGACGTAAGCACCACTAAGAGTCGTTTCACCAGTCCCTCTAATACTAACATCGAGATAGTATCCAACCGTCTCACGGGCGGCCCCGCCAACTCCGGCTGTCTTGCCGGCACCGAGTCCGGCGGCATGGGCGAAGGCTGGGGCGACTTCTTCGCGACGGCCATCCGCATCAAGACCAGCGACACGAGCTCCAAGGACTTCACCATGGGCGCCTGGGTGTCCGACGACGAAGCGGGCATCCGAGCGTACCCCTACAGCACCAGCCTGACGACGAACCCCTACACCTACAAGAGCGTGAACTCGCTCAACGCCGTCCACTCCATCGGCACGGTCTGGGCCACGATTCTGTACGAGGTGGTCTGGGGCCTGATTGAGAAGCACGGCGGCAACGATGACGATATCCCTACCTTTGACTCGGCTGGTGTTCCTACCGATGGAAAGTACCTGACCCTGAAGCTTGTCGTCGACGGCATGGCACTGTGAGTTGACCTTCTTTGTTCACTCGATACGCTTCGGATTCTAACAGTGGATGCTTTAGACAACCCTGCCTCCCCAACTTCGTCCAGGCCCGAGACGCCATCCTGGATGCCGACGTTGCCCTCACCAGTGGCGCCAACAAGTGCGAGCTTTGGACTGCTTTCGCTAAGAGAGGCTTGGGCGAGGGAGCTGTTTACAGCACCAGCAGCCGAACCGAAAGCTTCGACGTCCCTTCAAGCGCTTGCTAGGTTTCTGAGCGAATCATGAGTTATAGTAAGAGCAGTATTTGAAGTGCAGAGAGCATAGATGGAAGGGTTGAGTTGTGATTGGATGGCACTTTTGGGTTGTCTTCAATTCTTCATGATCGAGTTATGTATCACTATCTTCAGTTATGATTCACGAAATGGCAGTAAATCCGAACTGTACGACTTTTGCAACGACTGAGAAACAGACGGCTCTGCCGTGAGCGTTGCCGTGAGTGACATGTACTATTATGCCTGTGAACTATCTAGTTCTAGACGCAACAATATGTCGGAAATATAGTGCTGACGCTATCGGTCCATCCCAACCGTTGGACTGGAGTTGATTTGTTGTTGAGAGCTCGGGCGAGACTATTATGTGGAGGCTACAAACTACACATATTAACGAACGTCGATGTCCTTGGAAAGCTTTATGATAGTTGTTTTATTTTTCGTTGGATAAAATGAAAGTTCTCAGAATTAAACTCTACAAGCAGTTCGTCGGCTTTCTTGGTTTGCAGGCTTACCAAACGCCAGTTGGCAAGGAGAAGAACAAGTTCAGAACCAGGTCAGATCACAAATGTGATACTGATGACAAGAAACCTATTGTTGAACCCCGCGACTCTTTGACATTGTGGTGATTTCTTGTCAACACTCACACCAAATAGACTGACTAGTTGTGCAAAGGGCTGCGAACTCCGAGGATGGGGATTCTGCCTTGGTGAAATACCTATCGAACGCACGCGTGAGACGAATTTTTCACAGGGTTTTGTGATATGACAGAGACAAAGGTCTAGTTCACTAGGTAAATCACCGTCTCTTCTATATCTATCCGAAGACCTACTTGGCCTCTTTATCTTAAGCTAATCAGGGGGGAGTCGACGTATCAAGGCACTGGGCGAACATCCTTGCTGTGCTGCCTAGACTTTCTTCTACGCCTCCGCGCCATATTTCTACGCCTCCGATTCATCTTGACGACGTCTAATTGTGCCATTTTCTCATGATACACGGCTAAATCGGTACCGGTAAGTACCATGTTGGGGTCTGAATACCTGGAGGTGTTGAGGATAATGATTTGGTTATCTGTTTAGTCTAGTCAGCGTCAAATGTCTCAGGCTGGGACTCAGGACATTGGGTAGTACTCACGCTGGGAGTAGCCCCTGGCGTGGAGAGCCATCAAGATTTGCTTGAATTCAAAGACGGTGGGAGGATCAGACATCTAGAAAAGGCTATTTTAGTCATTCAAAGACTGGAAGAAGACAGTAGATACAGCTTTTACATACCCGGAGAGGTTTGGTCTGGAATAACACAGAACAGCTAATCAAGTTAGGAGAAGCGACAAGATTCGAAGAAGCAAATCAAGAGTAATCGACGGCAAGTATAGTGAAGCCAGAAGTAAATTAAAAAAAGCTTTGTATTTGAGTGACCGACTGCCACTATATCTTATAGTACGGCTGGCCATTCATATGCAGACAAAGAACCGATTAGCCGCAGCAGCTTTTGTTCACGTCGAACACTTGCCATACAAAACTTGACCAGGTCAGACTACTAGCGCTTGGGCGTGATCACAACCCTTCAGAACAAAGAAAATCACTGGATGTGACACCAGCAGCCGAATCAACAGGCCTGTCTGTTCTTTGATCAGCTCACAAACGGGAGGAAAGCTTGGTTGGGACCCCCCAAAACACGGCTCTTCGTCTAACATTAGACGAGACCTAGACCCTGTTGTCTCTATTCATAGCGGAATTACAATTAACAGAGCCTTTCGCACTATCTGACTAGTCTTTCCACAGCAACAAAGGGCAAAGAGGAAACCAGATGCACACTCTTGACATTGTCAGCATAGCACCGGGGGCCTTTATACCAAGACAACATAGGAATAGACCATGAAAGACTGTGTCAGTAGTTACAAACAAAGCATCTTCTTCAGAAAACCATTTAAATGGTTTGCGAGTCTTCAGCTACAAAGTATAACGCAAAACTATTGAGCCCTCGGCATGCTTCTTCCTAAGCACAACCAGGACCAATTCAGCCAGCCTTTTTTCTCAGCCGCTCCTTCTCCCTCGACATCTTCCTGAAAAAGGCACTACGTTCGGTCTTCCTGTTCTTTATCAACGCCCGGTTCGCTGGCTTGTTCTGCTCAATGTAGGCCATATCTTGACCGCCGGTCAACTCGCCAAGCATCCCAGCCGTCCGCCTAACCTTGTTCTTTCTTGTTCCTTGACCTTTCTGCCGCACGTAGAAGAGGTCATCAGTCTTGATATCTTCCTCGGTCGAATTCTCGTTGTCTACTAGGGTGAGCTGGAGAAGTTCTCGCTGCTCGGCTGTAGTGGCAAACCCAAGGTTGGGCATCTTGCTCATGTCGGCTAGGCGCGTGATGACTTTGAAAGCATAGCCCTGGTCCACTAAGAAGGCCTGGCGCTTTGACGAGTAGAACATTTCCTGCGTGTCTTTCGAGACCAGGGAGTAGAAGAACGCATTGAACCCTTCGTCGTTCCTGCGTTTTGCCCGTAGAATTCTGCCCAGCCTTTGCGCCTCTTGCCGACGTGACCCGAAGTGGGAAGAGATTTGAATCAGACAAGTCGCTTCGGGAAGATCAAGGGATGTATCGCCAATTTTGGAGAGAAATAGTGTGTTGACGAGAGGGTTGTGCTGGAAGTTTTCCAAGATCCTGATCCGCTCCTCCTGTCCAGTGGCACCATAGATGAAAGCCTTGCCGAGTTTCAGCGCGTAGAGCTTCAGCGCATAGAGTTCATCCGAGAAGACAATTATCTTATCGCCACGGCGCTCATGATACTCGATAAGATATTGACAGGCCTGGAACTTGCTAGGGTTCATGGCACCTAGGGTCCGCTTCATCCGCGCGGGGACTTGTAAGTACTGATTGTAAAAGTCTGTTGGCATCGGGCACCATACTTCTGCGCATTGGACCCTGGCAATATGTCCTTGCTGGGACAACTCCATCCAATCTGCCTCGTAGAGCTTGGGCCCGATGAGGAAGTTGAGGTGCGAGATCTTGTCATCCTCACGGAGCAGGGTTGCTGTAAGCCCGAGCTTGGAGTGCGCTTTGATAGACGAGATGACTCTCCTGAAAAGATTGGCAGGCACAACGTGAACCTCATCGAGGAGCATGAGACCCCATTCTCGGCCTTGCAAAAAGTCCATCATCTTTTTCGAGTCGTGAGACCGTTCGCGGCTGTTGGTGACCATGGAATATGTCGTGACGATGACGCCGGTACTTCCTGAGAACTTACTCTTACTGTCGGCCGTGAAGGTGGTGATACTCTCAGGGTTGATATTCGACCACTTCAGAAACTCGTTGCGCCACTGCACAGCAGATACCGAGCTGGTGCAGAGTACAATAACACCTTTCTTGATTGTGCACGCCGCTGTGATACCGACCAACGTTTTACCAGCACCACATGGCAGGACGATGATGCCGCTCTTGGCTCGGCCGTTTCCAAACATCTTGCTCAGGCTCTTCTCTTGATACGGTCGAATCTGCGTGTTTGGTCGCAGGTCGATTTCGAGATCGGCGTTGATGTTGTCATAGCGAAAGGCGTACTCTTCAAGAATCGGATACGAAAGTTCTAGGCATCGCTTCTGGACCGTTTCAACAGCAATGTCGGGGATTTCGAACGTGTGTAGGACTTCCTTTTCCTCGTTGTCTTCTTCGTTCAGTGCGGTATAGACATCCGCGTCATCCAAGCCCCGAGCTTGTTCAGCGGTGTTCTTGTTAGGGTCGGGCAGGTCGGCCTGCTGAGCACCGGCAGCGTTCTTGGTCCCTGGAATGACCAGCCCTCTGCTTGCGGGTTCGAGTGTCGTCGTAATCTCGTCCGAGCCGTGCACTCGAAGCTTCCCAATGACCTCGTCCTTCAGGAGCATCTGAAGAACCTCGGCGTCTGTACTCTCCACAAAGTACCTGTTGCTCTTCAACACCAGCTTCACTTTTCCGTAGCTCTTGGTGCAGGACTTGATGAAGTTTCGGATGCTGGATGGGAATTCAGTCTTAAGAAATCGATCAAGAGTGCTGATGATGTCTTGGGGATGCAAGCCAACAGAAACAGCCGCGTAGAGACTGTGAGCCGTCAAAGCGTACTCGTGGAGAAAGGTAGGCCTGGAGTTAGGCTCGGCGATGGTGATGAGGAAGTCGGTCGCTTGCTCTGATAGAGGATTGAATCTCTCAAGGATGATGACCCCCTTGTTAGGATCGATCCATAACGGACGGTTCCGATGGTCTAGTTTGAGGGGTAGGTCGGAGAAGTCTCGACCTTGGAAGAATCGTGACATGTTGCTTCGGGCGTTGCGTTTGTTGGGATCGCCGCCATGCTGAAAGCGATTGCTGGAAACGTCCCAGGAGCTGACGAACTTGTCGGCTTCCCGCTCCAACTTGTCCTCTCTTTCTTTCTGGTCCTTTGTGACATCCTCGTCGAAATCGATGGCCTTTGAAGGCTTACACGGGCGGATGCTTCGAGGCGTCGATGGGCCCGGGGTTGAGTTGGCAGAGACTTTTCGGACTTTGGCAGGACCAGACGCCGCATTCCGAGCCTTTCTCTTAGGGGGCATGGTTGCAAAGAAGATCGAACAAGATGCCCGCGCGAGATTGGCTTGCCTGAGTTGAAAGAAAGACTGTAGACGACCACAAACAATAACAAAGCCCGGTGCCGTTGATGTCACGTGCTCTCGTCGGATGTTCGTGCTGACATCATTTCCAGCACGCCCCAGCCCAGACCGAGTGCTGAGTAGGGTAAGGCTTCCTTGATGCTCATATTAGGGCCGTGAACGAGACGGTCCGTGAACAGCTCAACACCTCTACGGAACAACAACAGACAGCTTTCATAACAGCTAGACTAGACTACTTAGAAGCTAGACCCGGTCGGATTGAGCAGCCCCACCTTGGTCACGAGGCTCCCCAAGCTCCGTCCGCGTTTCCTATTTCGAAGGAACAAGGCACTTTGTATCATTTTCTATGCTCTATTGTGAAAAAAGGCATACTGTTTGGTAACCTGTTGTTCCTATATCTAACCAGCTAGAGATTAGTAGACCAGAACAGCCTTGGTTAGTTGCCCCCATAGTGCTTGAAGCAGTAATTCCCAACCGACAATCTTACATATCTCTTCATATGAAGCGCTTGCGTCATGTCGCCAGCTGTTATCGGGTCTCTTGCTGTCAGTCCGACGGTCAATAAATCTTCGGCCCTCCATCCAATGTTCATGCTTGCACAGCACTGGCATCAACTATTCATACCACATATCATACCCTTGTGCAGAACTCGGCGAGCCTTCTTGCACCATGTAAAGGATATAGGTGCAACTTAGCAGAGTGCCTCACAGCTTCTGACAGAAGATCCTTTGAGCCGCAAAGATAGCGCACCAGACTCTACCTCCTCTTTTCCCTATCGTTAATCTCCACTGGGCAGGTCTAGCACAGCAGGGAGTGGCTGCGGCACGCCAAACTCTGGTATATCGCCTGGCTTAAATGTTACTAGCTGAGCAAGGGTATATATACTTGTCCATGACACAGGAGCCGCCCGAGTTGCTCGTTGCGTGAAAGGCATTCTATAGTGATGTTAGTTGCAACGTAAGAATTCTGAGCTAGTGAAAAGTGAACTGACCCAATTTTGGCTTCCGTCTGGAGAAGTAAAAAAGCAGTCATGTCCAGTGCCATTCACTTATAAGAACACTAGGCCAATATTATCCCATGATAAAGCTTTCAAGGGATCGCCGCTATCATAGTGTAGGAGCCCTAATTAGCGAGTTTGGGCGTTCCACAGAAGAAGCTGAGTAAGACAGCCAGATTTCTCCATCACGGTACAGTGACTGTTTCGTTAGTGTGTTTGTTCATGCTCCCCAGCAGAAGTAACTCACGTGAGGGGCTTCGTTGACAGCAGTAATGTTGTTAGGGGACGAGTTGGTTGTGTTTTTCTCCCATGGCTGATCCGAGATTGAGATGACATGCCAGCCGTCGACTGTCCACACGCCTGTGTCGAGCCGAGTTATTGCAAGAGATGTAGCTCGTCCTCATTGATGATACTCAGCACATGGGATCGCTCTTCTCCTAAAATCTCTAAGTACGTGCCATCAATACTAAAGGCAAAGTTTCCATCTGCACCTCCCTGAAACCCGCTAGGAGGGACCAGCTCTACCAGGTAAGTGCAGTCGCAATGCGACGGCTCAGCGGCATTGCCGCCTTGAAGAACTCGCGTGTGGCAGCTATAGCAGCAAGTCAAGGTCGCGTCAAATATAGAATAGAACATACACCAGGTGCCGTCGATTCTGTAGATTTCTAGCAACCACATGTTCGCGTTACGAGTCTCATTTGTGTCGATCCTAGCGTTGTCGCCCTCGTGATTTCGATGTGGTCGTACGAGGTGTACGTCCTGAACAGAATGAGTTGTAAATGTTCCTTTTAGGTTCATACCAAGTACAAAACATTAGTGTTATACAGAACAAAAGAAATAGTACGCATGGGTGATACTGTCCATCTGCGAACACCGGGGAGGGGTCCGGTGCAGGTTTTCGAATGGGATGTGGAAGGCTTCAACGCTAGCTGCATAGAGCGTACACAGCAGCCCAAGTCTGATAATTGGTTCCATAGTGAGTAAATGTCTGGTTGAGATGCGCGACGCTGCTGGGGGCGTTGGCAAGCTGGCAGTTGCACGCATATATACCAAAGACCAGCCCTCACGCGTCTTCCTTGCGTCACGGACGTTAGAGAAGCTTAAGTGCCATTGGAGCTTTTGCTCATCATGTCTCAATCCATGAGCGGTGCGGCAATACAGAGCAAGCTTTACGGGTAAAAGTCCCACTCCACACTAACTATGCTGATATCGACTCATGTAGATCGACGATTTCCTTGCAAGAACAAATGGAACAAACGTATTCAACTACTCAGAGCGATTTAGTTTGAACCGCGTTCATGATAGATTGGAGCGCATGTTTTGGTCATGATTCCTCTTTGGAGTAGCGATGCCGAGGCAGGATACGCGTAATTCATCAAATGTAGGCCATTGTTAGGCACACAAGACCTTGACAGCACTTTTTATAATCAACTTTCTCAAATAAGGGAGCATTCAACAGCGGTGCCCTTCGCACAAGTCGAAGCTGTGAGCACCGGCAATGGACATGCTCTGATGGGTAGTCCGACTGACGGAGAAGAAAACACCGAGGAGAAAGACGAAAGCAACCGTGGTGTTAGTCAAATTGTTTACAGCGAGCTTAGAGGTCCCACTAATAAGCGCAAAGATTAAAGAGCATAAATCAATGCTGTAGATGGTAGAGGGCCTACGACCAATACCGACGTCGATATGTGCACCAGCGAGTGAGCAAAGAAGGCCAAGCACGCTGCTAACAGTATCGAGAGCCTACGACTTCTTCTCATCGGTGAAGCCGGCTATGTTCATCGTGGTCACAAGACAACAATTAGATGGCCAGTTGCCCGAAGCTTGGCCCATGATAGCCATTCCCGGTACAAGTATAAGGCGTTGACGATTCCGGCGTAAGATCCATAGCTATCGGCAGTCTCACCGCCTCTTTTCGGAGGCTTCGGGTCAGGTCTGTGCCACTCCTTGGTCTTAAGGTGGACGACAAATCTACTGAGCCTTTGTCGTGGAGTCTGTCTAGAATAGCAGCGGGCCCTTCGCGCTTGTCGTTTGACAAAACACGTCAGAGGCTTCATATTCTCTTGTGACAAGAACTAAACATACCGTTCCGGAAGAAAGAATTCAAAATCATGCACATGATACTAGAAGTCAGAAGCTGAATCCGACTTGAAACTCTCTAGTCATCATTCTTATCGGCATACGCATTGCCGTAGATGACTCGAGATTTTAAGTGTTACCGCAGACGCAGAATATGCGGGTGTGCATGAAGGAATGACACAAAACTTATCCTGTATTTTCAAGGTCCTTTGATAAGCCATGCCACAGGCCTCCCATTATGCTACCGCCGAGCTGTTAAGATATCCACAGTAGTACGCAACGAAAAGCACGGAGTAAAGCTAAAGTTTTGATGCCGTCCATGGCGAGTATTTGCTACGGTAGACTTCATAGGCGATTTCCGTTGAAGTAGCCTCATTCGCCAAGCCACGAGGGATATCCCTGAGCTTCTCGTGCTCGCAAGGAGCACTTTGTGGGCCGGTCTGCAATGCGTTGGAAAGGGAGGCCCGCTGCCATCCTTGAGCCTGTAGCTGTTACTGCAGCGATCAGAGTGGGTCTTGGAAGGAAGGGTTCCTTCGACTTAGCCGTCTTGATTGATGACAAGAAACTTTTGCGGCATTCCTGTTCATACTAATCTTAGAGCATCGCTCCAAGAACCTTGGGCGGTACAATCAATGTTCAAGTCGTGCTCTTGCTGTACTGTTAGAGTACAATGCGGCAAGGCCCCGCCAGTGTCCTCGTGAACCCGGAAGAGGGGGGAAACGGAACAGGGCACGTTAGGGGCATAGCGAGATCAGCAAGTAACGAGTCTTTCCGATTCTTCATCATGTGTCTAGCCTTTATCAGACCTAGTTAGCTTTGAAGTGTTTGTCAGCTCCGATATCCTTGTTAGCAGGAACGGAATGGGCATTAAATCCTCTTGATATAGACTTCCGTGTTACCACTCCGGAGTCCTAGACCTGGCGAGGATCAACATTCGATGTGAAAATATGTTGATTCAGCACCGCTCGTGGGCTGTTGACCTTGTGAAAGAAATCTCTAATACTATCGCAAGAGGCGCGTATCCTCGTCCAACACGCCAAACAAGCTCCCAATCTCCTTCCCCACCATTCTCAACTCATCCGCCACTTGACCCGTCACAAGAGCATAAGCATAGAGCAGGGCGTAATCTTTCTCCTCTACCAGGAGCTCGGCAGGCTCACTACTACTGTCTCCTGCTACACTCACCGACCGGGCAGAATACTCCTTTCGAAACTCAAAGATCTTGCTGAGGAGGTTCTCCCTCACCGACACGATGCTGGGAGTGGCATCCGCGAACGGGTACTCGAGCATCGTCGAGCTAGCGACTACCTGGAATGCCTGGCATATGTGATCGCACAGAATCGCGCGTTCGCGAGCAGTGTATTGCAGCAGAGCCGCTTCACCCTCTGTGATATGTCCCTTGCGACACGACACGAGGCTCATGCCGTAGAAGCCATCGAGGATCCGCGTCGTGCCTCGCAGGACCCGCCCGTAAACATCCATGGGGAAGGGGCCGCGCAGTTCAAACTCGGACGCCGCGGCCTGTCTGAGGCTTTCAAGGTTGGCGGCGTACCTCTGCAGGGCAGCTTGCTCGCCGGACTTGAGGTAGCTCTGGGAACCTTCGCTGCGGAATAGCACAGCGAGGGGACCGCGCTTCCAGATCAAGCCCATCTGGAGGTGCAGTACCGAGAGGCTTTCCTTGAACTTGCGGCGGGCCGAGATGGGGAACATGACTCGGCAGACGACGAGGCCCCATATGATGCCCGCCGTCACGGCAATGGCTCGATGCTTCGCGATCTCCAAGATGTCGGGATGTGCGCCACCTTCATCGCCAGAGCCGTCTTTGCCATCTGCCTTCCTCTGCAGGCTGTACGCATGCAATGTCGACACGTTGTACGCCAGCAGACTAATGCGTCCCAGAGAAGCCTTGCCGTGCTGGACAATGATGTAGAAGTTTATGAAGCTGGTCAGCCAACCTAGGAAGATCAAGGCCAGGGCATAGCCATGGCTCACCTTCCAGTTGATGACGGAGAACAGAGCTCCAAAGAGGGTGCCGATGAAGCGTGCCCAGCCCACGGTGTTGGAGGCACCGACAGTCATGGAACAGACAATCATGAAGGAAAGCAAACCCCATTCACCCCGCCACTGATTGTATACCTCTCGTGTTTCTTCGATGAAAGCGAGCATAGCCCACAAGGCAGCTCCAATGCCGACTTTAAGCCCAAACTGAACTGTTCAAGGTCAGCAAGGCTTCCAGGGGCCAGGTCTGCTGACTTACTGTCGTCTCGTGCCATCTTCTTGAACAAGGCTGAAATATTTCGCCAAATCCAAGCTAGGATCTTGTTCGCATCAGGGGCATTATACCAAGTACCGATAGCAACTGGCGTAGGCACTGCTGCAGAGTCATCCGGTGAGCTGGCCGGCCGCTGTCTTGTCTGGATCAGGTCATCTGCTTCTACAGACCCAAATAATCTGATAGCCTTGTTACGGCCCTCTGCGTTCCCATCCTTCCACCAAACAAGCCACCGCCAGCTACGGCTTCCGTGCAAGACGACATATTCCAAATCATCTAAGACGTCTAGATACTGCAGCACCTCTTCCCCAAAGGCTTGTAGGCTGAAGGTGAAGTGTCCACAAGCAGCACTGACTTCTTCCAAGTTCGACCGTGTTGTTTCGGACGAGCCCAAATGTTCGATGCGGTCGTAGAGTCCTTGCAGAGCGGCCGCCCGACTCGTGTTGAACGTGCTCAGAGAATCCATCAAGTTTCGTCGTAGATCTTCATCGGTATTGACCTCATAGCTTGGAGGACGTCCAAATTGCGGTTCGTGCAGGATCCTGCAGAGGATCTGCCGCAAAGACGACATGGACAATCTCATGGAGGTCTTGAACAGTTCAAAGAGGTCGGAAGATGTGTTCAAAGGTGCTTCTCCTGCGGCGTCATGAGTGAACGGCTTTGGATGCTTCAACTGTCCGAGCTGCGTATTTATTGCGTTTCTCAGTCCACCAAGGGCTTGCGCCAAATTCTCCATCGAGGTGGCAACAGATTTCTCATGGTCGTAGATGTCTTCGTGTCCAAGGAAGTAATGCTCGAACTTGGCTTCTCTCATGTCCTTCATCATCTGAGAATAAGCCGTGGAATGGTGGGCTGAAGCAGCTGCGAACCCCTCTGACACAAGACCTTCCTCGGACCCGCTAAGGAAGCTCCCCGTGATCATATAGAGCATGTCGCCCAGGGGAACCGAGACCCGGTTCATCGTTTGGCGGAGTGACTGGCGAGCAGAGCTTCGCCATAGGAGCAGGTTCACTGCAGCCGTTGTAGTGATTCCTATAACAAGCATCTTGGACACCTGGGCGATCTTCTCATTGGAGAAGACGTTGGACACGACGTGGTTCTCCCTGGTGACGACGCTGATGATGGCCAACGATGCGAGGGTGCTGCCGACGTTGACGAGAGGATTCGACATTCTCTGCTTGACCCAGCCTATGAAGCCAAACCCGCCGCCAATGAACACGGTGACGACCAAAACGTGTGAGGCCGTCACCAGGTGCATAGTTGAACCGAAAAACACCGAAGTGGCCATGGATAGTAGAGATATGATCTCTGCGTAAGCGACAGCCACGATGGCGATCAAGATGGCCTCGATCATGGATCCCACGGACCGGGCCGGGTGGAAGTAGACGGTGATAGTTGCCACGACATGTTTTCCGTCCGGCTTGCCGAGGAAGTTGGACAACGGCGGGGCGAATATGGCAAGACTGGCCATGGTGTAGGCCATGGTGCATTTGAGGACTCCACGGCCTTCGGGCGTGTCAAGCCAGCGGCGGAACTGCGCTGCGGTGTCCTGGACGCCATTTCTCACGGCCTCGATGAGCTGAGGCATCGTCGGAAGGCTGTGAGGCTGGCATTTATTCCTCTCAGTCAAGATCCAGAACAGAGTCTCGTGAGAATATGACGAATGCTGTCTAGCTACTTCCGTTGATGTTATCAGGTGATTCGTCGCTGAATCAGCCAGCACGGGCCTCATCGGCCTCTTCAACGGCTTCTCAGCCGCTATTCTAGTATCCCGTCATCCTGCGTGGAGCCTCTGAGTGATCTACAATTGTGTGGTGGTGCTTAACTTATTCCGTCCTCGCTAGATTTGACACGAAGTCTGGCGTCAAGAAAGCGAGACTCATTGTGAACGAAGATAGGTACGCAACTTACACTGAATGGCCTGGGACCATCATCCAAGTCGAGACCATGTTAGAGCAGTCTAGCCAGGGATCGATCGCATGCATGGAGAAGGACAAATGAGAATATAGTTACAGAGTCCGTAGCATTCTAGCCCAGTTTAGACAGTCGAGCTCTTATAAATTGCCGTTGTTTCCTGTAGTGGGCTGTCGCCTCTCCCTTGCGACCTTACCTGAGCATCTCTCTTTCACGGCTCCCTTGAGGCAAGATGAAGGCTTGGTCGGCTCTGTCGCGCCGCCGGCTTTCGCCGTTCAAAATGCTGCCGCGTCGCCCTGCTAACCTTCATCAGACGACACCACAGTTACGGCCGAGCCAACAATTACCACGGTAAATACTGCAACTACAACTACCACCGAGTCGTCTGCAGCAGCACGCACCATTACGTGGGTCCTCCACTACCCCGAGGACGACGAAAGCCCCGATATCTACCGGGGGGGGGGAGGCATTCTCCCCATTCTTTCCGTTGAAACGCACTGCATTCATGTCCATTCCCTACCAGCAAACCACCTTCGTCGTCCGTGGCGGCGACAAGAGCGTCGTAGCCCTCGACGGGCCGGGGCAGGGTAATTTCGCCTGCCACGCCTACGACGTCGATGAGCCCTCAGGAAATTTTGTTTTCGGTGCCGAGGCGGAAACGGCTACCAATGGTATGTCCAAGGCCCAATGTTGGGTAGACGCGTCGGATAGGTTTCGGTGCTTCTATAAGCCGCCCGGTGCCGGGGGAGGAATTGCGATTTGTGGTGACGGTTACATGACTATCTCTGTCCCTGGGTATATACAAGCATGCGGCGTTAATACCAATACCCATGTGACTCTCTCAGCTGACAACGTTGAAGGCGATTAGAGTACTGCTTTTTTGCAGGCAAATTATGCATCCGAAAGAGTTGCGACGTACGCCCAAATTTCGGAAAGTAACAGGCAAGTTAATTTACTTTGTACATACTGAGACTCTATACATTGAGCCAGGCAATGATAACTACACTCTTGCAAACTATACGTGTAGTCTACAGCTTCGAATCGTGCGAAGAGTAACCAGGAAACTCCCAAAAGCACCTGACTTGCTTTGTAGACAGGGCTAATAGATGGCATGGTATCAGATTCTGAATGTTCCTCTGTTCGTGGCATCTAGAATGGGCAGCAATACCAACAGCGTTCATCGCGGCAGTTGGGGCTCTGCACCAGGCATAGTTCGTACTAAGTGGACTGCAAGTCAACGAATACGCGATGATGGTAAGCTCCGGGCAGTACCAAGTCCTCAACCTCACAGAGTCCGTATGTGGACTGGCCAGGCATAGAGGACGGCGGGAGGCACCTGAAGTCATGAGCCGGGCGTACGTTGCTGCGGTCGAGGGCAGACCCGCCCTTGCAAGACACGCTGGAGAATATCCCACTAGTTGTCAAACACTTGGGTTTAGCACAGCTCTCGAAGCACTGCGATCCTACTCGCTACTTGGGATGCTACCCGTTGAGGGTTGACGAGCTTCTCAAGAGTGGCTGGAGCATCGCTGAGGAAAGTGCAACGCAAGGTGGGAGTCAGTACTACAAGTTCGCATGTCTATCGATTAGTTTGGAACATCTCGGACATGGAAGAGTTACAGTCCTCGCATAAGTCAAGACGACTGCTGAAACTATTTAGAGTATATCTAGCCACTCCAATCTTCTTGACTCGCCATATATCAATCCATTGACTCTCGGGCTCCTGCCATAGAATTTGGGTTGTTTAGATACGAAGAGTCGGCATCTGGTACTAGACTATCCGGATTCTTATAGCAGTTATCCCTACATTGCGCTAGTCGAAAGTTCAGCAACCGCTCGTCGATAATCACAGCGCAGAAGTGATCGTCGTGTCTATCAAAGGATTCCGCATGATACATTGGGGGGCTCCTTTACTGGCCGAGATGTCCTCGGACAAAAATGAGGTGGTCTGAACGCGGAGAGCCTGCTAAAGCACTGTGAGTCGTCCTGAATATGATATTAAGGTCAAAAATGCACATAATTTTGAACAGTGAGTGCACATCGTCAGCATGGCTTTTGTGTATAAAGTACAACGACAACGCAGCACAGGTCATACGAGACATGTTTAGAACACCTCGGTCATTGGTGCCGTGCAATTGAGCTGGAGGTAGACCATGGTGAAATCTAGGAATGTCCTGTATTCGTACTGATCGATCGTTTCAGTGACAGAAGTCTTCTCCGTTCCTCGCACTCCGATGGCTTGCCCAGTCCATGGTTTGTCGCCTTGATTATCACACATCTCGCTGCTTGAGGAAAGAGGTATATTGGACTTTTCGTTCCTGTCGTTGTCATGGTCCGTACATTGGACAGACGCTCACATGCGTCTACAGGCAATCTCTCGAACCACGGCATGTTCTTGTCTATGCCTTGGCATCGCTTCCGGCCGTAGCGATAGCACGAGGAATGCTAGAGTTTGAGACTATCGATGACTGTGTTCAAAACTGTTTCAGGTTGACTTCACGTGTCGCTATCGCTGTAGTACTATACTAGCGAGACTGTACAACAGACTACTAAATCATCAAATGTTACTCGGCAGTCCCTTTGCCGGTCTGTGCCGTGTGAATTGAAGCAAACTGCGGCGTAGAAGATTCGTTCCATAGGAAGAAAATGTACCAGCAAAAACAAGTGGTTGAGGGAAGCTCAGGATCACAGTGGTCCCTTGACGTCCTAACAAGCTTTCAATGGACGTTTCAGGGTCGTTCGTTTTGTATCATCTACGACTGAGCCACCCCCGGCCTGCATGGCATCTAATTTAAGCACGATACACGCCGTCAAAAGTTTCTGGTAAGACGGCGGCAGTTTTGGGGTCATGGAACTGACAATTAAGTTAGAATAGTACAACTGCAATTCCAGTGGTGCAGCGCTATTGGTGCATCGCGTGACGATGTGCACGGTTTCGCTGGTATTAATATGTAAATTCGGAGTCTGGGGCAGGCGAGGATCCGCTCTTGGAAAGAAAGCGGTTACAGATGTTGCTGGCGATGCCTGATCTAGTTCGACAGCGCTTAGAATTGAAAGGGTTGACGGGGACTGGTTGACGCTCCACTGGTGTGCTCGCAGCCAACCTAGACTAAGCTACGAATTGAGCGTTGTTGAGCTCATGTGCCGTGATGTGTCAAGTCTGCCACATTATGAAGAATGCCTACCAACAGATACATAGTACTTGATCGCTGCCGGCCTAGAGTACAACCACCCGGACGAGGCTATGCTAAAATTACAAGACTAAACGCTACTTGTCCCACGCACCGAATCCATCAATCTGTGGAACTTGATGCTCTACGCGACCTGAGCCGAGCAGAGGAGGCGGCAGTGTTGCTATAAAAAGGAGTGTTTCGCAGGACGGGAGATACCCTATACATACTAGGTGCTCCTCCAGGATCCACCGAGCCCCAAAACTCGGCCAAAACGAACCAGGACGATCATACATGGACTACTTCGTACTCCACCAGTTTGAACATGGCTAGCGTCGCAGTGGTTCGTTGGGAAATGGGAAAGTTCTCGTATGGAAGAGAGATCATCACGCTCGGGCAGGAGGTGAGAGAGCCAGGGGAGTGATTGTCCAAGCTACATAATTACGGGAATCCCGTATGAAGGGAAATGGAGAAAAGGAGAGCCGTGATAATGGGGACGTACATGGAGGGCGCAGCAGATTTACGAGCCAGAGAACAGGAGAACCTGGCCTGAATTGGCTGAGTCGGGATGCATTCCCTACAAGTCTAGATACTATGTACGACGTATCTATGGCGTCGAACCATTTGACTGCAAATAGCTGGCTGCTCGGAGTTCGGGGAGGGATTCTCTAGCGGGCAGCCTTCAGCCAGGCAGTGCAGCCCAGGCTGAGTAGGTACCTATGTACGGGGCCTCGGCTAGGCGCCCGAACACAGGTCCAATCAGGGAAGGTGGTCCGTAATCCTACAAAGCTTAGCATACGATCAGGGTGTTTCTAGTTCTAACACAGTACGTACATGGTAGTAACTACTTAAGGAAGGGGAAACAGCCCAGGGGTATCAACCTGGAAGCCCGCCTTGCCGCGCTCCACTGTGATATCACCACCATCTCAGCAAGTGAAGAGAGAGAAGGAGAGAGAAAGAGAGAACCTTGTGAGCCCTTGTCTCGGTACCTACGCACGAATCCTAATGGATGAGCGCTGCTCAGCTGGAGTCTGCTTCACACACCAAGGCGCACACCGCGGCAGTCTGTCTCACATAGTATTAACGAAAACTGACTGACTGGCCCCCCCAAGGCCTCCTCCAAATGCAAAGATGTGCATCCGTGAAACCAGCGTTGCAGCAGCGCTTGGCGGCTGACGCCCTGTGGTCTGCGGTCATGCATGCATCGCCACTTTACCTTGGACGGGCTCGCTTTGCGGCACAACGGTCGCATCTGACGCCAGCGCCATGCCGGAAACGGTGCAAGTTCTCACAGATTTCTGTTCATTTTCTCCTGGTCAGCAAGGGCAGGCAGGCAGGCAGGCAGGCAGGTTGCCTTGACTTGACTGGATAACATGACGCGAGAAGCCTGAACATTCCTTTGACCATCGAGATTGCTTTGCGGCGGCGCTGACACATAATTACCATTGTGCAGCCGCAGCAATAAGCTGACTACCTAAGACTGGGTGACACTAATTTCGCGCTGAGCTGACCCAGGCTTGTCCGGGCATGGCTGGCTGGCGGCTGCTTCCGGGTACTAAGGTAGTACCTACTTACCTAGTTACTGCTGTAGCTTCGTTAGCCTGTTGGTCGCGTGCGCGTGCTTGCTCAGACATCCGATCCCGCAAAGAGATGGTGATCGCGTGCCTGGAGCAGGCGGCTAGGTACAGGTAGGTAAGGGGGGTTTCATGGTGAAGACCTTTGGGGCGATGAGATGAGCCGCCCACCGCCCCTCCCTGGAACGCCCTCTGAAATCTATTCCTTCTTTGGCTTGCTTTGCTTGCTTGCCTGCTGGATGAGCCAAGCCCCCTTCTCCCAGGGGCCTGCGCTGGCCGCTGCCTGGCCCAAGCATGCATGCATCCTGGCATTTTCCCTGCAACCAACCCACTCGGAGACGCTCCTTGGCGTTGGTTTCAGCGGGGAATGCAGCCTTCCGGACTCCGAGAAGGGGAGGGGGGGGGGGGCCGCCAACGCCTCTAGCCTAGTCGCATCGACCATCTCGTGTTTGAACCGCCGACGGGAACGGAACGGGGGCCAAGTCTCGGGAACGAGACGGAAGAAAAAGGGCAAGGAAGGCAAGGAAAGAAGGGGAAGAAGCAAAGCTGGAATGCGGCAGTGGGGAAGGGGAAAGGGAATTTGCGGGAGCGGGTCGTGTTTTGGCTCTGAAGTTTGTTGCGAATTGTGATGATGATGATCACTGATGAAATACGGAATGCGGGCGGGCCATCCTCAACTTTCCTAACCCTGGATGGTCTCAGAAATGTGGAGGGGCTCTACAGCAAGCCGCATTCCATTAAACACACACACACGGCTTGCTATGTGCTCGGTCATTCATGATTGTTCGCTGCTGTATGGATGATATTGGAGGGATGGAGGGATATGCGCTTGGATGGCCAAGTAATTAATTAACCACTGGATCCTTCGTCTCCGTCTCCTCTACTCCGGATATGTGTAAGGGATGATACTCCTGGCAATTCCCAGCCTTTGTCGCGATGAGATCATAGACTAGACTCACTCCGGGCCGGCGGTTGGCTCCCTCGCAGGTCGGCCGGCCACCCATCATCCATCCCTGACGCCTCTGCCAACAACCTGTTGTTGGCAATGATGCTGTAGGATTGATCTATCTGACTAGCTAGCTCCAAGGGGGCGGCGTTATAGGCCTTAGGTGCCCTAGGTGGTGGCCTCAGGCCACCACCCCTCAACACCACCCCACAGCTAAGGGAACCCACAAACAAGTAACGCATTTATAAGCCCTTTTCCATATCAAATTGACTAATTCCTTAGTGTTTTATATATCCCAGGTATCTGGCTTCCGCATCTAGAGTTATACTATAAATCTCTTATGGGTTATATACCTTAGCGCCTTTGTTAGCCTATCTATAATCATCTTATCTGTATAGATCTACTAAAGGTTAAAATAGCCTTTCTTAGTGTGTTAGATAACCTATTTAAAGTGTATATTAATATAATATATTCTTGCTGTATTTCTCTTATTTAATACAGCTAGTCTTATATTCTAGCTGTTTATAAATAGTATATAGGGCTTAGGCTGTTTTAGCCTAGCTTTCTTAATTAACTATAATATCTATAAAACTAATATTCCTGCTAGGGTTAGGTTTATAAACTCTACTTTTATTAATAAGATCACTATAATAGTCTGCCTCTTTAATTTCTAAAAAACTAGTCTATTACTAACAAATATAATATACCTTATAGTTAAGTAATATATTATATAGTTATCTATAAAGAAAGTATCTATATATACTTAAAGCTTTAAGTTTCTAATATTATATTTACCGCCTAGTATAAGAGCTAGGCAGGGCATACTATAAAGGTAGTAGAAGAGGTGTTTTATTACTTTCTTATAATACTTAGTAGGGCCTATATTAGCCTTATATATCTTCTAGGTTGTAAATATAATATTAGGTCTTATACCTATTAATAGATAGTTAAGACTTTCTGTTTTTTTAAGCTATTAGGTTTATAGTATAACAATTTTGTTATCCTTTTAGTTACCTGGGATTTTATACTTAAGTGGCTATAATATCTTTACTAGCTTAAGATGCCCTATAGTGAATTTTTTAATAATCTTCTTAGTGTAGTATTCCTAATAAATATAAATATAATAGTTATTTCTCTTTCTGATAATCTAAAGGCCTAGAAAGTCTTTTATTTCTCTTAGAGCCTTAATCTTAAATAACCTACTAATCTTATCTATAATAGTGTTAACCTTTTTCTTTATCTAGGCAGCTATAACTATATTATCTATATAGAGAATTAATAGTATATTATTCTTACACTTAAAAATACAGACCTCTAATATTAAGAACTTAAAGCTTATTAAGGTAAGCTCTTAGGTAGCTATAGAGAACTACTAGGCTAGGAAGATTAGAAGGCTATAAAGAGCTTTATTAAGAAGGTAAACTTAGTCTATACTATTTTTAAAGCTGTATAGCTACCTAATATAGATCTTTTTCTTTACTGCTATATTTAGAAATACTATAGTAATATTATACTAAGCTGTTTTATAGTTTAAGATAGCTATAAGTAAGTAGAATAATCTTATAGAGGCTATATATACTACTACTATATAGAGCTCTCTAACAGTATAATTATTATCTTGCTCTTAGTCTTCTTAGACTACCTATTAGGCTCTTATATAAGGGTTTTTATCAGCAGGGTATTTTATATTATAAACCTATTTTCTATTAAGGACTTAGGCCTCTTATAGTCTCTCTATAAGGTCTTACACAGTCTTATTAATAAGGTTATTATATTGCTTTTTCTTAGCTAGTCTTTAGACTTTTATATAGTTCTTATATTTCTAGGCTTGCTTTTAGGTCTTTAGGGCTATAATTTTATCTAGTATAATTTTATATACCTTTAGTAATATAAATATAATATGCTAGACTTTCTTAATAATCTTGTCTTACTCTTTATACACCTTAGTAGGTACAGTTAGGCTATTATACATCTTTAAGTAGTTAGGTCAGCTCTGATTTTATATAGTATAATTAGAGGGCTTAGGAGGGGCTTTCTTTTAGTATTACCTTTTCTCTCTCTAAGGCTAGGGCTTAGAAATAGGCTTAGTGCCTAAGATCTTAGTCAGGGGGTCTTATAAGGTCTTAAGAGTATTTTTAAAGCTACCTAGTATGTTAGGGAATAGTATTTCTGCCTTAAGGATATTATTATTAGTCTATCTATAAGGGGAGGCACTAAAAGATAAAGTTATTCTTCTCTAGGCCTCTTATAGCTTTATAGTAGCTCTAGGCTTATTAGCTGACTTTTATTATATCTCTAGCTTAGTAATAGTCTTCTGCTGCTTTTTGTGGACTTCTTTAGGTCTTATAGTAATATAGCTTTTAATAAAGATTATATAGCCGCCTTCTAAGATCTCTAGGTTAATTAGTATAGCCTTAAGCTCTAGGATATCCTCTAGGCCTTTCTTATCTCTATAGATCTCTCTAAATCTAATATCTCAGGCTCTTATAACCCTCTCTTTATCAGAAAGCCAGACCTTATAGATATATCTCTTTATGCCTTCTATACCTACTAGAAATCCCTTCTAAGCTTATAGAGTTATCTTTTCTAATCTAACTCTTCTCTAGTTAAAAACACATATATAGGCAATATATCCTTATATTCTAATATGCTTAAGGTAGGGTATATAAGGCATATTAATAATCTAGAACATCTTCTAGATTAGGGCTTTATTATTCTTATTAACAGAGGTAGAAAGTCAGTTATTAATATAGATGCTTACTTTAATATAGAGTGGTTATAGCAGCTTTAGCAGCTTAGTATTAATACACACAGCTTAGGCTCCTTTAATTAGGGCTCTACTAGCTCTCTTAATACAGCCGTTTTGTTCTAGTGTATAAGGAGTGCTAAATCTTATACTAATACCTTCCTTTAAGGCCCAGCTCTTAATCTTCTTGCTTTTAAACTTTAAGGTGTTATTAAAGCAGAGCATCTTAACCTTATATTTAGCACTTATGTTTTTTATAGCCTTTTTTCACCTCTTAATCTTAGGTAAAGCCTAGTCTCTTATCTAAAGCGGAATATACTAGTAGAAGCTTATAGTAGTATTAATTCTGTGGAAGCTATAGTAATAGCCCTTAAAGCCCTATAGGGTCAGCTTAATAATATCCTAGAAAATATAGTCTAGAAAGACTAAGATCTTAACCAGAGGGGTCCTACTAACTATCTTATTAGCCTTAGCTAGGTAATAAGTCTTATAGTAGAATCCCTTTAATATAGTAGTATTAATATAAATACCTATATCCTAATAGGCTCTAAAAACTCTATTAGGGCTAGTATAAGCCAGCTAGTAGTATATAATACTATATTTAACAGCCTTAGTAGATATATTCTTTAGTAAGGCTATAAAGTTATAAAAGCCTTAAGGCTTTTCACACTTTAAGATAGTAATATTATAGCACTAAATCATATTATAGACCTTCTATCTTATTACTTTAATAGCTATAATATCTGTATACCTATTAATAATTATACCTTTTCTCTTAAGGACTCTTAGGCTAAGTATATTTACTGCTCTCTTAGGGTAATAATAGACCCTTTCTAAGGATAAAGATCTTTAGGCTGTGATAATCTTAATATTATCTTAGCTACAGATATAAAGATCTCTACTATTACTTATAGTTATTTATTTATAGCTTTTAGCTTTAGCGAAAAAGGTAAACCACTTCTTATTATTAAAGTAGTAGTTTAAGCACCTAGAATTAATAATCATATTATTTTAGAACGCTTCCTCTATTACTAAGAGGGTTACTTTCTTATAAGTAGTCTAAGATACTATTATCTAGCTAAATAGTATTATACTAGTAAAGTTAGCTTCTGCTGTCTTAATAGATATATTTTCTTAGGCTAGCATGTTTATGCCTTAAGCTCTAGCTTACCTCTTAAGCTCTAGGTATTTCTTCTAGTATTTATCTGCTCTATAATACCTTCTAGCCTTTAAGAGAGGGCAGTTTATACATAGGAGGTTACTATTCTTATCCTTAGTATCTATAGAAGCTTATAATATCTTTAAGTTGCCCTAGGGTGCCTAAGAAGGCTGGTTTCTTTATGAATCTATTATAAAGTTAGTACTATTATTCTTTTTAGTATTAGCTTATCTTATTAAGAAATTAATAACTTCTAACTTTATAATCTTATTACCTCTTTTAAGGTTATACATCTAGTTATTATACTAGATCTTATTTAACCTTTTAATCCTATTTAGTGCTATAGTGATAAAAACCTCTTTTAGAACTATAATCTTATTTCTAATATATCTCTATATAAAGTAAAGCTTCTTATTAAAGGTAGTAAGTAAGGTAAATTCCTCTCTGTTAAGCTTAAAGAATATTAATAGAAGGTTATAAAGAGTATCTTCTAGAGCTAAGCAGACTATCTTTCTAATAAACCTATATATCTAAGCTACTATATAAGTATTATAATCCTATTTAGCTTAAGATAGCTTTCTTAAGACCTTAGATAATAGATAGTTAATTAAGAAGCCTCTTATATATATATTTTTTATCCTAAAGGCTTATATCTTTATATCTATTATGCTTTCCTCTAGTTTACTATTAGCCCTAATAAACTTCTCTAGACTAAGTATCTATAAGTTTAATATTAGCTTAATCTTCTATTTATCTTAGTCTTTTATTATCTTAAGCTTCTCTATTATTAGAGTGTAAGATATAAAGCCTAACTAGCTTTACAGCCTATTAAGATTAAATAGACTTATTTCTTTTCTAACTAGAAATACTCTTAATAATTAAGATCCTTATATTAAAATCTTAGCAAATATTATTAAGATTTTACTTTAAATTAGGGTTTTTTATATATAAGAGGGCTTATATAACTTTTAGTATCTACTTTATAGAGTTATATAATTCTAATCGCTAAAACTATATATAATTTAATATAAAGTTAGTCAGAATAGACTAAAATTTTAAGGGTTAATAGATTTAATATTAATTATCTTATATATAAAGTCTTAGACCTAGCTAGTAACTAAGTATTATTATAGATTAATTACTACTTATAGAGTAGCTCTTCTACAGGTATATAAGAATTTAAGGTCTAACAACTTATCCCTATCTAGGTGTATTACTTTAATTCAGCCTATCTAAGTCCTAAAGTGATCCACTTTCGCTTAAAGTTACATCAAAAGAAAGGTAAGAGTGTAGAGAATCTTAGGGAGATATTTTTCTCTAAATTGCACATAGTTTCACGCGTGAGGGGCTTATAACCTGTTGTTAGCAATAATGCTGTAGGATTGATCTATCTGACTAGCTAGCTCTAAGGGGGCGGCGTTATGGGCCTTAGGTGCCCTAGGTGGTGGCCTCAGGCCACCACCCCTCAACACAACCAAAACATTTCTGAACAGCGATCCAAGCGTGGCGTGCGTTTGTTTTGAGTGGCTCTAGCGAAGGTGGCACGACACCTCCTTGTCCTCTATGCTTCAAGGCAAAACAAAGCAAGCACGAAATCATCGTGGCCAAACGTGACTCTCGGCTCCGCAGCCGAAGAAACCCCCCCCCTTCCCCATGACGCTGGAAGGGCCCGGAAACGCGGTTAATGGTGGTCTGCTGTCCGCCGGCCTGTAATTAGGTGAGACCAACAGGGACACACCAAGGTTCCAAGACCTGAAAGAAAATTACCATGGCGGAACTTTGGGGAACCCTGGACCATCCCAAACAAGAACAAAAAAACAAGCCTCGCTAAGGCTGGGGCTATCCAGGTACTATACTTCGCTTGTTCACCTTTTGTTGGTCTCGGTTGGGTGACCTCTGCGATGGTCCTTGTCCGACCACCAAAGGAAATGCCAATGACTAATTATAGAGGAAAGCAGAGAGAGACAGTGCTGTAAGGGAGGGGAAGGACTCCTTTCTTTGCTTGCTGGGGACACGCCCAGGGAGGGATGCACATCGGCGGACATGAATGGGACATGAATGGGCCCTGAATACGAGCTCCCAGCGCACTCTGCGACCGCCACCACCAATGCTCAGCCCTGTTTTTGGGCACTTCTGATCTCTTGACAGCTGGAAATTGGCGTCGTGCTAGGTAGACACCTAACTTTCCAAGCCCTGTAAGCCTCTGTAACGAGGTAGCTCTGTACCTACCAGGCGGCCGGTTACTTACTTAGTACTGTGGGTTGTACTATGTAGATGGCTGCTAGGCTCCCGTCCCTAAGCAACGCCTCCCAAGCAACGCCTCCACGCATAATGCTTGTTTACTACAGGCTCTTTCGTAAACCTGTGTGTTCGTGACCAGTCTTTTCTTTGTTCCCTGTCCCAACCCAACCCATCACATCCCCAGTCCCGTCCCTATCCCTACTTGCTTGCTCACTTGAGTCACCCCCAGTTCCAGGAGAATCCTTACTTCCAGTCCCAGTCACAGCCTGTCCCAGTTCTCTTCAACACGCCCCCCCCCCCCCGGAGTCCCAGAATCACAGTCCGTACATACATACATACTACGTAGCCCACACAGACACGCGACATGTTACCCGTTTTATTTTCCGATGCTCCTCTCTCGGCACACGCCGACCAGATAAACTTAATCGCTTGCACAGATCCATTGTCTATGGATCTCTGCTGTGCTGTGCTTTCTCCGATTCCTCTTGCCTCATCCTTCTCCTCCGCGTCGTCCTTCTCCTCCGCCGGTCTCTAATGGTCCCTCTCTCTTGGACCCTTCCTCCTCCTTCCACTCCCTCTCTCTGATCTTTCCTTGGTCGTTTTTTTTGGTCTTGTCAGCTATCATGTTCGCCGCCTTCGTTCCCTTTTGCTTCTCCGTAATCTTCGTCTCCCTCGCCTCCACCAAGCTCGTCCACCTGTATATCCACGCCTCCACCGTCTCGACGACCGCTTTCCTGCTCTACCTGCCTTCGCTGTTCCTCCCAGATGTCCTCGTCATCTGCACAGCGCGCCTCGCCTTGCGCCGCGAGCGAGGATGGCTTTCGTTTCCAGCCTGCGTCTTAGGCTGTCTTCTGGCGTACGTCCACCCTATCGCATTCCCGTACCTCTCGGCGCTGACATTGATTCACCCCCATTCTAGCCTCGTCGTTTTATGCGCCGCCTCATCACAGCTCGGCTTCTACTACGAGACCGGCAACGAGATCGAGTGGGACGATGCAGCGGGCTTTGCCCAGGATACAGAGGGCATCAAGGTCCTGCTCAGTGGGGCCGGTGCCGTCGTGGTGTCTGGAGTCGCCATCCTGGTGTTGGCTTGGTTCGCAAAGTCTTTTCTCTACCGAGCCGTGGGGACCTTTCTGGTCGGCATCGGCGCACCTTTGGTCTTTGGCACGTTAGCCTTTTTCTTCTTTCCTTTGCGCGCCTGCGCAGCGTTCCCGCCGCAAGTGAAGCTATACTGACTGTCCTCTCTTAGCCTGGCGATCCGTCTGGCGATGTGGGACCCCCGTCAAAGGCCGCGCGAGGCAACGCCGTCCCGACCGACCGCTCGATTCGAACTCCGACGACGGCTACTCGACGGATTTCTCCTCCGACTTCGAAAACGACGCTGACGAAGCGGTTGCTTTGGTGTACGGGGAAGTGTGGACGGATTCAGTTGGTCGCAGCCCGCAATGTTTCCGCCAGACAGGCTCCTGGATCGCCGTCGCCGCCGGCCTCATCTTCCTCGCCTTGACGACCATCTTCCGCCCGGCGAGCCCTTACAACCACATGTCCACGACGCTGCCGTTCCCGCTGTTGGATGTCTTTCACGGGGGGCTTGATCTTTGCGAGGAGCAGACGCTCATGACGGGCAACCGCTGGCCGTTCCCCGACCTGACGAACTCGTCCATGTGGGAGACGCCGACGGCAAACTTCAAAGGATGGGCGCCAGGAACCAACAACATGTTTGTGACTCGCTACAGGAAAGCAATCCCAGATTGGCTGCCCGATCCAGCCCCGCCTGGCTTCCACAAATGGGCCCCCCTGGAGTCTACCGACCCTGGGAAGAATGCCTCGGGATCGAATCGGTTCTCGCAGTCCGACGACGAAGAGGCCGACCGATGCGCCGTCCCCCTAACCTCCGACTCGTTCTACAACCCCGTCAGCGACCCGATGAAGATTACGAACCTCAACACCGATATCCTGCAGGTTCTGCAGGAAGCCCTCGCGGACAAGACCGTCGAGATCAAGCACGTGGCGCTGATCATGATGGAGAGCCTTCGGGAGGAGCTGTTTCCGATTCGACAGGGCTCTGACATCCACAGGTTCATCTTGGAGTCGTACGAAGAGGAGGAACGGGACCTGGCCAATTCCCGGATATCACGGCTGTCACCGAACGCCGAGAAGATCACGGGCGTCTTCGGCAACTTTACAAACGCCAACGGGACGGCCTACGTTCGAGCGAAGCCGGAGTGGAACGACGTGACGAGACACGGGTATGGCGGCATCAACGTCGTCGGAGGCCTCACCACCAGCTCCGTCTCGACCAAGAGCCTCGCCGCCATCCACTGCGGCGCCTGGCCCATGCCCGTGGACAAGTTCGAGGAATCCGAGACGCAGAGCTACCAGCCGTGCATCCCGCAGGTCTTCGAGCTGTTCAACCGGATGAAGCAGAACGAGTCCGTCAGCGACTTTCGGGAGCAGCCGTGGTACCCTGCCTTCTTCCAGTCGGTGACGGACGACTACGACCGGCAGGCCAAGTTCGACAAGAAGATTGGCTTCAAGCACATCGTCACCAAGAACCGGCTCGAGAAGGACGCGGGCGAGGGCGACGAGCTCGAGGAGATCAACTACTTTGGCTACCCCGAGACCACGCTCAAATCTCACATGGAGGACTACATCAAGGAGGCCAAGACCAGCGGCCAGCGCATGTTCCTCTCCCACTTTACCAGCACGACCCATCACCCTTGGGTCCTACCGCGCAAGTTCAAGTCGACCAAGTACCTGAAGACGCAGGGCACGATGCGATGGCACAGCGACTTTAACAAGTATCTCAACACGGTCCGGTGGAACGACCACTGGCTTGGCGAGATGATGCAGATGTTTGACGACCAGGGCATCTCCAACGAGACGCTGGTCATCTTCGTCGGCGACCACGGGCAGGCGTTTCAAGAAGACGTCTCCAAGACGGGGACCTACGAGAACGGCCACATTAGCAACTTCCGAGTCCCCATAACCTTCCGACATCCGAACCTCCCTCGCGTCCAGTACAACGCCAACGCCACATCCTTGTCGATCTTGCCCACCATCCTCGATCTCCTCATCAACACCGGCTCGCTCAACCTCGACGACACGGCCGCGGCATCCGAGCTCGTCCAGGACTACGAGGGCCAGTCACTGATCCGGCCGTACAAGGCCTCCCACAACGGCCGGCGCGCCTGGAACTTCGGCATCATCAACGGCGGCGGCCGCATGCTGTCCATCACGTCGGCAGACGCGCCCTGGCGGCTCGTCTTGCCGCTGGACCAGAAGACCGAGTACCGCTTCACCGACCTCGAGAAAGACCCGCTCGAGCTGGACCCGATGCTGCAGTGGTCCGTCGGGACGCTCGCCTCGGCGGTGAAAAGCCAGTACGGCAACGACGCGTCGAGATGGGTCGTCGAGGCCGAGGCCGTCGGCGGGTGGTGGGGTATAGAGCGCAAGCGGCTGTGGGGATATAATCACGAGGAAGAGAAGGAGGAGGATGGTGGGAGCGGTTGAATAGGGGACGGTATGAGTGCGGTCGATTTAGCAGCTGTAACACATCTAGACAGGCGTTTTTGTTATTCCCAGGCCCATATGGCCAAGTTTTCTATAAGACATTGCTTCCACGTTTAATCTTTGTGGATGGGTCGGCTTGATAGGGGACCGGGTCCGCGGAGGCTTTGAGAGCGATTGATGCCACAAGGGAGAAGGACTTGCATCCGGTGATAGGCGCAGGCTATTAGGCTGGAGCAATCTTCGAATAGCATTCCACCGTCTTGAAAACCTTTGCGCCTCCTTGTGTTCTGTGCATGCCAACATTTCGATTTACGAGCACTGGCGTATTCTCCATTGCCTCAGCCGAGCTTTACGTTAGCACCTTAGCTATACCTAGGATGCTACATGTAAAGTATTGAAGTTCTATAAGGAATATCTACAAGCTGAAACATGGTGGATATTTATATCTGAACTGTTGTCTCGGCAAGAAGCTCGAGGTCGTCGCCATCTAGTTCATCTTTTTCTCCGCTTGTCTGTCCAGCTGTTACTCAGTCTGTGAGACTGGCTTTCAACACGCTCAGCAACCACACCACCTGCACTGGCATGCTCATCTTCGTCGCCTGCGCTCTATCGAATGCCCATACCGGTTGCGAATGCATCTACGCTGTGGCGATGCGGAGATGCCGATTGTTCAGTCGAGAGACTCGAGATATTCGCGAGTGAATTAGAACCGTCGCTGCCTCCAGAGATTGTCGGATCAAAAGGCAAAAGAACAGTATCGGTGCTCCCTTCAGCATAGTATATCGATCTGCCAATTAATTGATGATTCTGAACACCATGGAGCTCGCCCTTTGCCACTTCATAGATATGCCCGACGCTACCCAAGCACATCCCTGCCCACCGACGGCGACTACGTCTTGTCTATCTCGGTAGTCGATCGGGATGGGGTCGTCACCCACACTACCTCGGACCTCATCACCGCCGACGCGTCGCTCCCAGTGCCTCGTACGCTATTTGCAGATCTTCACGTGCACTCCGACGATACTGTCGGCACCAACTCGACCACCTACAACTTTTCGTACGCGCAGAAAGTCGCCGGACTCGACGTCGTGGGCTACACAGCCAACGACTTCAACATCACTGCCGAGAGATGGGACACGACTCTCAGCATCATCAATGAGATCAACGCAGGCGGAGAGTTTGTTGTGTTTCCGGGGACAGAGTGGTGCGGCAACTCGGCTGCGGGGGGAGACCACAACGTCGTCTTCCACGACGACCCCAACATCAACAAGCCCGAATTTCCCTTGGACAGGAACGGCGACGGCGCTCGAAGTTTCGAGTGGAACGAACACGGCCCGGCAGAGTTGACGCTGAGGGCCTGGCCTCTGGATGAAGTCTACGCGACTAATGCTCACGCGCCTGAGAGCCACCTCCTGATTCCTCACGTCGGCGGCCGTCGGTGTAACCTGGCCTGGCACCACCCCAAGCTTGAACGGCTTCTCGAGATTGGAAGTGCCTGGGGTCTGTTCGAATGGATTCTTCGGGATGCGGTCAAACGGGGCTGGGAAATGGGCGTGTCGGCCAACTCGGACGAGCACAGGGGCCGTTGCGGAGGCGGCGTGCCGGGTACCGCCGTCTTTGGCACAAAGGGAGGACTCACCGGTGTCTTTGCGGACAGCTTGGAGCGAGCCGACGTTGCAAAGACGCTTCGGGCTCGGAGGACGTTTGCCACGACCGGGGAGCGTCTGGTGGGCTTGGTCTCTGCCAAGGACGGCAAGCTCCAAGGCGACGACGTAACGGCGAACATGGGCGAGACGATCAAGCTGAACTATCGCTTCTACGGATCAAGCGGGTTCTCTTCCATAGAGGCCTGGGATGCCAGCGGGCAGATCTTCCATCGCGATCTCCAGCGAGAAGTTGCAGAGGCAGGATGTCATCCGACGAAGAAGAAATTGCGTGTGAAATGGGGAGGAGCACGCCTCTACGATCGCTACCGCGAGGCTGTATGGAAAGGCTCGATCCTGGTTTCCGACGCAACCATCGCCCTACGTGCAGCCATTCGGCGGGGTGCTGGACAACCCCGAGGAGATGGTAGAGCTGAGATCTGACACCCAGGTCGTCTTCAGCACGCACACGAGCGGCGACTTTGACGGAGTTGACATCTTTTTCAGGTCAGACTCGGCGCTGCCTTGCTCGATCAGTGTATCAGGGCCCCTCGGGGGATACGTCAAGGTTGGCGACGCCCTTGGGGGAAATCCGCACGAGGCGCAGCCAGACTTCAGTCTGGTCGCTGCTACAGACGAGGCCACGCAAGAGGGCGGGAAGAAGCTGTCCATCAAGGGCGGCGTGGATCTGTTCGTGTCTGCTGAGGTTCTTGCGGATGTGCCGCTGCCAAGGCGCGTCGAGGGGGGGCCTTCTCTACCACTTCCAGTGGACGTGGTCCTGTGGAAAACCAGGCTGTCTACTTTGTTGGAAGGGAGTTTAGTGGAGGCAAGGTGATAACTAGTCCGATGTTCATTGAGTATCGAGCCTGATCTGCTGAACACGTTGACCTGGGTGCTCATTAGACCGTGCTTCTACTCCAGAAGCCTGCAGACCGATTGCACCACACACCATCTTCCTTTCCTCGCAGGTTGCATACAGATAGTCTACAAGACCAAAGTTTCGAAACACCTGTCGTAGTACATGTGACCTGACGTAAGACCCTCGGGAACATTCTCCCAACGTGCCCAATCGGGTATAAATTCGCCGGATGCTTTCCACGAGGAGCCAAGCTCCACAGCACCATCTCCATCCAAGGTGTGTATAAGGCTTCCCGCTCGCTGGACATGAATCTCTAGGCACGCATGACGAGTGTGTCCGCATGGGGTCAGCCGGGGATGAGGTGGGGACTTCTAGAATAGGAAAAAAAGGGCCGCGGGGATCGCTTCTAGTCTGTGAGACGAGCAGCCTATAAAGAGGTGCCTATTGCAAGACTGGTGGTTTTGACGGGCTACATCCCTTGCCTCTTTACCTTCATCTACCGCAACTGCTTTTTCTTTGGGTAGCCTTTCGTCTGCTCCAACTCAGAGCCAGTCTCAAAATGCCACACGCCCAAGTCCCGACCATCAACGGCGTGCAATTGCACGTCAACGACGGCCCTCTTGCGCCGGAAGAGGTTGAGCAGATGCGGGTTTCGTACCCCCACGATCCTGTCGAGGAGCTCTACAACCGATATCTGACGGACGGTTACTTGCTTCTCAAAGGCCTGCTCCCCCGCGAGGACGTCCTAGCCGCTCGCGAAGCATACTTCACTTCGCTCGCACCAAGCGGGGTCGTCAAGCCCGGCACGGAGCCCGTCGAGGGCATCTTCGACGACGCTGCCAGCCCGTCTGACTATCCCGGGATTGGAGCCGGCAGCGTGGAGAACGCGCCTCCGGGCTCAACAGACCGCGCAGCCCTGTTCGTCAACGCTGCGCTCAAGGCGCACACCGAGCCGTGGTACTCGGGCTCCGAAGACGGCGGCGTCCGCGGCTTCTGCAACCATCCGGCCTTGAAGGAGTTCGTCGCTCGTTTGACGGGCTGGGGCGATGCGACGCTCGCCGTGCGACGCACCCTGCTCCGAAACAACACCCCCGGAAACCGAGCAATCGGCGTCCACTACGACCAGTCTTTTATGCGGTACGGCGAGCCGACTGCCTTGACGGCGTGGGTGCCGATGGGCGACGTGAAGATCCAGGGCGGCGGACTCATCTACCTGCAGGGCGGGGACAAGCTTGGCCAAGATATCGAGCAACAGTTTGCGCAGAAGGCCAAGGCGGCCGGCATGAGCGACGAGGAAATGCGATACGCCTTCAACGCCAACATGATGAGCACCGGCTTCCTGGCCGAGGGCCCAGCAGACTTTGCGAGGCAGCACGGCAAGAAGTGGCTTGTGAGCGACTACGAGGCTGGGGACGTTGCGTTCCATACGCCGCACATGGCATGTTTTCACGGGCTGGCCTGCGATCAGATGCTAACGGGGCTGCTAGATCCACGCGTCCACCATCAACCACGACCCCGAGGGGCGCATCAGGCTCGGAACCGATCTGCGGTTTGTCAACTCAGAGCGGCGTTGGGACACGGTAAGCACGCGAGCCCTTGACTAGACGATCGGAGAGCTGACTTGCACAAGCGGTGGAACAAAGACTACGAGTTTAATGACGGGTTGTAAAGACTGAGGATGGGGAGGAAACGTGGCGAATATAGTTATCAGTGTGACTTGGTAGCGTTGATGAGCAATGCGCTGCAAGGCGGCATTGCCAAGTCAAAGCGGGAAAGGAAGATGGAATATGAGCCTAAAATCGGAGAGTACGACCCTGGAACCATATTTGAGAATTGTCCCTTCATTCTTCGTAACCGCGTTACTGCTATTTAGTCTCGGGCTTCCCTAAGCTTATCCAGGCGCATGCAACGGAGTCAATCCCTTTGTAATTGCTACGGTAGGTCGGCAACCCTCTTAAGAAGCAGCCGGGCGAAATAGATATCTCCCGTCGCTGAAGCCGTAATCAACGGAGTCCATCCATTGTCAATCAGGTTCACGTCATTCTTCCTTCGCGAGCAGGAGGTGAACAATAGCGGTAGGGCCGTGATGAGATGATTACCACAGCGGTGTCTGCTTTAAGGGCCTGTACGGTGATGCCGACACCCGTGCTGAGGAGCACCTGGACAACCCCGACAGGGCGTTTTCCACTGTCTAGTGAGCTGGATGACCTTCAACATATCCTGCATCGCTGTACAAGTGTATCTATCATGGACCCTCGACTAGCGACAACCCGACAGCGTTTCTTGGCCGAGTCCCACGTGTCTGCCTTGTTAAAATCACCGGCCACTCCTCTAAAACAGTGGTAATTGCCCCGAAGGAGCTGGCACTGCCTCAAGAACACCGTCTTAGTTGAAAGGTGGGCTCCACGTTCAGCATTGTTTATGTAGCATATGCTCTCGAAATTCGAAGTCAAATGTGAGCATCTAAAGCTATGGACGCTAAGGGGTGCGGGGACTCCAGTCGTGGAGCTGATGTATTAATTTGAGCTATCAAGCTACTTGTGTTAAGCTTAACGGTAATCATATGATCCACTCAAAGGATAATTGTCCGCACTTTACTTAAACCGTAACCCTTCTATACCATGCTGGGATAAATCAAGTATTTGATAAATTACAAGAAATGCTCCATACTCTGCCCTATGAGGCAACAGCTAGAGGTGTTTACAACGCCACAATGATTGCACAGGTAACTCTCTTCGCCACCCATGTCTTCTTAATCCGACGGAGAACTACCAGAAACTGCTTAAATGGACACCAAGCTCACTGTATTGATCTGCAGACCTAAATATCTAGATTACGTTCCTCCCTCACATCCAAGTCACAAGTTGAGTGTCCGCCGTGATGTTTATCACTAAACCACTTAGCAAGCGGGCAGAGAAGACTGGCCCTTGCAGTTACCAGTAGTGCTGACTTCCTCGCTCTTTCCATTGCCCTTCTCCACTCCATTGAACTCCTGGCAGACCTTGCTGACACCGGAACCGCATGACCCAGAGATGGTGGCCGTGTCCTTGAAGTTGGAGTTGATACCGACGAGGGTTTTAACATTGTTGGCCTTGACGTTCTCAATGATGACGTTGCGAGGACCGCCGTTGTTAGTGCAGTCACCGCATCCTCGGTAGAGCTTGCCGGCATTGACAACCGTGAAGTCCTTGATGGTGACCGTTCCGCGACCGTTGTGCTGCACAACCTTGTCCACTGCATCCTGGACGCCACCTCCTTGAATCAGGACATCGCCATTGCCCAGGGCAGAGATGGCATCTATCAAAACCAACTCGATTAGCTCTGAATCATGAATAGTAACTTGTCTGGGACTTACCTTCGCAGACGTCTCTGAACCACACGTTCTTGAGGGTGCATTTTCCCTTGCAGTGGATGCCCTCAAGCTGGTTCGCGCCAATAATGACGTTGCTCAGGGACGCGCCATCCAGCAGGATGAACACAGCGCTCGCATCACCGGTGTCCTCGTCTGAGTCGCAAGGACGGCCACGGTCGAACTCCCGGTTGCCGAGGTCTATCGATCCAGAAATGGTGCTGGGAGAAGGAAGCGACGTGACTGATCCAACTCGAGAAGGGATGTTCAAGCTCTGGGCAAGAGCAGTGGAGGCCAAGGCCAAGGCAGCGAAAACTTGTTGAGAGTGCATGATGATGGGTTGGATATTCGAAGATGGGGAAGAAGGCTGTTGTTGCTTTGTTTGGAAGAGAGGTGATTGTTCTGAGTCTGGTGGGAGCAGTTGAGAGTGGAAGAGGTTCTACTTAAATATTCAGTAAAGGCTGGGCTGTGACGGTACACACCCCACAAACGGCGATATTAAGTTTAGGCTTATAACCAACCTTTTCCGACATTTTCTCTCATACGATGCTCCGTAGATTCTACTTGGTGGGAAAAGGACGTGGAGTTCAACACGGGCTGACCGGAACGCAAGCCTCGTATTCCCTCTAGCTACTGTCCATGCCCACTTGAAGCTTCATTGGTGGGAAAAGCGCACGATGACGTTGAGCGCCTAGTTGCAAAGGAGAAGCTTGAGTCTAGCTCTAAACCTGCCGCTTTTGATTACGGCGACTGCCACGCCGTGTTTCACGGAACCCGCGGCGGCGGCGATCCCCCCCTGCACCGGCACTCCAGTCAGACCAGCTGGGTTGGGGCTGCTAACTGCAATGAAGTTTTACTTCTCACTGACTGGTCGATGTAGTGGATGCCAACTCGAGACTGACCGCATTTCTGCATTTCAGTTGGGTGTGCGCTTCACGGAATCCTCGGGTCAAACGCATTGTGGGTTCGTATCCAGCGCCATTTTCAGCTGCTATGCATCAGGTGTCTGTTGTAAACAATAATCCATGTGGGCCCGTGGTGGAATTATCAACGTAGCTGTCGATTCTTGACTCAACTCTGGTGTAGCCCATTGTTCACTTTAGGTGGATGTTGACAAGTAGTCAACGCCGGGAGATTGCTGTGCGCAGTACCACCGAGTAATCGCCGTATGCTCATAGAAGAGTCAATGGGGGTAGGACACCCTCTCTCCACTCAGACACGAAACTTTAAGTTGTACAAGAGACACACCCTCTTCACCAGTTCTCCTCTGCCTCCAGCTGGTCCATCTCTTCTTCGTTGTTGACTGCATTGTTGAGTCCTTCTGTATATTGAAGAACGCGTACACGGCCCCCGTACATGCGTTGACTCGGTTTGTAGAATCCGAGCTTCAACACTCTCAAAGCGGTAGACCTCTGATTTTCACGGCATACTCCTGAAAGGTTCCAAGTCCTAAGTACCCTGTAGTTGGCATAAATCACTGCTGAATCAAAGAAAGCGCTGTCCAGGCCTTCCAAGCTGCTGGCCTTAAACATGGAAAGTACTGTTTGGTACCTAGCCTTTCCTCGGCCCCTGAGCGCAAGCATTCGGCATGCAGTCAAAGGAAAGCCCGACCGCCGACGCACGGTTGACCTGATGAAATGGGGTGCCAATCCATTACTACAAGACTCATACTGTTTCCCTGCAAAGACGAGTATAGCCAAATATTGGTGAAGAGCACTCAGAGTTCTTTTCAATAAGAGTGGAAATGAGCAGAAACAAAATAGTGCAGCTCCCTAGATATGGAATAGCCGCTGATGGCCATTTCAAGAGTCAAGACGTTGTCTTGACTCTTGAAATGGCCAACTATTGCGCTAATCGTGAAATAGTCAGTCTTGGCCGGGCTTCACTGTTCCCTGAACTACCAACTGTGGCAGGCTCGGTGTATCGAAAGAAGACATATGAAACAAGTTGTGTATCCATGCAATCAATGTCTCAAAAAGAAGGTCATTCCCGCCCAGACTTAACAATTAAACCGTGAAAAACTACCCGACCTCAGTCAACGTCGTGACAAGACACATATCGCACGCCTTCTAACTGTAACTTATTCTATGCACCTCTGACCAGGACCTAGGATGGACAACCGCGGAGTTATTCCCGGACTCGACGATTCAGCGACTCGGGTTATTCTCGGCTCGGTAATCTCTATTTAGGCAGTTCCTCGCTTAACCCTCGGCGCGTTCCCCTCATCATCAGCTGCTTGCGGAATGATTCCGTCGATCTAAGTGACTCAACGATGTTGTAATAGGCTGTACTGCGAGAATCGAGATCCAAGAGGATTGATAAATAAGTAAGCCGTCACCCTTTGGCTCAGCGATCTTGCCACCCTTCCATCATCACAAACGCCATGACTACCGTAACCACAACCAGGAACGAGACATGGGTCTCCCCAGTGGAGGCGATTCACCTTCGGCCATTGAGCTCCGGCAAGGTACTCGGAGAGATAGCAGAGGCTTCATGTCACGACCAGCCAGCTGTGGAAACCGCTCGCGATGATGAGCCCCCGCCCAACGCCCAGACGCAATCGGAGAGATGGAACTACCCGAAAGGAAACATTGGAAAGCTTGCCTTTGCGTTCCTGTCCTTCATCATTGCTGGCATGAATGATGCTGCTGTTGGCGTACGATGATCCTGTCGACCCTCAATTGTGCTTCAAAATGCTAACATGTGCTCCCAGGCTCTGATTCCCTACGTACAGTCCATCCCGCTGAACCCTCTTGACCTGGTCTCGTCTCATCATTTCCACAGCTCGAAACGTATTACGACTTGAGCTACACCGTAGTATCTCTCATCTTTCTCACCCCATTCGCTGGCTACTCCGTCGCCGCCTTCACGAATGCCCGCATCCACGTCAAGTTTGGACAGCGGGGCGTTGCCATCATGGCTCCGATCTGTCACATTGTCACCTTTGCCGTGCTGGCAGCTCATCCGCCGTACCCTGTCCTGGTCGTCTGTAACATGATCAGCGGCTTTGGCAACGGCCTTACGGACGCATGCTTCTGCGCCTGGGTTGGCGCCATGGACAAGGCAAACACCATCCAAGGATTCCTGCATGCTTCTTATTCGCTGGGGGCTCTGTTTGCTCCCCTCATTGCAACGTCGATGGTTGTCAAGGCCGATCTACCCTGGTATACGTACTACTACATGATGGTGAGAAGGCCTGCAGCAACTAACACTGGAGATTGTACGCTAATATTGCAAATGATAGGTGGGAATCGCCGTTGTTGAGCTGATCGGACTCACCATTACATTCTGGCGCATGACTGGTGCCGTTTATCAGGCCCAACACGCACACGAGGAGTCCTTAGGCGCTGGTACTAGGATGGCTCTCAAGTCCAAGGTGACCTGGCTTTGCGCTCTCTTCTTCTTTGCGTACATGGGTGTCGAAGGTACCTTGCCAGTTCATTGCCGCGCTCTTCTCTTGATCTTGAACACATCTAACAGCTGTCTGCAGTTGGTTTGGGCGGCTGGGTCGTCAGTTTCATGCTCAAGGTCCGAAAGGCTTCTCCATACGCATCTGGAGCATCCGCATCTGGCTTCTGGGCTGGCATGGCCTTGGGGCGAGCGCTCCTCGGCTTCGTCACCGAGCGTTTCGGCGAGCGGCTATGCCTCACCGCCTACCTCGCCATATGCGTCGGCCTCGAGCTTCTGTTCTGGCTTGTCCCGAGGTTCATCGTCTCGGCGGTTGTCGTCTCCCTCCTCGGCTTCTTCCTGGGTCCGTTGTTTCCCGGAGCGGTGATGATGACGGCCAAGCTGCTCCCCAAGCATCTCCACGTGAGCGCCATTGGATTTGCCATGGCCATGGGAGGCACTGGCGGAACCGTGTTTCCCTTTGCAATTGGTGCAATCGCCGCGAGTAAAGGCGTTGCGGTGCTGCAGCCTATCATCTTGGCTCTGATTGCTGTGGTTGCCATGGTGTGGCTAAGCTTTCCGCGCATTCAAAAGAAGGATTGAAAATCATTGTAGTCGACGATGGTTGCTACTATGGCGTTGCTCACTTTGACCTTGTCACATCTGCAACGGCCGTCATTTTCACTTGGGGGTAATAAAGACGATAAGAGTTTTGCTGACAACATGCCAAAGTCATCCATCATTGATTACACTCCCAAGAAATGGTTATCACAGATTTCGCAACTGAGGGTAGTGACTACACTTCAGTGACCTGGGAATGCACTCGCTCGAATTAGATTTGTTCTCGTGATATATGGTAGTTTTAATGTCATTCTCGGGGCCTCTAGAAGTGTTTGCAACTTATGATAGCAACGCACGCATCGCTTTGATGTGCATGCTCTAGTCGGGTTCCTGTTTTCACAATGCTTGCCTCATTGCAGCAGCCTTCCCAAACGCTGATGTAGGATCAAGTTTTTGCAATCAGACTGGCCAATATGTGAAAACCAAGTAATTCGAAGCGTTATGTTGGTAGTGGGAGAAAAAAAAGGTGAAGATCCGTAATCTTTCCTTAAAGCTCTACAGAGAAGCTTTCCACAATAAAACCAACACATGAATAGATGACATGCCGGGGTTCTTTCAGTCTGAACATCAAGCGCAAGTGGCTTGCACACGAGTAAAAGTGTTTGGTGTATCATGTCCATGTCCTATTCCCCTTATTCAGTCGCTATACAAGGAAAAAGAGAAAAAGAGAGCTACTCAAAGCAGAGTTAAAGTGACGTCGCCATGAATCTTTGCTTTCAGCTGTATCTCGATTTCCAAGTTCAAATCAAGGCGAAGAGAGAGCGCGTCACTCTTGCCCCCCCGCTTCCCTGCCGTGCTCGGAGGTTTCGGGGCCGGTTGCTTCTGTGCATCGTTGAAGAGGAACCCAGAATCACCCATGTCGCTTTCAAATCCCATGCTACGGGCGGATTTCCTTGACTTGGGGGCTGCTTTTGCCAGGTCCGTATGTCGTGACTTCTTTCTTCGAGACTTCTTTTTCGAAATGTTGTCGTCATCGGCTGTTGCAGACTCGGCCGCATCTTGTGTCTGTGTCATCGGCTTATTTCTTGTCCGCGGTTCTGGTGTGCGGGAGGGACTTTGTTCGCGCTCTTGGGCTTGATCTGATATTGACGCCGCCATGTTGAGCCCGATTGAGAATCAATGACTTGTAGTGCTAAATAAACCGAGGCGAGGGTTCAAAAGTGCGGGGAGAGAAGAAAAGCCTTGCAAAGTAGAATGGCGACTTTGATGATGAGAGGTGCTGCCTGAACTCGATTCGACGAATTGCCAATATTTTAACCGTCACCAAAACGATGACGCACTCTAGCTTCGGCTTGGAATCTTGTTTATCGTGAAGCTCGGACCTCAGTGTAAGCCACCACGTGATTGTTCATATAGAGCAGTGTGTGTTGTACATAGGCCTAGTATCTACTTAGTCTAACCGCTTAAGCTGACAAGCAGACAAGGGTAGATGAATGATTTGCCAGTCATTCATTACTGGTAGTTAGGCTGGAGACCAAGTGATGATAATTCCTAGGCCACCGACTTGAGCAGAACGCAAATATGACAGACGTACAAGGGGCAGGGGTATAAAGATCAGCAGCGCCTTGGTACGACTGAGAGAGTGGCCTCTAAAAGCGGCAACATGAGCAATCCGCGACCATCCTCAACCCCCAAGAAATAAAGGTCAATTGTCCGGCAACCTGTACTTCTGTTGTAAGAAGGCTACTGTGCTTGACTAATAAAGAGTTTAGAAGGTGTTGGGCACTGCTGTCTAAGGTTTGGAGATGACAAAAGTCGAGACAGTAAGCTCTTGCAGTCTGGGTAATCAGCAAAAAGGAAAGACTATGAATACCGCATCTTGAGCTAGACTGAACAGAGCGCTTGTGGTGGCAAGCGGGGCGTAGCTTATCGATGTCCCTAAATTACCTAACGAAGAAGTCATCCCATGATCGGAATCCCCAATGAACAGGGTCTCCTTCCCGGTCGCATACAAACAGGTCTCGAAAGGAGCACTATTGATGGCCGTCGACTTGGTTTCTCTCGCCAAGACTGCCAACGCCTCCTTGCACAACTAACCACCCTTGCCAGCAGTGACGACGTACTGTGGCTTGCTAGTAGCAAGAACCTCGTCCCTCCAAGTGTTGAGAATTTTTTTGAACTTGGCGTTGACATCGTCCACCAGAAAGAAGCAAAACCGCTCGTTGCTGTGATGTTTGGTGTAGTCGACAGCGCGGTTGAGCCGCGTTGACGAGTATTGCAGGACAACACTCTGTGTTTCTTTGAAGAAATGTGTCGAAAAATCTAGCTAGAAATGGACGAGGGATTGTTTCGGAATCTCGCATAGCAGTTTTAAGTGTTAGATGAGGAAAGGAAAGCCTTTTTGACATGCAGCAAAGAAGAGAACTTGAGATGAGTAGACGATCCTAGCTAGCGAGCCTTCTACGCTGTCGTACAAGTCTTGGATATCGCAACTTGCTTCTGCATACTGCTCCGCATCAATAATTCTCCATACGTGTACGTGTTATTACGAAGGCGCTTGGCATGCGCCGTTCTGTGACAATGTTATCGTGAGTTTGTACTCCCTAACACCACTCGAGAACCGCCACATCATCATAGATGACTTGTCCGAGGACTGGAGCCCATGCAGTGTAATAATAATGGAGTGTATCACTTGTGCTGCACAGGATTCTGTTGTGGGCGTCATCGTTCCCGGGTGTCTTATCTGTTGCCGAGGGAAGCCGATTACCTGCAGGCCCTTGAATGTTGTCAGCATGCTCGATGATGCATTCGTAAACTGCCGTGTAATTTCAAGTGTTCACTAGGCTAACTCATGATTAATGTGCGGTTATATCATCTCAGCAGTGAATTGCGATGCCTTCTCTCAAGCATGTATACTGTCCATCAAACTATCTCCTGAAAGCGAAGAGTACAGTCCAACGCGAGCAGACAATGAAGTAAAATGTACCGAGCCGACCAGAAAACAGCTTAATCAAGAGCACCCATGACTAGATAGCCTTCGCGTTCACTTCTTGTTCTTGTTCAAAGCAGCACCGGGGAACTTGGAAGCAAAATCGTCGTTGAAGTTGGCTAGTCCATCATCGTCAGCATGGAGAACCCACACGATGGCAGGTGAATAAAACTCACAAATCTTTGCGCACTGAGGGTCAATGAAAGGATCCAGCTGGCTGGACAGCAGGTTCAAGGCCGTACTCAGGGTGCTACCGAGAAACCGGCTCCTGAGAATGTCGGGCACGGCGGCGAGGAGCAGCTGGTAGAAGAAGCACGTGAATTTCTTCGGGTTGAGCAGGTCGGCGGCATTGTATACGCCGCCGGTGATGTCTCCCAGATCGACGCCCGTGAAGGAGTTGACTTTGCCCGTGTTGCCGCCGACGAGCACGACGCTGGGTACGGTTTTGGCCATCTGTAGCAGGTCCTCGGCGAAAGAAACAGGGGAGTACTCGATGAGCTCGCCCTTCGGCCGCCGGTACCAGTTCTCCGGAATGCGTTCATGGCCGGGGACGTAGTTTAGCGTGCCGTCCGCGTCTTCGGTTATGGAGAAGAACTGCTTCAACGTCTCCTTGTCGAGAATGCCACCTGGGTGCTCTGCCGAGTGGTTGGACATCAACGCAGCTGATGATTGGCAGAATCAGCGTAAAGGATCTGATGTTGTGTTAGGCTGGGGCCCTTACGGATGAAAGTGTGCTGCGTTAGACACTGCAAGTCCAGCGAAGGGCAGCCAGAAAAAGTAAGGGTTAGTCTCCTTGGATTTGTTCAAAGTGAAATTCCGATGCTTGGTACTGATCTACTGTTAACTGATCAAGACGCAGCTAAACTCACTTGGCTGGACTCACATTACGTCCAAGTTGCAGTTCGGAGCCTTGTCGTCCTTGGCAAGATTGTACAGAGCTTGGAAAGCGTCTATGCGGAGGGTTGTCACATCGCCGTCGTACAGATAATAATCTACGCTCAGCGTTATTCATGTTCGCCCTCGTGGTGTTTTGGCAGACAGGAATACTTACCGCCTCGTCCTGGACTGGCGTCGCCTTCATACTTGTTGTGTGAGCCCCCAAGGCCGTCACCACGTCCTAAGATAGGGAGGCCAAGGGCTGGCTTTGGTGGTCCCCCAATGCTCCACCTAAAGAGCGAGCTTTAGCAAACATCCACTGTCTCGAAAAGGGTAAAGCTTACGTTGTGTGAGAGGATCTCCGTTGATGAAAACGGCATAGAGGCTCAGGGGAAGGCCGAAGCTGAGCGCAAGTCCGTAGACCTTCTTTGGTGCTTGGGCGCCTTCTACAAGACCAACTACGCCGGACCTAGAGAGACCATTGATCTTAGTATTTGTCTCCGACGTGACACCAACCGGGACTCTTACCTGTCGTAGTAGCCGTGATTGGCGAGTGCGTTCAAACCGGGACAAGGGCCACGACTGCCTTTTAGTGAGTCTCTGAACCTCTGACAGCGGTAATTCATCCCACATACATATCGTTTGGATCGGGTGCTTTCCAGGCATTCTTGCCCGTGACGGAGATTGCCTGGGCTTTTGCGTCAAACCCACTCTGACGCTTCTCCTCTCGGTGAGGAGCCTCGTCGGGGATCTCCTTGTTGATCCTGGAGAGGATCTCGGCCAACTTCTCGTCGGAGATTTCGCCGACATCGCCCGTGTCTCTTCCGAACGGACAAGCAGTAGAAGAGAACCCGACAGCTGCCAGAATAAGCAGTAAGAGCCGTGGAGTCATCATTATCGGACTCGTTGGCTCGTTGACTTGCGAACTTTGGTGAAAGTGGATTAGGTGCGTAGATTGAAGCCAGAGTGGTTTCCAAGTTGAGTTTTCATGATAATGGCAGCTTTCTATGTTATTAAATACTTTTTGTTCTCCATTTCCTGTACGACAGACTCAGTAACCGTCATGAGAAAAACTACGTCGCCGTGTCATTACGCTAGATTTCGGCAACTTCATCATCCGGAACAGTTGCCTCTAGCTGCCTCTGCCTACCACTCCTCTTAGGTTAGTAACGATGCCAGTTTGGCCCACATTTTAAGAGATCGAGAGAATCAAAGGGCGCACGAGCAATGTGCTGACGCCAGAACCCGAGGGCATATCGTCGAGGGTCCAAGCGAGTCCTGAAAGATCCGCTGACGCCATAATAGGGGCGCATGTCATTTTGTCTGAGGTAGCAATGCTAAGACCTAGCTGAGTAAGTAGGCCTGTTCTATTTGTCCACGTAACATGCAGTTCCCAGTCCGTGGAAGCACTCTCGGGCCTAGATCGACATGACCAAGATTGTTCTGCGTCATCACAATCGTTCACAGCTTGGGTTAAACGGTGGGTATTGTGATCACACTGGCCAGAAAAATGCCGTGCTGACGGTTTTCCTGGGAATGGTGAGTCGTTATTGGTTTCCCCGACTTCATCTGGCCTAGTATATCGGTAGCCAGCCTTACCGGCCGCTGATCACTAAGGTGGATGTTCAGATCCTGTCCGGCTTTCCCCACGAAAGACGGGTTTCATGGGGGGGTTGCGTAGTTATGATCGGAGGCTGTTGGAACTTTGATTCGACTTATGTACTATTAAGAATGTGTACTTGATCAATGACGTCCGGCAGGCGCCGAGGACGGGCTCTAGTTGCCCTTTCATAGATGTTTGGATGCGTGTGATGAGTTCATAAAACAGCATGCCGTTTTATGAGTATTCTTTCTTCAGCCTACAGCCTGTCGACTACGGTGGGAGGATTGCAATGCTAGGGATATTATCTATTGATAAATTTCGTCACATTGCCTACGAGATTGTCATTGTCGTATAAACTGTTATATTTGCGTTGAAATTCCATACTATTTAGCTTTGGTGAAGTCCCAGTATTCTCATCAACTCGAACATACTTAAGCCAAGTATTTTGCATAGCCAATTGACAAGGGCGCCAATCATATCGGGTACAGAAGAACCCAAGGGTCCCCTTTAAGTATACCAAGTTGCCTCAGGAATCTCCCGAAGAAGCTGATAGCGGCCGAGCTCACGATTTTTGTATGCAACAGGATCATGCAGGGTGTGTGTACGGATATCTCTCCAGAAGCGATCAAGTCCGACCTTGGAGGCGGTGGCCCTGGAACCTGTGACTTCAAACACGCCCGAAGTCACACGCAAACCTGTGTCAGTCGCAGTGACCTTGACGCTGGCGACCCATTCAGCAGCCTCGCCTCGAGCTTGGGCTGTGACCTTGGCTCGGCTGGTGAGATCCCCGGAGTTCTGGTAGATGGAGTCGATCTCGGCACCAGCTCTGTCGGCGAGGGCGGTGGCGGCGCGTAGGTGGGCAAAGAAGTTGCCGTAGGTTGACAGGATGTAGAACTCGTCCTGAGGCTTCTCCTTGTTCTGTATCTTGGTTAGCGAACGTATCCGATGATCTGCAGAGAAAACCTACATCGCCTCCATATGGCCAGGCTCTCGTGGACGTGTTGGTGTATTCCGAAGCCGTGTTCAGAGCACCCCAGGCGATTCCGATGTAGAAGTTGCTGAACACAAGCTGGATACTAAGCGAGCGCGTCAGCACCGAGTCATTATTCGCCGTCAACGTCTCACTTACGTCGGGAGAAGAAGGCTTGCGAATGGGAGTTGCAGAACGTCGGGGTCCGGCTTCCGTTTGCTCGCATCCCAGCCCAAAGCATCTCGCCAAGGTGCTTTGACATTGCTGATCTTGACACCTCCAGATTCGGTGAGACGGAGACCAATGTTGTTCCAGTCGTGGGAGAACTGAATCCCCGGCTGGTCGGTCTTGACAATGGCGAAGATGTGGTCTTCGGTGCCGTCGTAAACACCCTCCAACACTGTGAGGTCAGAGACGACGCCGCCAGTGTTGAAGAACTTGTAGCCTTCGAAGACAAGGTCGTCTCCGTCAGATTTGATCTTCAAGTCACTGTCTCGAGGATTGACGGCGCCGCCGACAAAGTAGTTGTTCGAGATGATCAGGTCTTGGAAACGATCAGCCTGCTCAGGGGTCCCGACGATATTGGCCGTGGTGGACCATAGAAGGTGATAGCCCAAGAGCATTCCCAAGGATCTAAAAGAACAGTCAGTTTCAGACCCAAATAGTACGTCTGGAGCCATCTTTCTTACCCATCTCCTTTGGCGACTTCTCGAATCACTTTATAGCCAGTGCTCCAAGACTGCTGGCCGCCACCGTATTTCTTAGGCCCCAAGACCTTCAGCAGGCCGGCGTGCTTAAGGAGGGCAACCTCGGCGCGCGGAGACTTGTTCTCTTTGTCGCGGATGCTCGCGTCCTTGGCAAGCACTGCCGCGGCGTCTTTGGCCCTCTGGACCCATGCCGACTCATTGGTAGGCTGCTCGGACCATTTGGTCTGATATTCGTCATAGACCTTGGGGTCAGTGCCCGAGACAGCAGTCTGGTTCGAAGACATTGATTTATATCAAGGATGATGCGGAGAGACGGAATGAGTTTGGTCAGGTAGGTGCAAGCACAGCGAATCGAGGGCGGGATGCAGGGTGTTGATTCGGAGATCACTTGCGGCACCTCCCTATTCATACGAATGTCTCCCTCCTCCACGGCAGCGTTAGTCCATCACGGCTTATGTTGCGTACTTTGTGACAACAATGATGTGACTGCCATGTGGTGGTGTAGCTGTAGCTAGCGCTCGGACTGGGAATAGCAGCGGCACCATCACCATGAGGCCCCCACGTTGCTAGGTCCTATTCTCTACCGTCGCAAACATGTTGACGTGCTTGGGTACGCACGCAATACGCCATCGAGCATCCAGAACACAGAAGGCTTGGCCAGAAATGGTACCATCGACGCTAATGCACTTCCTGGCTATGGTGAGACAGATGCCGGATGTATAAGCAAGCAAGTATCTGTAAACATTCGGAGGCTGTGCGCGAATGTGGGTACTATTATACTATACTTTGCACGGATCGACATCGTCTAGATTAACTATGCCCCTTTTCACGGACCGTAAACGGGTAATCTATCGCCGATCCTATGTACGTTGGGAGACTGGTGAGCGGCTAACAGCTGGCGCTTGAAGGGACTCGCAGCTCGCTCCATGGTGGACTGCCTCACGAGAGAAAACCATTCATGGAGATAGCGTTAAGGGCAACGAACAAAGGTCGAGTCTACAGTTAATTAACTACAAGGCAGAGCCTGAGTTCGTCTGTAGCGTGGACAATTACTACGCTTATTATCTGTTTCAAGCATAATTAATTGCCACTCCCCTCAGTCCTGCATGACTATCAACTCCAAACCACTTCACCTGCAATGGAGCCCTATTATAGATAAAACGGCCATTTTTATGGACCTGCAATGCGCCTTAAGCCTAGACCCGTTTCCTAGTCTTGGGGAAGTAGCCAGAAGTGTCCCCGAGGGGAAGTTCATAGAGAGAATCTTTGATGAGAAGGTGTAGAGTCAAATACCTTACGTCCAGTCAGCTTGCGATTCATGTTTGCTTCCGTTCCGGCCTTTGGGGGTACTTACCATCCTACCAGACCGGCGATGAAGCAAAAGACTCCTCCTGCCTTTTTCAGACCAACTGCGGTCCCATCGTTGCCATCGGCCAGGGCAAAGTAGCCGGCGGCAACGAAAAGAAATCCAAGTTCGACGAAGAAGAAGATCAAGATGTACGCTAAGTTCGTTGGAAGCGAGGCGACGAGAAAGGTGAAGACGAAGACAGTCCAGACTTTCGATAGCGCATTAGCACACAATGCAAGGGGCAGGACACTCGTGTACTCACGTAGAACAAAGAATCCCAAGGCATTGTTGAACTGCGCCGTATCATCACCGTACGCGGCTTGAATTCCGAACGCCGGTGTCAGAATGGCTGCGTATCCGGCGTAGAAGAGAGCTTGAAACCCGGCGGATCAGTCAACCAATATATAAAAAAGCCTGCATGATCTTCTCTTACCGAAGGCGCTGAAGACAGTGTAGGAGAATCCGTTGCCGGCCGCGAGCTCCCACTGCGCGCTGATGAGCAGCCCGAAGACGGAAATGAAGAAGAAATTGCCAACGTAGACGTTGGTGATTGTGACGCCTCGGAGTTCCATCAAGCTGAGGGAAAGGGTGGTGAGGGTTGTGGCGAAGGCGCCGATGGGTAACGCAGTCTGATCCAATGTTAGAGTCTCGGGCCATAGCTCATATTGTTTGGCCCTTGACGATGGAATCAGGGACTTACAGCCGATGCAGGCAGAGGCTGGATAGGGCGGTAGATGGCCACACCAGTTTGCACCGTAGAGCTCCTTTCTAGCTCCTTTTCAACGGGATAGTCGCGGCCCCTCTCGTTGACGTTCTCTACAAGCTGAGACATGATGCAAGCTGCTATGTGTGAAAGATGCCGGTCACAATGCGGGTTGCTTCACAGGAGTCTGTGCAGCCGGGTTGAGAGGTGATATGCGTCGAGGATGCTTCTTAAAGCGCAGTACAGTGCAGCGCTGGCAGAGTCCACTACATTTTCCCTGTTGCCCCCATTTCGCAGGACGAATAAAAAAACACAACTGCCGTGTAGAAAGCGTCATGGGGAGGTAGCATTCTAACGCCATTTGCGCGGAAGTTGTGTCATTGGGAGCTAGGTACCTACAGATCTCAGATCTGCGCCACGGAGCGGGGAATATCAGGTTTAGAGCCGGCACTTGGACATCAACTCCCCGGACACGGCCAGCACGGAGACATGGGTGTGACTGCGTGAACCGGGGCTTTTCGAATCAGGCTCCCCACAGTAGCGGCGTCGTGTCAAGTTCGAGGGAATCACGTAATTGTCCGGAGAAGACAGAGCAGCATGTAGGCGGGTGTTTAAAATTGACAACGGGCAAGACAATTAGACTAGAGGGCCTAGCCGAAACTATGCTTCTAGAAGTCTCCGGGACCGTTCTCCCGTTCATAGGCTGTCTCGTCGGCGGGCGGCTCTTTGACTCTCACAACAAGCCTCTTGCCAGACACGTTGCCCGACCTCAGTCTCCCCAATGCCGCGTTAACCGAGTCCAGCCCCCCGTTGACGAACTCGACGCCAGGCACTTGCAGCAGGCTCCTGTCTAGTAGCTCGTACAGCCATTCGCTGACGTGTCCGCCCACCTCCCTGCTGGTGTGGAACAGCTTGATGGGTACGTTGTGCACCCGGACGCTGGGGCTCGCTGTCTTTGGCTGGCCCGAGAGGACAACTAGGTGGCTCAGCTCGCTGCCTACACTGTAGCGCGCCGGGTCAAACTGTTCCGAGCGCCCTGTATTGGCGGCGTCCGAGGTAGCATCGCGGGAGCTGGCGCGAGTCGCAAGAATGCTTTGGCACCAAGAGGCCGTCTCGGCGCCAATCGTGTCAATGGCGGACCTCAGGGGCCCCGAAACGAGCTTGTCGAGACTCCTACCTGCCTCGTCGAGGTCCGCCCGGTCAATTAGCACGTCTGCGGTTCCACCAGTCAGCAAAGGTTTCGGGTTATTCAGCGTTCACGCACCAGTTCCCAGAGACTCGAGGAGTGCGCTATGTTTCTTCACGTCAACAACTCCTACGACCTTGAGGCCCGCGATGTTCATCAGTTGAATCGCGATTTGTGCCGTGACACTCGATGCTGGCTAGGTCAGCAAGAAGGAAGCTGCGCAGCCTAAGACGTCTATCAAAGCATACCTCCGTAAACGAGCACCCACTGGCCAGGACGAGGGCGAGAACTTGCAGTAATGCCGTTGAATATCTCATCATTGATGTCGTCGGGGACGTTCTCCGGATACTTCTGGGCCATGTCAAGCAGATTGAAGGCCTCGTGGCTCTCTCCCTTGGGGAACGAAACCCCAAGGCATACTCCAAGAGCGAGAGCAGCCGCCACGGAGGCGACGCCCATGCTAGCGACCTGGAAAGGCTCAACCTGGCTCGGGATCCGGATCGCATTGTAGGCAGATACGGTGGCGTACTCTTGGAAAGCAGATTTCGAAAATCTCGATAGTTTGTTGAAACGGCGAGCACCTGGATACACGAAAGGCCATCAGCACTTTGAAGCTGCCTCGGAGTTGAGCGGGAGCATGAACTGACCCATTCGCCAGGCTTGAGATCACTCTGTTCCTCGACGTCCGAAGCAATGAATTTACCAACGAACTCGCGGCCGTTGAGGCTAGGTAACTCGGGAAGACCAAATCCAAAGGCTCTGAGAGTATTAGTTTTGGATCCCATCTAGGAAGTGACTTTGTACGCTGACTTCCAGTCAATAGGATTGAGCCCGATGGCATGAATCTCGACCAACAGTTCCCCAAGTTCCAGTCGGGGGACTTGTCCATTTGCGTGAAGCCGATACTCCTGCCCGGTATCGTGGAGTAACAGAACTCTCTGGGTCAGCGGCGCCGCATCTATAGCGGCAGCTGATGTCGATTCCGTAGCAATCGCACTCGCTAATACAGTGGCCATCTTTTAGGCTCTAGTGATAGATGGTGTGGGATTGATGCTCTTGGGCTGTAGATCTGCAGTTGAAGCCATTCAAGGTTGTTCACGGAGAAATCTAGGACGAACTTCTTCGTTTGCGTCACATGGATCCGTACTTGCCAAGATGCATCTCGTGAATAAAGCGTGCCGTTCTGCGTCTGCTGGCTAGCAGTCCAGTTAGCGGTGGCGTATCTCTTTCGTGTGGATGACCTGGATATAATGACGTAGATTGCGATGGAAGCCCGCGTACTAGAAACGCATCAAGAATTCCTCAAGAAAAGTACATTCAGCGACATCGTAGTGAGCGGATTACTCCGTTAGACTAACATTGATGCCGCCCAGAAGCTCTGCATGAACTGGCAGATGAATCTCCCCTAGTGCGTCTCGGTGTGCCTAGCCCGTCCGTACCTTTCTGTCTTAGATATCTTCCTTAAACATGACGTGGGTAAGTATTTAGGGTCGACAAAGTGGCGATGGACCTGGGGTATTCACGCAACTAAGCCAGGCGATGGCATTATCGCCGGTCGACGCGCTGCTTCTCGGAAGCACACAATCCGAAGCCACTAGCCCACTGCCCCCACGAATTTGTTGCTCAAATAGCTACTATGTGTCCAGTAAGCAACTAAGTAGGTCTGTGCAACCAAGGTAGGAAGAAGAAACAACCAAACGACAGTTGTCTTGGAGGAATCACGCCATGGAGCTCACTCACCCTCTGCGGCGCCTCGTGCAACCCATGTGCCGCCATGCACTAGTTCGAGCGCAAGCTGGCAAGGCGGGGATCGCGTTGCAGCTTCAGGCTTACATACTCTATGAATGAGGCTTGACTGTGGCTGCCCAAGCATCATGGACACTGGGCCTCAAGGGTAGGGAGACAATGGAAACGCCGATGTGAGGGTGTTTCGTTGATCACGGCATATCCTGCAACCAGGATGGTTCAAAAGGTCGCCTCTCTGTTGTCCCAACTCGCTTTTACACTAGAAACAGAACTCAACACTGACGACGTGATTGGAAGGTGTCTGAAAACTGTGATTACAGCTTGCTTTGCTTAATTAAGTGAGCATTGACGGCGGAAATCGCCTTGCCCGTCTTCTCAAAAGACACAATGTTCTCCATCCCCAGCTTCTCGAACCCAATGTGGGCGTCCAATGACGCGCCCGCGTTGTGAGACAGCAGCTCGACGTTCTTCATCTTGACCAGCTCGGGGCTGATGTGAGGCTCGTTCTGGAAGACGTCCAATCCAGCTGCAGAGAGGTGGCCGCTCTTCAGCGCTTCGACCAGATCCGCCTCGTCGATGAGCTTCCCGCGCGCAATGTTCACCAGGCGCGCGCCCTTCTTCATCTTGGCCAGACCCTTCTTGCTCAGCAGCGCCTCACCCGCAAACGGCGTCGCGACCAGGACGCAGTCGGCCTCGGCCAGCAGCGTGTCGGAGCTCTTGTGGAAGACGGCCTCGAGCGGCGCCTCGACGTCCTTGGGCGCCTGCACCACGTCGTTGTACAGGATCTTCATGTCCAGCGCCTTGTAGGCCTTCTCGGCGATGCGCCGGCCGATGCGCCCGAACCCGATGATGCCCAGGCTGAAGCCCTGCGGGTTCCGCGAGACGGGCGCCAGGTTGCGGTTGGCGTCGACGAACTGGTCCACGTCGCCGGACCGCGCGGCTACGGCGGACCAGGAGAGCAAGCGGAAGGTAGAGATGATGAGCCAGATGGCGGCGTCGGCCACGGACTCGGTGCACGCGGCGGCAGCGTTGCAGTAGACGACTCCTATTCTCGCGAGTCAGGGAGATGTCTCACGGGGTCTTGAACGCAGAGAGACTCACCTCGACGGGCCAGGGCCTCGGTATCAACCCAGTCGAATCCCGCACCGGCGCTGGCGTAGATCTTGCACGATGCCGGCAGCAGCGAGATCAGCTCGTCGTCCCAGTTGCCCATCTCGCCGCCCGTGTTCCAGAACGGGCGGTAGATGGCGAAGAAGTCGCCAAAGGCCTTGGTCTTGAGGGCCTGGATGAACTCGGCGCGGGGCATGCTGTAGGAGCGCTTGATGTCGAACTTGGCCTTGAACTCTTCATACTGGGCCGTGTTCCAGCGGATGTCGTCACCGAGCTGAAGGACGATGGGTTTGGCCATGGTAGAGGATTACGGGGGATACGTGACAAGTTTCGTTGTACTGGGGGAAGGGAAAGATAGTGAGCGAAGCCAAGGGCGAGGTGAGTTCTGCAGTAATGAATAAATGTTGACCTGGACATGCCAATGAAACGAAGGCTCCCAGCCCCGGATTATTGTCCCCAGCTTCACGGAATGCCTGCCGAGTCTCCGCAGCCAGATCGAGAAACCCGATGCCTGGGAAGGGCAGTTTTGCCCGAAAGACGTCCTTCATTGGCCTCGGCTGGCTTCGATATCCACCCCCGGACTGTGGGGGTGGAGGCTAGACTCGGGCTTCTGTCCGATGGCCGGACGTACGAATACGTGCCATCGACGGTTGGCCGCCAGTCGCAGAGCCGTCCGGACATGTAGGATGGGCCGTGATTTGTCCGGGATTCGTGAGAGAAGGTTAGCTTTGATGCTCTCTTGCATATATGTACCGCAGGGCTGGGCAAGCCGTTGAATAGCGTCCACTCATCCTGTGGAGACGCGGGATCAGTGAACGTCTCGGCAGTAGAGAAGATTGGCCGAGTTTCTTGCAGCTGTCCAGAGAAAGGAGGTCAGCGCTGGGCTGACCTCTGGGCACGTGTATTCATATTCGCAGACGATGCAAACATTGTCAATAGCCTCCTTAATCGCAGGACAGCGCTTAGCCAGTGGCGAGAGAGAGAGAGTTGCGCTGGTCTGACCGGCCACCAGATGACGAACAGAAGTACGCAAGCTCCCTTTTCCAGCCACGATATGTCGTTGATTATAATGAGAAGAACAATTATGGAGTAACTCAACCTGATAGGCAGAAGTCTTAACCCCGTCGCGACGAATAATTAATAAACAACATTGCAGATTAGTTGCAACAAGCACGCTCGGTTACAGTCACGGGAAAAGTCTATCAATACAATGATCTAGTACTCTCTACGTGCAGAATAGTCTTCATAGTTACTCCTGGACAATTCAACGTCGCATAGTGTCTAACGAGAACGTGGTATGTAACTGGCTCTAGGGAGGTATGAGTGCCTCGCCTCCACCAGAGCGCTCCAAGGCTCCTCGAAATGTCTCATCGTCTTCAACATCATGCCCGCTGCCACTGACCCAACAAATTCAAAGTCGAGAGAATACCAGTGTCGATAAGTACCTAACCTCTCTTCCAACGAGCATCATTCTCAAGGCTCTGGATGTCTTCATGAGTAAGTTCCCCGAGCTGAGGATACTCCAACCTTCATTATTCATGGCGGAGGACAAGCTGGCCGCTCTATGAAGAGCAAAGCGTTCCTCGCGACAGTACTTGCCGCAACAAAAAAGCAACCGCCGGTTCTCAAGGAGAGCTAGGCAAACCAGTTGCCTAGCAGAGAGACTCTCACATCTTATGCCCGTAGTATACTCTCTGATTTCATCCTCTAACCACCAAAAGTCATTGTGATGCAAATGTGCACATCTTGACGCTTTATAATGGGGTGTGCCAGACTTTCAGAAGGCCTGGATGTATTGCGGTGAGTTCTTCTTCACAGAATACACTTACCTTGGCTGACATGCACTAGGAATTGCAATTCGGATGATGTAATCGTTTTATAGCTCTCGTGTCGCGGCCTATCCCCTTGACACATCACACAGAGGTGACCTAGACGAGCTGTCCGCCGTTGCCGAAACGAGTCTGCTGGGCCTGCTTCATCTTGCACCATGCACTCAGGGACATAATCCATGACTGCTTCCAATGTCAGAAATGGAGAACTTGAAAGTCGCTCGTCTCCCGACATCAATGGAATTTGCGTTTAGATCAGATACTGCAACACATCCTGCAGAACATGTTGGACAACCAGCAGCGGCCGAGATTGAACCATCTATCACTTTGGATATGGCCCAGAGCTTCGACATCATGGCAAGCGGCTTTGACATCAGCGCTACAGTAATGGCTTTTCTGTTCAACGACGGGCGACATGCACCAGGCATGTGCGCTCGTGAGAATTGTCCTTGGGTCCCGACATCTCCTTGGGGAATCTGTTTGAGGTGATTGGAAGCATGAAGAACTGGGCAACATGAGAGGCTGCATTACCCGAGAAACAGCGTGGCTGTACATATGACGCTCGGGTTTGGCGAGTCATTCGTTTACCTAGACCTTCTTTACTATCACAGGCAAGCGCTCAATTCTCGACAGCTAGTATGGGATTTATGCCAACCTACCATTTATCTAGTATGATGATGCTCCATCGCGAATACTTCCCTTTCTTGACAACCGCAGATTCGACGCCCCGCGGTCCAATCAACCATCCTCTCCTTGAAGCTGAAGCACCACCAGTATGGTGGGACGATAGCGCTCTTCAATTGTTCAGGTCGCAAGAATACATTATGGGCCTGCTCAAAGAAGTCTCGGATTGTCGAATACCTGTAATGACGCCTTTCTCGGGGTTCTGCGCCTCCTTGGCCTGCTTCGGGAATATTAATGTCTACCGTTTCCCTAAGATGAAGCTCCACCGCAGCCCCCACGCGAAGGAATTGATATAATCAGGCCCTGAGTATCTGAAAGAGCTCCAGAACGCCTATGATCTTAGTAGCGGCTGGGTAAGCCACAATTGATCATTAAGTAACTGTAGTATCACAATCACAGCTGACATTTTTAGATCAAAACCATTCAAATCACGTTCCTATTGTATAAACGAGCCACATCTGAAAGCAGGCTACATCGAGGAAAGTCACGGTTTGACCTTGGTATGATCTGTCGACGATTCGAAACTCATGAACTGACTGATGAAGCGTATCAACACATGCAGCAAATCCACCGCGCCAAGCGAGACGGCGCCCGTCTCGTGGACCACAGCGAGAGAAGCGACGAGTCTCGATGAACACCCGACAGATTCCAATTTGACGAACCCTCAGCCTATTGTGGATATAGGTACTACATACGATGACCAAGGGAAATGAATTGGTGGTCCATGTTGGAAGAGGCAGACTTTTCGGGTGTGTTCATGGCCAGCTAGGCGAAGAAGACGAGGGAAAATGAAGCTTTTGAATATCATGACTTCTATGGACAATTAAACCTTGACAAATATAGGCCTGGAGTGTGTCAACCGAACCGTAACGATGAAGATAATCCCCACCATTGACATGCCTCCGGCATAGCACGCCACGGAGCTGTACTGTGACGCGTCATTGCCATTCGTTGAAGGTGAATAATAGACAGATGATCAAGCTGTTGGTTGAACCTAGCAGAGAGTCTGTCGTGTAGCTGGCCAAGACACGGCCCAAGGTGGAAGCTAAGTTCCAAGCAGCTAGTGTTGATGGCATATTGGTCGGAATAGCCTATGGAGCGGGCGAAGATTGGAATGAAGTAGGGAGGGGTAAACAGCGGGAAGCAAGATAGGGCAGTCCCAGCCATAATGGTGAGGAACTTTCCCTCCTTGAAGCGATATCTATGTAATGGGTTAGGTTATGTCCAAATACGTTGCAGGGTATCATAAATATCTCACCATGAAGGTCCAGACAGCTATTTTCCGATCCTCTTGGCTATCGGATAAAATACGAGGCCGGGATGCAGACAGCCCACAGCATGAAGCCCGGAATTCGGAACGTCCAGGCAACATCTAGCTTCCGAACTAGGATATTGGTGGTGATGCTCACGACGGCGGCTCCTAACCTTCTACCACCAAGAACGACACTCATGGCTACCAGAACTCGATGCTTGAACCATCTCAGAGGGGCGGTCGAGCAAGCCTGGATATCACATAAGTCATGAAGCCTGCGCCGGGTGAGAACACCGAACTTACAAAGATTGACCATCCTCGTCCAGCACCAAGGATGATGGCGTGCAGAACGAACAGTGCTCCGACGTGTTTAGTCGTCCAGCTGGCAAGAAACTCGCCCAATCTCATGAGAACACCCCCTGCCAATGCATCCTTCTGAAACCCGGTTTTGCGGACTGCAATACCGAAGAGAATGCTGACAGATATCATGAAAGACGTCGCCAGAGAGCCGACAATTGTGAATGTCGTCAATGACGAAGATGTCGTCTCCATGAGTCTAACTTGCATGATTCCCTAGGAGTAGATTACTCCGAGGTAGAGGAAGACTGAACATGCTGCCGCTGAAACAGTCATCCATCCTTTTGAGCCGTCGAGTTTGACACTCTCGGCCAAATTCTCAGACAGGCAGTCATCTAGTGGGCGGTCGGACTCGTTCACCATTTCTGATGGGGAGGACTCGGTCCACGTTGTGGTGTCGGGTGTCGCTTCGGTATACATGCTGGGAAGTCGGCATATGCTGGACAAAAGATGATAAGCACATAAGAAACCAAACCAAAGATGTTTCGATGGTGTTTATTTGAGATTCTACTGCGTAGGAAGAAATATGTATTGACGCGAGGAGAGACAGTCGGCTTTCGGTTTTCGGCTTTGGTGGGCCAGCTCGCAGGACCGTAACGACACCGACCACAAGAAGTAGCCATTTGAGACTAACGACACTAATTACGTTTCCTCCCTGCTCTATATGCTCGAAGAGCAGATCTTTGTGAATCTGACAGTGACCTGCCAGTCGAGAACCGCTTTGATTCTCAACATCACGTCTCTCTGAATGATACCGCCTAAGTATGGACGCTGTTGCCAGTGGAGGACAATGACGACTAATGTTCTTTAAGCCACGGGGGAATGAAACAATAGCAGATCCCATGTATCACACACGCCATCAAATCAGGTGCCCTAAGAATTACTTGTCAGCTCAAAACACCACGGAAACAGATCATCTAAGACAGTTGTCTTGTGGAAAGAGACGTACCAATGAACCCAATGCCAAGTTGGAAATCTGCTGCCCACAAACACACCAAAACACCTCGCCGGGTTCAGTCCAGCACCGCCATAGCCGTATCTGGTATAAGCTGTAGCAAAGGTCAGTGCCCCAAAGGTCAGTCCGACAAGAAATGGTGCCAGCGTCGGGCCTACGATTTTGCTTTGTCTCGGATCCAAGGCCACCCCAAAAGCGAGGAAAAGAAGAATGGTTGCCGCCATGAGCTCGACCACAAACGCATCTTGCACTGGGACCACGTCGGGATAAATCCAACAGCCTCCAGCTTGAAAGTCCCTCGTTCCGTAACTGGCTCTCACTAGCAACCCGGCAAGTGTACTACCACCCATCTGGAAGAAGACGTATAGAATCATTCGTGAAAAGGAGCACAGCCGGGCAAAAAACGTGGCGACTGGGATGAGTGGGTTGAAATGCGCGCCAGAGACAGCGCCGAATGCCGAAATGAAGAGGGAGAGGAAGAAGAAGTTCGTGATACCGCCCACCAATGGCCCTAGGAACGCGGCATTGTTGAAGTTGCCGAGCTGAGCTGTGGGTTTGGTAGGAATTGCTGCTGGAGAGGTGCTCGCCCAGGTAGTGATGTACACGAGCATCAGTGATCCTTCTCATCGGACATGGTTAGTGATGTAAGATGGTATCGGGTTTCGTGCTCGGGGTTGCATACCAATACCCTCAATAAATGCAGCCTTCCATAGATTGACATGCAGCAACGGCCGTAGATCCATCAACTCTTTCAATGGCATCAGCGGAGCCGCATCCGGTTCCTTTTCCAAAAGTTCCGCATCATCTGGTTGAGTCCGGTCGAGGGTGAAACTCTGATTGGCACCAATCCGACCGGCAAAGGGCTGGATGTTGTTGCGATATAACGGTAGAGTGGGCTCGGTGTCTGGGGATGGATCAAAACGTCTCCTGAAACCTAGCGTCGCGCCATCGTGATCGTCATATCTCTGCGTGGTGTGGGAGTTTGACATTATGGCGGTAGCGAGTCGCTGATGCGAGAAGTGCTCCCAATTGTTTCAAGGAGACATGGCTCCTGATGGCAGGACGGCTATCCTCTCATATATAGAATAGAGCAATGACGAGGGCAGTATATTGAACCCTACCCTGCCCATCTCGCACCCCCCCCAGCACTTCTACCTGCTTGACGAACTCTGCATTTGCTGATGTCTAAGCGAAGCTTATGTGATTGAGAATTAGATTATGTAAGTGATTATTCTCAATCATGGCCACCAAGACCCGCACAGCTTCCCGCAATGAAAAGTCACTAAGGCTGCTAGGGCGGCTTACACAGGATGACAGAAAGATGACAGAAAACACACATGCCAAATACTTGATTGTATAGATAGCCATAGTCCCTTGGTAGGAATGTTTAGACCGGCACCCTCGGGGCACTGTTGCTAGACGCCAGTAGTACACTTGTTGACGTAGTCTCTTGTCTACACATACCTGGGTAGTCTCACGTGTGATGATTTAGTTCAACTGTAGTCAATAGCATACTTGCTCTATAGTCGAACGACTGGAAACAATTTAACGCTTTGCAAGCTGAGCTCCATCACGCCTATCAAGCTATTTCTGATTTCTTGCTGGTACTCGATTCATCATCCTCTTCGGCGACATGCTTATCGTCCCATATACAAGTTCATCTGGATCTTTTCAAACTCCGTCCTCGACAGAGCTACAAGACCCTCGCTCATCATCACCCCCGCTCCTAGAGTAAACAGAGGAGACCCGTTGGTTCTTCTTACCCCAAGGGGAAGTGCCAAGCTTAGCCCTACAATCTTCAATGTCTTCCGTTAAAGCAACGATGACTGTCTCGAGTTCGCCACCCTGAATCTTTTGATCGAGGCCGCGATACCAGGCGACTAAATCATACTCCTTCCATTCTTTTTTCCGGGCGGTCAAAATGGCAAGCTGGGCTCTGGCTTCGTGGACGTCGTCGTGGCGTAGACACCCAATGGCATTTTCCAAGATCGTGATGTCGTGATGTAAATTTTGGTTCCGGATGGCTTCGTATAGTGCAACGAACAAATCTTGCTCTGTTGGCGAAGGACATCGGTGCGCGCCAAGGCTCCAGACGGATGCCCGGATTGAACTCAAAAAGGTTCTCCATGGGCTGTTACCCCCGGAGGTACGGAGGCTGTGATTGATGCCCGAGAAGACTTTAGGATCGAGGCTTAGCAGGTACTGCAGGAGCTCAGCACCAGCATAACCCGCAGCCAGGTGTAACAAGTTTTGCGAGTAGGCAGAGATGGAGTGCAGCGAGGCTCCAGCTTGAATGAGGCAGCGCAGAGCTGGGAGGTTGTTCTGGGTGAGCGCGTGCGTGGCTGGTGTGAAGCCGCCGCTGTCTCGAGCTTCGAGGTCCACGTCTTTGGTCAACAACAGCAGCTGCACCGTTTCGTCGATGGCATCGGGGTCTGTGTCGATGCGGCATTCCGCGAGATAGTGCAAGGGCGTTCGCCCCCCCCAGCCACGAACCGATGTCGATGCTCCTGCCGCCAGCAGCAAGGTGGCGGCATTCTTGGCGCATTTCTTCGCAGCCCAATGTATTGCAAAGTCTCCCGCGTTGTTTACCTGGTGGATGTCACACTGGGCCCTGATGAGAAGACGCATGCACTCAAGGTTGTTGTGGGATGCAGCGCGCATGAGCGGTGTCCATCCTTCAAAGTCCGGCTTGTTGACGTCCGCTTTCGCTGCAATCAATTCTTCCACTGCCTTGATCTTGTTCCTCCTGCTGGCGTGATTCAGAGGGGCGTATCCAAGATGGTCAAGTTCATCTATTGCCCACGCCTCTTCTCGAAGCGCCTTTCTTACCCCAACCCCATCGTACGCCGCTTTGTGCACTCTTGTCGCCTGCCAGTCCGGCATGTCATCGACGAACGATACCACCTTGCGTAGAAGCTCAACTTTGTGACTGCTGCCTTTGGAGATGTAGAGCCGCCTCAAACGGTCACGGGCCGCACAGCCCGTTCTTCTAGTCAACAATTAATCATTAGTTTCCATCGTCGGGCAACCACATACCTCGAGAATCCTTGTTTTGGAAGCAAATTCTCCCACTGTTTCAGTAGCAACTCTATCACACCAAATGCTCCGTATTGCATTGCGTACTGTTGTCTTAATTGTAAGCATGCGACATTGTATCGCCAGGACAAAATGACTGGGCTTACATCGATCAATCCCCTGCCAGACGTGTCGTGGTCACGGGGGAAATAGATCAAGTTATCTCCTCCTCCTGTGTTGCGGACAGACTTCCTCGATTTCTCCACCCATCTCCAAACGCGCTCTTTTGAGTTCAACACTCTGACAGGCCGTATGGCAAAGCTCAAGCCGCAACTGCTGGATACTGCTGCTTTGAAGAGCAAGGTTCGAGTCCAACGCCATTGTGGAAGCTGATACTCCATGTTCACCTGAGTTTCTCTTGAGCAATCGCAACTAGGCTCCGAACAAAGGGTTCTGCTCCCGTCGGACGCTGGAGTATAGTCGACAAGCCATGATCCTAATAGGGGCTGCAACCATTTGGGACCTTCGAAACGGCGTTGGCTGAAGTGGCATCGGCATCGGCACCTTTGGACTCGTGCTGACTGCGACGTGACGTGAAGGGTAGAAATCTGCACGTGTCTTTCTTCTTGTGTTGCTAGTAATTTCCTGGTAACAACACAATCTGTGCTTGGGCCTTGGGAAGTACTTTGACGCACTACATCATCCCTGCAAACAACCGTGGTTGTGGTACTAGTGACGGGGTTGCTTTCCTCGGTCTCGATCTCTTTACGTGAATCCGTCACTTCCTCAATCGATGTTGAGCGGATGTGTAGTGAGGAAGTAAGTTGCGTGTACCGCAAGGACTGGATGACAGGTATAACCTCAGAGTGGAACCTATCAACAGGTACGTAAGTCGAAGATCGCCAACGGGAACCATATCGATGAATCTAGGGTAGACAATCAATACTAACCTGTTCTGCTCAACTCTCCACGCTGCCGCATTGCAGTCACTTTGAATCTGTATGGCTAGCTGCAGGTTCAACTTTGCATCGCGGGCCCTATCGTGGAGTTTCGCTATCCTGGACCGCTGCAAGACCCATTTATGCTTCCTCGCTCGGGATTCCTTGTCGCTCGGTGGTTGCGCACAATAGGTCACGATCTTATCGAGCTCGTCCTTGATGTTCTGTAGTTGCCGGGCTGCTAAATCCACAGCTTCGGGCTCGGACACCTGCGGTACGCCTGGAATATGGGAAAATGGATTGGGAATTTTCTGAAAGGCCTTGATGAGAACACTGATGGTCGCAATCTGTCCAACGCGGTTAGAGCTACCATGTACCTCGACAGACAGAGAACGCTATTTTCGTCAATCTTCATTCTTCAGTACTCACTTGGTCTTTTAAATCCTGGAAGTCGCTTTGGAAATCGGAGAGTTCTTGCACGAAGCTGAGTACTCTGAGCGACACTTCCACCAACGCCACGGTGCTGGCTACAGCGCCTAACACCTCCATGATGCAAAGCCAAGGGCAGCTCTGTCTGGCCGTTGATGAACTCAGAAAATGGTAGAAATATTACCGAGTCAGATTCACGGGAAGAAAGTGCGGGGTTTAATTCAGACCGAGGATACATAGCCACGTTGGCCTGATTCTACTTGTCGAGCGCCTTGAGCAACTCACCCAATCAGAAAACAGCGATAACATGTCTAAGCCATCAAGACTTATGCAAGTGAGAACAATCTGAGCCAACGAAACGCAGGGAGGGCGAACGAGCTGGACACACCGCATGTCGCGAGACCAGTTTCTGGTAGGCAGTGCTGGGCATGATCGGCGCCGAGTTGGCACTTTGTCGTTACTACATGCCTCTTTATATAGAATTGTTAGATGGAACGTATTAATCACGTAATTCTCAAGGTACGTAGCATGAGGTACGATGATGCAATATAGGCTCTCCCGCTGGACAAGGCTCTTCCCTCATTTATCATAAGTTGATGGCAGGGACATGAATGGAGCATGATATCCCCGGAAACACAGCTGTATGTACGGAGTACTAGACGGAAAATCGATATGATGTATCTGCGAAGAGCGGCATACTGTCCCGTAAACCCACGCTGAGGGGACGACATGGGCTGGTTGCAGGGTCAGCGAATACCGGGGTAATTGAGGCTTAGCCAACCAAGCTCTTTATCTAAACTGGACCAGACTGACGTCTACGAGTGCTTATATGGCAAGGCGATTGGCATGACTCATCCGTAGGATCAAGACTAGCAACCAACACACCCACCAACGTTGTACAGTATTAGGCTGTGTTCCAACTTCCCCCTTTATCAACCCATCAATCTCCACGCGGGGAACTGCCTTTCTTAACCCGGATTCAATCCTTGATCAGATCCATCAGCCTCAACTCGGACGACTCTATATTTCCCTCCCGCACCGCCCGTCATGTCGCTCAGCGACAGCGACCTCGTTGCTATTGACAGCGACGTCGACGCCGTCGTCATCGATGGCGATGATGTGAGCAACTACAACCCAGACCAGATCCTCCCCGAGTCCCCCGACACCATCCAGAAGATCCGGTCCTGGCTGCAGCCCACCTCGTACGACATTGCCGGCGGCGAGTATCGCAAGCACTTAGCGTCTCATGTTGCCGGTACAGGAGCCTGGCTCACCGCCAGCGATACATATCAACAGTGGTTACACAGTGATGAGCATGGACTTCTCTGGATCAAGGGCATCCCAGGGTCGGGAAAATCCGTCATGGCGGCCAATCTGATTGATGAAATCGCCAAGTCAAACCCGGGATCTCCAGTGCTATTCTTCTTCTTCCGCCAAATCATTGAAGCCAACCATGAACCTCAAGGTCTTTTACGGGACTGGATGGACCAAGTCTTGGATTACAGCCCTCCCCTACAGAAACAGCTCAAGACTTACGTGGAAGCTCGTCGATCCGTTCGTAGCGTAACCGTGGAAGACATGTGGAAGGACCTGCGCATGGCTTTTGCCCGGCTGCCAAAGAACGTCTTCTGCGTCGTCGATGCCCTCGATGAGATGGACCGAGGACACGACGCATTCCTTGAAGCCCTGGGGTCTCTCGGCCAGTGGCGGCCTCGAACAGTCAAAGTGTTGATCACAAGCCGTCCAGTTCCGAGTGTGGAGGGGCCGCTCCGAAAGACTCCTTGCCTTCACCTCCGGCTGCAGGAGAATCTGGTTGACGTCGACATTTCGACCTACGTGCAGTTCGCGCTGTCGAAGTCTGCTATCCCGCAGAGCGAGTGGCAAACCATCGCAGATGCAGTGCCCGGTCGGGCTAATGGCTTGTTCCTCTACGCGAAGCTGGCAATGGACGCCTTTCTTGAGCCGGGCGTCGTTATCAACACAGTACTTTCGCAACTTCCCGCAGATTTGAACGTTTTGTACACAGATCTACTTACGGAGCACGCTCAACGCTCTGGGGTCGCAGCAGAAATCCAGCACTTGATCTTGCAATCCGTCACCCATGCCACTCGCCCTCTCAGACTACTTGAGCTAGCGGAGATGATCAAGGTCCTTAGCCCTGATGGTTCCACGCGAGATCTCAAGGCCACAAAAGACCTTATCAGGGCTGCATGTGGACCGCTGTTGGAGATCCTAGCAGACGAGACAGTTTCAGTCATTCATCATTCCTTCACCGAGTACCTCAAAGGCACTACAAGATCCGATGACAAGGTGGGATATCCTATTTTGCAGATGGGGCCGACACACGCCCAACTTGCTCTCTCGTGTTTGCAATACTTGCAAGCTGGGTGTTTGGATGAAGTCGCCATCGCGGGAGATGATAAGCATGATGAATGGGACTCCGATGAGTACAGCTATACGCGGGGACGCACCTCAGTCTCAAAACGAGTGGTCAAGTTGAGACTGAAGCATCCGTTCTTTGAGTATGCAACCAGCAACTGGTCCCATCACGTCAACAGGTCCGAAGCCGCTGGATCCGACCAAACCGGGGTCAACGCGAATCTTCGCAAGTTCCTAGGAGACAGCAGAAACATGAGGGCCTGGCTTCAGATCAAGTGGCCAGATAGGATGGAATATGCGGGGCCCGTCACTGAAGCTCATATTGCCGCTCAGGCAGGGCTACTTTGTTACACCAAGGAGGTCCTTGGGAACACGGAGGTTGATGTACTCGATGGTCGTGGTAAAACGCCCTTGTGAGTATTCCACCATGTTTGAACCTGTTTCTTGTCATGTCTTGGCTGAGCCTAAGTATACTAATCCTGGGTGACTTTCAGATGGTGGGCTGCTGCCGAAGGCCATGCAGAAGTCGTCCGCGAATTGCTTGCGGCCGGCGCAAACCCCGATCACGACGAAACCACGGACGCACTCAAGCCTCTCCACCAAGCCGCAAGTTCAAACCACCATGAAGTCATCAGGGCATTGCTAGAGGCCGGCGTCGACCCCCTCACCCCGAAAACCCGCGAATCTCCCGGGCGGCGGTGCGGAAATGCCCCAAGATCCGTAGGCCAGACGCCACTTATGTATGCTTGTCAGAGCGGCCACTTGGAGGCAGTGGACGCGTTCTTGCCGTTCCTCAAAGACGAAAATACTGTCCAACGCGCTCTGGCGTGGGCGGCTGAAAACGGGAGATCAAAGGTTGTCGCTAGGATTCTTCAGCATCCCGGTGTAGATGTTAATGCTGCGATCCGTGGGGACACGCCGCTGTATCTGGCTTGCGGCTGTGTCGACGTTGCAACAGTCGCGATCCTTCTACAAGCTGGTGCAGATCCCAACGCCGACTGTGAAGGGAGCGGAGAAGAATTTGTTGGGCTCGGCAGACGGATTTGTTACCCTGGGCAGAAGCCTCCCAAGCTGAACTGCTTGCACCAGCTATGCGGCCTGGGATCCAGACATGGACGTCGAAGAGAAGCAGACTCGGACCAGTTGCAAGCAATATTCTCACTGCTCATCCAAGCCGGCGTCGATGTTCACCGGCGTACCCAGTCCGGCATGACGGCATTGCACGGGGCTGTCACCTCGCCGGTTCTGACCCGGCTGCTCCTTGATGCCGGCGCGGACGCGAACGCCACTGACGATTTTGGCTCTGCGCCTCTTCACCAAGAAGTCTCGGTCGATTCTATAGCTCTTCTCATTGAACAGGGACATGCGGACACTGATCTTCGACAACCAGACGGACAAACCCCTCTTCTCTGCATGCTGTCCAGGCAAGATACCGAGACCCCAATCAAGTTCCTGGAGTACGGCCCTGATTGCAAGGTCGTCGACAAAAAAGGCAATGGCGTGTTGCACATCTCGTTAGGGAAGTGGGGTTCGGGTTCGAAACTCATCAAGGCTTTGCTCGACGGAGGCGCCGATCCGAATCTGCAAAGCTATGACCGGCTGACTCCTATAATGTCTATGCACTACAACATTCGCGATTGCGAAGAAATCGTGAACTTGCTTCTCGAAGCTGGTGCAGATATCAACGCGGTGGACGGGAATGGAGCGACTCTATTCTTCCGCCAGCTCTCGAATTCGACGCTGAGACCTGGAATGGATGCGAACCAAGATCTCGAGGACCTCATGGATCAAGGAGCTTCGGCGTTTGTCCGAGACTTCAACGGCCGTACGGCCCTTCACCAAGCAGTTCAGTGCTACGATACCATTCGTACTTTCAGTGGCAGGCGGGATGCTCCTGCGTCGAGACTCGACTTCTTGATTGGTCTTGGGCTCGACGTAAAGGCCATTGATAACCGCGGCAATGGCCCCCTTCATGAACTTGCCCTGCGTAGTTACAACCACTCTTACTACGGACCAAAATCAGTCCATTTCTGGGAGAAGCTTCTTGCTTTGGGCTTGGATCTGGAACAGAAGAATCACGCTGGGCGCACGCCGCTGCATATCTTGTGTGCTACGAACACTTCCTTGACTCACGTGAAGCAAAGCGACATCATGCCAATTGACTTTGTCATCACGCGGGTGAAGAAGATTGATAATCCCGACAACGAGGGTATTACTCCCTTGCATGTTGCTGTAACTGGCGGGGCGTTTAACACGAAGAGACTCCTGGGTGTTGGTGCTGATCCCACGGCACAGACCAACGAAGGACTGACTCCTCTTCACCTTGCTTCTCGCTGCCGAGATAGCAACGTGGTTGGCCTCCTCCTGAACGCCCTAAGGTCACGAAGCCAGGATACATCAGCCGTTGCCAGCCTTTCATCCGGCGAGGCAAACATATCACCCCAAGTACCAGGAGTGAATGCCAAAGCATTCGGAAACGCGGCTGACATTACACCGCTCTTCTACGCTTGCCGATCGGGAAGGCCAGAAACAGTGGCACTTTTACTCGAAGCCGGCGCCGACTGCAAAACTGGAAACATATTCCAGGCTTTCGATGGGTTCGAGGAAGAGGTTGCCCGCTGGAAGACTGCTCATCAGCCAGTAGACGACGGAAACGGAGACGCTGTCGCCCTCAAGCTCAATGATGCGTCCCGACGCGGCATGGACGGAACGCAATTGAGGCGGTCACACGACATACTTGCAGACAACATAGCTGCAGACGACACGACCAGACTTGAGGAGATTCTGGATATGCTTGTCAAGTATGGAGCTGATGTTTCTAAACTTGGCAGCTCAATTGGTCTAGCATTCCAACACAACAGAGACTACACCGCTGCATGTCTGAGAGACGTCATGGAGAAGAATGCAAAGGACCCGGCGACTAAAGGATCCTATGGGTTGTATACAGAATACTCCAAGATCATGCATTGTTCTTTGAGAGAGGCCTCGATCCAGACGCTCAAGGATTCTAAGCTCATCAAGCCTGGAGAAAGCAACCAACAATTATTTGGCCGTTTCTTGGCCCGGAGGGAGTACCATCTTGTCGAAGAGCTAGCTCACCTTGGAGCCAACTTCCTCCCTGTTGCTGACAAGACTGAGCCTTGCAACCTGACAGTCCTCATACGATACGGTTACGCTTCACTCGTAGACAAGATCGGCACCCTCCAAGCAGCGTCAAGGCTCGAGGAAGGAGACTGGCGTGCATTTGGAGAGGCCACAAACAAGCCAGGCCTGTGGTTCGCAAACAGAGACACCTCGAATCCAGTCAATCGTGGCAAAAACCCTACTCATTTCCTGCTCGAGGCCGTTCGGCGAGACTTGCCCAACATGGACGTGGTCCGGCTGCTGGTTGAGAAGTTTGGAGTCGACATCAACGAGATGCGCGTTACCCGCGAGAACGTGGACCACCAATACAAGGCTGTTCCGTCTGACTCTGCTTTGCATTATGTCGCCCGGGGCAACTCGTGGTGGCACGCCCACCAAGCTCTTCCATACCTGCTTCGGAGCGCCGACCTGCATCTCCGCAACTTCAAAGGACAGACGCCCCTTCACATGGCCCTCCAAGGGGATGACAACTGGCCGGGGCCTTTCCACAGTGACACAGCCAAGATGCTGATCGAGGCTGGGTCAGACGTCAACGCGGTGGACTATAACGGACAGAGCTGTCTTGCGTGCGCGCAACACGACATCGGGATGATCAAGCTGCTCGTAGCTCACGGAGCAGCCGTGAAAGCCGACGCCATATTCGCCGCCATCGAGGCCAAGCAAGTCGACAATCTCAAAGAGCTCCTTTCTGGAGGCATCGATGCGAACATACGCCGTGACAAGCCGCCCGAGGACCCGGAGGAGCGGAAGAACTGGCATGGCCCAGTTCGTCGGGGCAATTGTTATATACAAAGTATAAGTGCGGACGAGGAATTCCCGCTCTACTACGCCGCAACAGAATCCCCTGTGTCTTGGAATTCGACGCTTGAACAACGACAAGAGCTTGGAGTTTGTGCTCAGCTCATTCAAGTCCTGCTGGACCACGGCGCGGATCCATTTGCCAAGTTCTTGAGCAGGAGCATAGCCCTGGTTGCATCTGGCAATAGAGAAGCAGAATCAATGGACACGCCTTCCAACGAGATACACGAACGCTACGAAGAGTGCACGATACTACACGAGCTGCTGCGTAAGGATGTACTGGTTGATGATATCCTCTGCCTCCCAGGACTGGACGTTGACCGCCGGGACGCCAAGGGACAGACTCTGCTTCTTGCTGCCTGTGAGGGCGGTCCCGACTATATCATTGGCTCTCACAAGCCGAGCGCAGATCAAAGTGAGCGTGTCAGTATCTTCAAGCACCTAGTCTCCCTCGGTGCCGAGCTTGAAGCCCGGGACAACTTTGGCCACAACATCCTGCATTGCATGCTCGGCACCGATCATACGAGCGACTACAATCATTTCAAAGAGTCATTTGCGGAGGTCCTCAAACAAAGTCCAGACCTGCTCAACCAGGCAGACGGTGACGGGAAAACACCGCTGCACTATGCAGTCGCTCGCGCTGCGAAGAAGAACAACACCCTCGTGGCCGAACTGCTCCTCTCAGCTGGAGCTGACCCGCTCGCCGTCGACAAGAAGGGCGACGGCGTCCTGCACATGCTCGCGCGAGACATCGAGAATGACACAACACGCGGCTTATTCGAGCACATTGTCGGACGCGGCGTGAATATCAACGCTCGCAACGCCCGGAGCGAAACACCATTGTTCGCATACAGCCACCGCGAGAAGCGTCCCAGGAGCCACGAGAAATCATTCGATCTGTTCGACGAGAACCCCGCCAACGCCATGCTGCAGAAGCTGGGTGCCGACTTCTTCGTCAGGGATGCCAAGGGCCGAGGCTTGTTGCATGTGGCGGCGCACGGATGCGTCGAGCGGTTCAAGGAGCTGATGGATGTGGGCTTGGATGTCATGCTAGAGGATTGTGCGCAGCAGACGCCGATTGATGTCGCTGCTGCGTGTGGGAATGTGGATGTCTTGACGTTGTTTAAGAAGAAGGACTAGGGAGAGTTTTTCTTGGATGTGTCTTTAGACTGGGTACTCAAGAACGCAGATGGCAGGGTACACTAAATTGATAGATATGCCAGTACGAATATTGTGGTCCATCCTGTCCTGTTCTGATACTGCTTCTTTTCATCTGGCCGTTTCCTTAGATGGCCATATTTCACTCAGGATCCGCAGGCTTACAAACGCCATATGCTTGACTATCACTACTTTATGATCGATGGTTACGAGAAGCCCTTCTGCTATGTACACAATCAACTTCGTCCACCAGATTGAATGCCCACAGTACTGGGAGATTGACGAAGAAAAGCGCCTACTTTCTTTCTCTGGAGGATCGGACTTCGAAAGCCGCTCCCGCCTCATGAACAAAACACTTTACAAGAACCACGAGTCTCGGACAGTCCCCGCTCTTGTAGCGTAGGCAAATGAAGAGTTTCCCATTTATTCTTCCACCGGAGAACACGTGCTGAACCTCGATGGCTTGTGGTGTCGATTTACTCGGAATTGTCAACTACTCTGTGCACATGGTCGGCTGGGCCATGACCGCAGAAGGCATCAAGCTTTGGGGTCCTCGCCGAGCAATGGCCAAGATGAGTTTCCCTGGAATGCTCGACAACACCGTTGGTGGCAGTCTAGAGGCTGGGGAGAAGCCGCTTGAAGAGATGGTGCGAGAATGCGAGGAGGAAGTTTGCCTGGATCCAGACTACACCCGCTCCAACATCAGGGGCTGCGGCACAAACTCGTTCCACCTGACCGTCACCGATCTCCTTGAGCCTGGAAGTCAGCCCCAAGTCCAGTACTTGTATGAGATGGAATTCCGGCAACATGTCGTTCCGAGGATTGGAGACGGGGAGGTTGGGGAGCTGTACTTAGAGTCCATTCCCGAAGTCAAGTAGGCGATGCGAAACAGCGAGTTCAAGCTAACTTGCAACATAGTTTACTTAGCGTTTCTCATTCGCCATAGATATATTAATGCAGATAATGAGCCGGACCTGGTGGCGATTTGCGCTCGGCTTAATCGCAAGCACGGTTGCGGTAGAGGAACCAACAATCTCGAAGGAATATTCGGAAAGGTGAGTGACTTGGCGGATTTTACATAGAGCGAGACGGGAAGACTTTGTAGCCTGGGAATAGTAGGAACCAGCTTCTGTTGAGTCTGTCACGGGGAAAGTACTAAATTGGAGAGAATTGAGTGCCATAACGTCTAGAAACAGTCTAAGTCTAAGTTTTATAAGGAAAGGAATGAAGTATGCTTAACTAAGTACATGAAGAGGTCTGATATGAATGGTAACAAGAGCGCAACCCTATAAGGAATGTCCAAAAACAAAACTCCCGCCAATGCACATCTCGATCAACGTTCCCAACCAATAAGCCCTATTACTCCTTCTTGTCGTACTTCTCAGGAGTCCACTTGCCATCATCGTGACCTGTTCCATCTCCCTCGTATTTTCCGGGGGCCCAGGAGCCATCGTCCTCTCGCTTGGCCTTGCCGCCAGGGTACTTTCCGGGATACCACTTGCCATCGTCAAAGCCAGTTCCGTCACCCTCATACTTTCCAGGCGCCCATGATCCATCATCCTCCCTCTTAGTCTTAGACTTGTCTCCGGGGTATTTTCCGGGGTACCACTTCCCATCGTCGTAGGGGGTTCCGTCTCCCTCATACTTTCCGGGAGTCCAAGACCCGTCGTCTTCCCGCTTGATCTTCAACTTGCCGCCAGGGTACTTTCCAGGGTACCATTTGCCGTCGTCGTAGGGAGTTTTTTCGCCCTCGTACTTGCCCGGAGCCCAAGAGCCGTCGTCTTCCCTCTTGGCCTTGGACTTGTCCCCAGGGTACTTGCCGGGGTACCACTTCCCATCGTCGTAGGGAGTGCCGTCACCCTCATATTTGCCTGGGGCCCACGAGCCGTCGTCGTTCGGCTTGGCGGTGGGAAGTGCCAGAGCCGTCACGGCAAAGGCTAGAAGAGTGTAGGAGTAGCGCATTGTGAAGGGTTGGATGAAAGATTGATAGGTAGATGGGTGGGAGGAAGCGAAGGTTGTTTGATTGTGCTGAGTGAGTGTTATTAATGAGGATGAGACTCAGAAGAGGATGTTGATGGTGATGGTGATGGTGATGATAGAAACGGAATGGAAGATAGAAATCGTCGGCATCTTATATACGTCAACTCCTTCACCAAAACCCAGTCTTCCAGGTATCGTTCCCAAAACTGAACTTCGACGACGCTTGATGTCCAGGCGCAGCTTGCACCACCGAAGCCTTCCTGCACGCCGCCGTTAGTCTCACCACCACTCAGCTCCGGCAACCTCCATAGCATAGCATTTGACTTCCAATAGCCTCGTGTCTAGATCGTGTTACTATTTTCAGTCCCACCGAGTCAGCGGCCAACTCAATTCCACCCGAGTCCAAGGTCACTCGGCTACACCAGAAAAGGCTCCAACTACATGGAGGTGGTCTGGACGGGCAATGTGCCCAAAAACTCGGCTCTAGGTTCTGCGCAGCATGCTTAGCGTGTTGGTTAATTATAATCATGCCGGAGGTGGCTGTGCTGGAGTCTTACTGTCTTACCCAAATATGCTGACATTGCCACCGCCTCAGTCTAGAAATCGTGGGCTAGACTCTTGGCATCGCCGACTGCCCGCTTAGCCACGCTGTAATTGTTGTCCCAAGTTTGCTTGCGTATAAAGTGCAATATTGATCTTGGCGATGGGAAGGAGCCCCGTCTGACTGTACGGCGACACATGATGGAGCCATCCCATGATGGATCCCCGCGAATAAGTCCGAGCATTACACTGCCCAGGGCAGCAACGTTACTTGTGGTAGACTTAGCTGGCGTCAATTTAGTCTCCGAGGAAGAAGTCCGATGGGGGAGTCCGAACATTTCCAAATGAGGCACTGTAGACACAGCATGTAGGCCCGCGTAGTGGGCGCGATTGCATCATCAAGGCGAGAAAGGCAAGCTGTCACCCATTTTTCGTGTATGCATGTCTCCCGTCAGCTGCACTCAAAATCAATACCAGGCTCTGGCTACAAGCGGGAAAGCATAGCCTCAATCCCGCTCGTTGCACAAAGCACCGTCGAGGTGCTCGTCGGGGTGTTCCAAGACATGCATCCCGCTGAGTCCAGAAGGTTCGGGTCACCTGCCATATTTCGTGCAAATGAGAAAATGCCCGCGAAGGCTCCATTTGCGCATCTGTCCCACACTGTCCAATGTGCGGCCGTATTAAGGCTTGGCTCTGCAAGTAGGCAAAGGAGGCTGTGCAGCTCGCCGACCTTCACATCAGCACCACGCACGTCATTTTCAACGACGGGTCAAATGAGAAAAATAAAAGCAGAGACTGTTTAGGGTGCGTCATCAACACGCTTGAATAGCTCGATACTATGTTGTATGCCCGCGGGTATCAACGGCCAACCTTCACCGAGTTGCCACTGCTAAAGTCAGGTGTTGAGCCGCAGGCCTTTCTGCAGCTGACCTTCTGCAGGTCTTGGGCTAAAAATGGAAGAATTGCTGACGTCTAGAGCACCGCAGCCTCACTGTTTACCAGTTTGCAGGCAACCCCTCTGGCTGATCAACGGAAGACTAATGGGAATTATGGGGCTCTGTGGACTAATATCACAATGATTTTGGTCGGACTTTTACAGTCAGTAGGCAATCATTCTAACATAAGCTGCCGTGACTGCATTTCAACTATACGAGTGTCCTGGTAGACAGCTCATGTAGGTTCTTAGCTAACCAAATTGCCGCTTCCCATACTTCTTTCACTTGAACTGCCATGCCAGTTGCAACGTAGTGGGCGCACCCCGCATTACTAGGCTTTAGTTCACAAGGACTTTAAAAAAAGAAATAATACACTGCATTGACGACCGACACAATGGTGGGCTGTCTAGTCAAAGGGCTGAGTGGAGGGTTGAATTGGTTGGTGGGCTGAGGAAGAGCTGAGCCTAAGTGCCCTAAAGTAGCTACTCGCGCTGACGCCACACGACATTTACCTCATACGATTACTAAAATGGGGTTCATGTCGTACCTCAGTAGCTAGGCAGTTTTCCTGCTGTCATTTAAGAATGTTCCAGCCATTGCCAAGGTTGACTTCTATGGCTGACCAAACTTGCTTTGAGACAAAGATGCAAGCATCAGCAGTAGAGACAAGAAGTATCTTCCCTTTTCATACCCTTTTCCAAGATATTGTTCTTTTCTTCCAGTTGTACGCTGCGCCCTTTCGTCAATTCATTTTAATAGTTTCATTGCTGCGAACAAAGCAAGGCTTAGCCGCCTGAGAGATCCTAATCCCTACGCAAAGCATTCATTATAAGCACAAGAAGGCTAACAGTAATTGCAGCATCTCAGTCCAATCGTCTTCCAAGATCTCTGCAGCTATCATGGTTTCAGCCCATTTCGTCATGCATATAACTAGTCCTTCAGCCTCTCCAGTGCGCCCTTGAGTTCGCTAGCGCTATCTCTTGACATTCGTTCAAAGCTATCTTTAAAAACAACTAATTAGCAATGTTCGAAGAAAGCCTGGTTTACGATACTAACCATCGGGCGTTCCATCAAGCGTGATAGCATACCAGTTGCCAGAAAGCCAAGTAGCGGGACTAATATTGCCGTTTGACCGACCCAGATCTTGAGGGATATCAATGCGAGGAAACGGTGCAGATTCTATAAAATGACAATATTGATGTAAGCATTAAGTTCTAGACAGCACTTACTATGAGCGAAGTGACGAGAATCATGATTGAATTGGAGGGGGAGGGTTTCGGGATCGCCTGTCACTCCCGACCCAGATTGGCGTGAAATCGCGGATTTAATAGTGTTCCCGACTTTAGGCTCAACATACACATACACATAGCTCTCGTTGGGCTCGCCAACCATGATTCCGGTCTCGCAGGAAGTGTGTATGCCCTTTGAGTCGATGGTGGTGAACTTGGCGATCGCGCTGTGATACGACCGAAATAGAGGGTTAAGTCTAATCGTGCCCCTGCTAAGATGAAGTGGCTTAAGGAGAGCCTAGTAGCGGGAAATCATCGTGAGTCCACGTGAGTTGATATCAGGCTGAATCGCAAAAAATAAAAGGATTTGTCAAGTGATTGATTGGTGGATAGATCTGATTGTTAGCAGTTCAGTACTGCCGCACGTAGTTCTGAGAGCTTTGCTTAACTAATCGGGGTTTGGTTAGAGGGCAATGCCCCCTGAGTATTGCAATGTTATGTTAATATAATTAACGGGGCTAGGTACGAGCCACACCCCGTGGCTACCGTCCACCACAAGCAGGCCCTTGCTATAATCTGTGGCGGAGATTTATGAATCAATTCTGTTGAGAAGCACTAAAGGAGACTCTGGATTGTGGGTTATTAACGTCGTGGCCTTTCAGCTCTACTTTACAGGCATTTCTTTTGCCTCAGTTGTGTTTGGTTAGGATACCTACATAGTCTAGGTACTAGGTAGTAGAGCTTCAACCGTTTGGCTTGTGAGGTTTTATCTTAACTCTAGGTTTTGCTGCAATGGCCAAAGACAACCATCTGTCCAAGGAATAAAGACTGGAGGTGGGCAGGACAGTCAAGACCTGGTCAGTTTATTTTCTCAACAGTCTGGAGAACACGGCGGAGGTTCACGTCAACCGGGACGTAGTCTTATTTAAAAGCAAGAGTTGCATTACTGTGTTATCGTCACATATTGTACAACTACGATTTGTGAAGTCTGTCCAACAAGCCTTTGTCGGCCATTTACTTGCGTGTCAAGCTATCCTCATTCATTATGTTGTCTCCTCCCAGCTTCAGTGTGTAGCTCCACCTTTTGTCTCTCGATATCTCGAGAAAATTGAGAAAATGGACCTCGGTGCCAGCCCAAAAAGAGCCCGTTATGGCGCCTGATCACTTCTACTACCCTAAAGAGGCTTTTACATGAGATAACTTGCTCCCTGCATAAGGACTACCTAGGGTAGAGACGATGAAAAAAGGAGTGAAGAATTGTTTCGTTGTAACAAGAATAAGCTAGGCAAACACAAATATACCCTACCTTAGTCAAAACATTTTGCCGCGGTGTTGGCTTTGGAGCTTTTAGGCTTTGGAGTGAGTGAAGGTCTCAGTGCTGATCCACGCGAACTGCTCCTAGTATCACAATAATCTAGGCAGTGGCGAGAGCTTCAATGATCCCGTTGAACTAACGACGCCATAAATAATCCATAATGAGATAAATTCCTTTCTATTTTCAACAAGGTGGTTTAGGCTGCCTGGTTGCTGAGCTGGGTGAGAAAAATTACTCTAGACTACAGGTCGGGTTTCGGGTTTGGTAATGGGATAAATATTCACGATACGACTAGACTCTTGATCATGGTCAAAATTGCCTGGAAAACTCTTGCAACGCATTTCAATACTATACCGACTGTATACGGGCGGGCCTGGAGAAGGCCTTCTTTGTGGGTAGCGGCAGTGAGGCTGTCGAGTCGGCGTTGAAGCTGGCCCGACAATACCTTTACGAGAAGGGTGAGCCTAAGCGAGTGCATTTGTTGGTCTCGAGACAGCAGTCCTACCACGGAAACACCATGGCTACCATGTCCATCCACCAATCAGGCCCGGAAAGCACCTTACTAGGGGTTCTGCTACCCCAATGTCTCCCACGTCTCCCTGGCGAGCTAGTGCACGGAAAGGTGGTGGATGCGCTCCGGCAGGGCACGCAGGTCTTCCGCAACGGACACACGTACCAGGTGCACCCCGTATCTTACGCGGCTGCGCTGGCGGTGCAGGGGATCGTCCGGCGGGATCACTTCGTAGCCCGCAGCGCCAAGATGGGCCGGTGTCTCGAGCGGTTGCTGCGGCGGGAGCTCCGAGGCTGCACCTCCGTGGAGGACGTCCGCGGCCGGGGGGCTCTTCCGGGGCGTCGGGTTTGTGAAGGACAGGGCAAGCTGCGAGACGTTTGATCCGGACACCGGGTTTGGCGTGCGCGTCCGGCAGATTGCGTTCCGGAAGGGCGTTGCTCTGTATCACGGCGGCGGCACGGTGGGACGGCGTCGGCGACTATCATCTGTTGGCAGACGAGTGTATCATGGGAATATCCGGAATTAACGAGTCGATCATGTCAACTTCCTCCAAGAGTGCCAGTTGCCTGCCGTGAATCGACCCCGGCCCGTATTGCACAGTAATACATGCACATTTGCACATCAGCACCAACCCCCCCCCGCGCAACCGAAAGGCCTCATCCATTATCTATCGACTACTTACTTATCTACCCCGCTCATGTGACTGGGTTGACGCGGCTGTTATTCCAGGAGAGAGCACTCTCCTTTGAATCCTTTTCCGCAGCTTAACTCTTCCAACCTCCGCCATCTCACTCAATCTGAGTTGATCTGTTCATCCGTCCATCCATCCATCCACCCACCCACCCATTCATCATTCATCTACATACCTTCATCCACCTGCCTCGCAGCCCTCCTACCAGAACATCTCCTCCCCCTTTCTCCTCTTCACAATGGACAAGCCAAAAGGAGAACGGCTGCGGACGGGCGACCCGGGCATGCACCCTACGCACCGGCTCCACAACATCAAGGTCGGCGACACCAGCTGCCAGCTGCTGGTCTCGACGCAGGACGATCTGTACGAGGCCAAGGACATCGCGGCCGGAGCCAACTCGTGGCAGGTCATCGGCTCCTGGGACGACGCGTCCATCCAGTCGCTCGGCAAGATGATCAACACGCGCCCGGGCATCGCCGGCGACACTGGCTTCGGCAAAACCCAGGGCGGCGGCCGAACTCTCGGATCGACGACTGGTGGCAGCAACGGGAACCCCAGGATTGGACGGCCGCAGGGGACGACTTAGGGGCGGGTTTTTGCGTCTTTGCGACATGTCACAATCGCCCCTACTCTCTCGCGCAGGGCTGCCTTACTGTTGGATGCTTTGTCGCTGCTTGTCTGTTTGTCTGTGTGCTTGTGTGCTTGTGTGCTTGCTCGTTTCTTACGGTTCCGTCATTATCGAGGGCGGTTCCGCGGTTGGATTGGGCATATCGCATTTACGATTACATCCAGGAGCACCATCACATCACGACTCTTGGTTCTTTCCCATTCTGCCAAGTAGAGGGGACCAAAGCTAGCAGTGTTCGTTCATTGACTTTCTGACTCTACCTGCACCCGATACCTTTGTTGCTTGTGCTACCGTGCGTCCGTCTTGCTCCCCGCTCGCCCCAGGTTCGTAGCCGCTCACGTCAGGGCCAACAGCCACCCGAGCACAGCGGAGGGAGAAACCCCAAAGCCTGGTATCTGGGCCCGGCAGTAAGACAGCAGCCCATCTGCTCGAAGCTCGAAGCTCGTCATGCGGGGTCGCGGAGGAATGGAAGACGGACGGCCTGGCTGCCGGCGGCAAGTCGATTGTTCGATTGTCGACTGTCAATTGGTCCTCCACGCGCTGTTATGTCTTCTGCCCCCATTTAAGACTCACGTTAGGCCAATTAGATATAGTGGTGGAGGTGGCTGGAACGGGCTTGTTGAAGCTAAGCCTCGTCTGTTGGGTGGCGACCTGTCTCAAGCCTCTCTTCTCTCCTTCTCCCCTTCTCTCTCAACCACATTTTGCGGCGTGTAAGAACAATTGTACGCAGTCTCCTACGAGCGGGTCCATAGCATGGTCCCGACCCTTTTAGTCCGTAGTCTATCTTGGTCTAATTGTCTGGTCTATCTCCGTCTATCTTAGCTCGTCCGATCCTCCAAAGTCCGGTTTCGCCCCGAAAAGCCGAAAAGCCCGCAAACGAGCCATGTCACGTGACCCGACTTTGACATCTCCGCCCGCCTGAGTTCAGAACAAACCAACCTCACGCTCACGGTGCTCAGTCCTCACGCAAACGAAAGCCGAGCCCCTCGTCGGAACGCCATCCTCCGAAATGGGACACCTGATCACCGTCGCGACGTGCTCGCTCAACCAGTGGGTTCTCGACTGGGAGGGCAACACAGAGCGCATCATCAAAAGCATCCACCTCGCCAAGGAAGCTGGTGCACGGCTTCGTGTCGGGCCTGAGCTCGAGATCTCCGGCTACGGTGGGATCCCTGCTCCATCTGATTGCGAAGAGCGTTTGTGCTGACTCTGAATCGCAGGATGTCTCGACCACTTCAATGAGCAGGACCTCTTCCTGCACTCGTGGGAGATGGTCCGCCGTATTCTTCTGGATGAGAGCTGCCATGGTATCATCATCGACGTTGGCGCCCGTAAGTGGCATTGTCCATTACCGCTTTCTTGTGGTCCTTACCCGCAGTAGACAGCTTGATCCCAGTGCCTGCATGACCATGATCCTGCTAGAGAAGTAACCGCTGACTTGCTTCGTAGCCATCCAACATAGAAACCAGTACGCAGCCTTGGGCTTCGCAAGTAGCAATCAAACACAGAAACGCTAATCTCAGCCTCGTAGAAAGTTCAACTGCCGAATCCTCTGCCTCGACGGACAGATCCTGATGATTCGCCCCAAGATGTTCCTCGCCAACGAGTATGAACTTCTGCAGCATGACTTGTATACTTCATGACTAACCTGAGTCAGTGGCAACTACCGAGAGCACCGTTACTTCACCCCCTGGCTACATCGAGGCAAGACTGAACAGTACCATCTACCCCGCATCATCCAAGAGGTTGTCGGGAAAACTCACGTCACCTTTGGCGATGCTGTCATCTCCACGCCCGATACCTGCCTTGGTGCCGAGACGTGTGAGGAGCTCTTCACCGTCAAGGCGCCTCATCTCGATATGAGCCTCGATGGCGTGGAGGTTTTCACCAACTCTTCCGGCTCGCACTTTACCCTTCAGAAACTGCAGACGAGGCTGCAGCTCATCACCGAAGCTACCCGAAAGTGTGGAGGCATCTACTTGTATGCAAACCAGCAAGGTTAGTCGACCAAGTTATTCCGATGTCTGAGCTCAAGAACATCTTGGCTAACTACGAGTTGCAGGCTGCGATGGTGACCGTCTCTACTATGACGGATCAGCCATGATCATCGTCAATGGTGAAGTAGTCGCACAGGGCTCGCAGTTCAGCCTCAACGACGTCGAAGTCGTCACAGCAACAGTAGACCTCGAGGAAGTGAGAGCCCACCGGGGAGCCGTGAGTCGTGGTCTCCAAGCCGCTCTATCTGACGTCAAGTACGAGCGGATTCAAACATCGTTCGAGCTGAGCACCGAAGAAAACGACCTCGATGTCGCGAAGCGTCCAACGCCCCCCATCAAGCCCAGACTGCACTCGGTCGAAGAGGAAATCGCCCTGTGCACGGGCTGCTTCCTGTGGGATTACCTGCGTAGGTCGGGTGCTGCGGGCTTCTTGGTGCCGCTAAGCGGTGGCATCGACTCGTGCGCCACGGCCGTCATCGTCTATTCCATGTGTCGCATCGTCATCCAGGCCATCGAAGACGGGAACGAGCAGGTCATCGAGGATGTCAAGCGCATCGCCAAGTACTCCGACGAGATCCCCAAGACGCCGCAAGCCCTTTGCAGCCAGATCTTCACTACCGTCTATATGGGGATGACGACTCAGAGCTCGCGCGAGACTCGTCAGCGGGCCAAGGATTTGTCTGCTGCCATCGACAGCTACCACGTGGACATGAACATTGACGACGCATATAACGGTATGCTACTGTTCATTGCGACATTAATTACTAGAATTTTAGACTAACCGCGAACTTAGCCCAGAAGAACTTCATCGTCAGCGCGACCGGCTTCCAGCCTCGGTTCAAGGTTGAGGGCGGCACCCATCAGGAGAACTTGACGCTGCAATGTCTGCAGGCTCGTATCAGGATGGTCACAGCCTATGAGTTGTAAGTTCCGAGTCATATACCACATGCGTCTCAATTTTCTACCTTGTCGCTAACCGGCGTTCTAGCGGTCAAATCCTTCCCACGGCAAGAGGACGTCCGGGTGGCGGTGCTCTACTTGTTCTCGGCTCGGCCAATGTCGGCGAGGTTCGTAACGGACTGCATTACTCTACAGATCATGACACTTACTTCCTGTTTAGAGTCTCGTTAGCTACCTCACAAAATACGGCAAGTCTTTTCATTTCTTCTCTTTGGCAACGGTACTAATTCCCAACAGATTGCTCCAGCGCCGATATCAACCCCATAGGCTCAATTGACAAGACAGATTTGGTGTGTGCTCTTCGTCGCGGATGCGCGATTGTTAGTAGCTCGGCGTGCATTCACTAACTTTTCTTCTCACCTTCAGAAACGCTTGATTGCTTGGGCCGAGAAGCCAGAGAACTTCAATTGTGGGTTTGTTCAAGTTTGTGGGCCGTCAGGATATACTGACACATCCATGGACAGTGCCTTGTTTGCGTGACTTCCTTGATGCGATACCGACAGCTGAGCTTGAGCCCATCACCGACACATATGTCCAGAGCGACGAAGCTGATATGGGCCTCACGTACAAAGTCACTATCCTCACTGATATGCACCTCCTATGAAGTTCTGCTAACATCGAAGTAGGAAATCACAATCTTCGGTCGCCTCCGCAAAGTTAATAAGCTCGGCCCTTACGGTAAGGACCTACCAAAACAGGACACCCCGTCCTAATGAGCTATTTTCCTTCGTTTGTATATGCTAACCTTGCTACAGGCATGTTCCAGCGTCTTGTGCACGACTGGAGCGTGGACCGGGTGCCTGGCCCCGAGGACGATGCGCCGTTGTATACGCCTACCGAAGTTGCCGACAAGATCAAGCTGTTCTTCCACAAATACCAGATTGGACGACACAAGAGTAGGTCATTTGCAGGGAGCAGAGAACCAAGCTAACCTTGTCCCAGTGACGACATTGACGCCTTCTGTCCATTGCAATGATTACAGTCCCGATGACAACCGCTTCGGTACGTCTCAGATGCAAATGTCAACATGATTACCGACACATCGTGCTTACTCCATGCGTAGACCTCCGCCCGTTTCTGTATCCCCTAGCATGGAAGAGCTGGAGCTTCAAGAAGATTGACCGGGAACTAGAAAAGATTGAAAGGAGCATGGCTAAGAAGTGAAGGTGCATACCAGGAATAGGATAGAGGTAGAACATCGCGGCGAATAGACGCATGTGATTTCGTGTAGACGTTTTCACTCGTACAACAAATGGCAACACTTCCAATACCACGTTTAAGAACATAACTCAGTACTACACCACATATTATAGAGTGCAATGCACTCTGCCTCAACTGGCTAATACTTAACCCCAAGTCATCTTTTAAGGTCCAGCTAAAGATAAATACTATGGTCGATGCCTGGCTAGAAGAGCAGTTGTAAAGCAAGGAGCATAAAAGAAGCATCGAGCAGTTACGCCACGAGCAACCAGTGACCACTTTAGCAACTGAGAAGGGGCATGACTTGCATAAAAGACAACTAAGAACAAAAAGTATACAGGGTGTCATACACGTTGCAGCTACAGAAGAGGTGTAAGAGTGAATACCATCTCTAGTTAGGTATCGGTATAATAAATGCAACTATTTGAAAGTCAAAGTTAGGACTTTGTGTGAATACAAGAGTAGAGGCTGATAACATCAGTCGCAGGGATGTAGTGCTTGCGGTTGAGGCATGCAGTAGCTTTCTCAAACGAACCCTCTCGCCTCTACCGCTCCTGTGCCATAGTCCAGTTTATGTCCATTGCAATCATGAGCTCGCGTTTGCGATTGAAGCGCAAGGCGGCCTTTGAACTCTTTAAGCCTAACTTGAAGGCGCGTCGACGAATCTACATTTGGTTCGGAAATCTCAGCGACCATGTTGCAAAGTAGGGATTAAATCTTGGGGTGAAAAGCTCTTGATTTCCTAGCTAAAAGAGGGACGAATTAAGGGTCTAAATACATCAATTTAGGCTCCTAGGAAATCCGTAGAAGGTTATAAAAAGTCAGCTGCCTTTGTTATCAGTAGGGCTAGGGTTATAATAATCATTATAAGGTCAGGCTACTTATAGGTTATCTAGGTAGTGATATTAATAATCAGAAGGTTATAGTAATATTCTTAATAATCCTAAATACTAATTATAATCTTAAAATATAATATACCTCTCTATCTTAGGCTATAATTAAGATATTAGATAGTAAAAGGGGTTATAAGAGATATCTCTAATAGTATTTTTAAGTATAAGGTATAATAAGCCTAGGAGGAAGGTTAGTATAAGTATAAAAAAGGGTAAAAATAAGAGATCTATTACTTCTAGTAAAGCTTATAATTTTATAACTAGCTATAAGAGTTATAAGAGAAGAAATAAAAGGTAAGTAAGATAAGAGGGGTAAAAAGTTAGGGCCTCTTCTTAAGGCTAGCCTTTTACTGTTTTTATAGTATTAACTTAGCTTTAAAGGCCTTAAAGGAGGATAATAAGAAATAATATATACTTATTAATATAACTATAAGGCTTAGTATTATCCTTTATAATTCTTAATCTTAGTTCTTATTATCTAAGTTATCCTAAGCTTAAATTAGCCTGCTAATATTAATAAGGCTTAGCTGCTTAATAAAAATCTTAAATTTCTAACCTAGAAGTAGCTTTATAAGGCTATTAGCTACTATGTTAGTTATTAGGGTGTAAAATATATTAAATTAGCCTTTAAGGTAAGCTTACCTAGCTTAGTAGCTATAAATATTAATATGCTATAATATAGTCTTTATATAAAAGGTCTTAAGAGTTATAAGCCTAATAGTCTACTAGTTATTACACTTAATTATAGTCTCTTAACCTAGCTAAAGGTTAAGCTGCTAAAAAAGATATTAAGTTATAATAGCCTTCTTAGCTATATATATAAAGATAAGAAGCTTAGCTTTTATAGATAATATTATAACTATATCTTACTTACTAGCCTTCTAACTAATAGGTCTACTAAAAAAGTATAAAATTAACCTCTAAGATAACTTTCTAGTCTTCTAATTATCTGTGAAAGCTATATCTAATATAACTTTAAGATGCCTTTTATATATAAAAGATAAGAATATTATAATTTTTACTAAAAGACTAGGTTTCTAATAAATAGGGCTCTAGCTGCTAAATTAAATTACTAGATATCTTATTATATAAAAATATCTAATAATATTAAGAGCTATATATTAATAAGCTAGTAAGAGGTTAAGTAAGTACTCTAAGAGCTTAAAAGCAGCCTTAGTGATATTAGGGCATATAATAATAGCTATATAGTTAAGAGAGCCTATTATCTGTTAATAATAGTAAATCTAGCTTTTTATTAGTAGCTTTAAAAGTGGCTAGATCTTATTACCTAAAAGAGGGTTACTTTTAAAAATGTTTTTATTATTAGTATTAAACCTAAGCTGTGATTTTCTTAATATATAAGTCTTAATAAAGCTATAGCTTTTTATTAACTCTATCTTATAAGATTCTAATCCTTAGAAACTATATAAGGTTATCTAGATTTTATATCTTAAAGTGAGACTTTAGATAGTTAATTAGACGCTTTATAGCTGCCTAGTCTTTCTTCTAAAATAGAAGAATAATATTATTAACAAAAAAGAAGATAGTAATCTAGTTATTCTTATAGATATAAAGGTCTTTATTAACCTAGCTTAGACTTAGCTTTTTAAAGGTCTTAAAAAGATCTTATTACTAAAAAAGAGGGGATCTATAAAGGCTATACAGGGCTTTAATAAGCTTTAAAGCTTACTTATAGCGTTTAAATTTATTAGGGAAATAAATATAAATATTCTTATTAAGATAGCTATTCGTAAAGGTATTAATAGTATTTAGCTGTCTAGCTTTAAGGTTAAATCAGGCTGTAATAACTATAAGCACTTAAAATAATCTACTAGCTAAGATAGCTATATAAGTCTTCTTATAATTAAGAGGCTAAAAATCCTCTTATATATATAGCTAGGCTTTAAATTTAATAAGAAACTTATACTTATTAAATTTATATTTAAAGATTTAAGTTACTAAAAGAGGCTTTTATGCCTAATCTCTTAGGATAGCTTTAAAGGTTTCTTAGTCTTACAGGCTTTTTATTTCTCTCTTAGTAGCCTGCTTAAATTAAGAACTAAAAGAGTGTAATTTAAGGTTTTTATAAGTCTTTAGCTTTAGCGAAAGTGATTATTTATATAGCTTTTCCTCTCTTCTATTAAAAAAGAAGGCAAAAAATAATACTAGGATATTAGCAGGTCTTATAAGGTCTTAATATTAGGCAGATTAGTAAGAGAGCAGCTCTTAGTAAGCTTAACCTTTTAGTCTTAGCTGCCTAGTTATCTAAGAAGGTAAACTAAAACTTAAATCTCTAAAAGAGAAAGAGTTTAGTTTCTTATTATTATTAAAAGTGTTATTATTATTATTAGCTTTATTATTTTTATTATTAGAGCTATTATTTTTATTAGACTTATTATTTTTATTATTAAGACTATTATCTTTATTAGACTTATTATTCTTATTATTAAGGCTGTTATTTTTATTAAAGCTGTTATCTTTATAGCTTAATAATAAGCTAGAGGATAAGCTCTTTTTAGGGCTTAGTAAGAGGTTATCTAGTAGATAGGCTATAAGGTGTTATATAAGTAAGATAGTTACTTAAAGCGTAAAGTATAGTCTCTTATAGTTAAGATTATTATTATCTAGGCTGCTAATAGTAGCTTTTTTATTAGGGTTTTTAACTAGCTAATTATCTAGTTGTTTAAGAGCTTAAGTAATCTTAATTATTAACCTGACTTTTTTGTTATTAGTTAGAGAGCAGCTAGCTTTATAAGCTTAGATATTATTATCTTTAAAGTTAAATTTAATAAGTGTTAGCAGCTGTAAGTTAATAAAAATAGCTAGGGCCCTAATTAGAGTAAAGTAATTCTTTAAGTTATAAAAAATACTCTTATTAAAAGTTATATTATAGATCTTTTAGACTTTTAATCTTTCTAGGATTTAAATCCTAAAAATATTATATAAATTATCCCTAATAAGATAGCTTTTTTCTATATAAGAAAAGGTTTTTAAATCTCACCTTTAGGTGCTCTTAAGAGCTTTCTTAGTTAAGAGATAAGCTTTATATCTATAAGCTTTTAAATATAAGATATTAGATAGAGGGTTCTAAGTGTAGCTAGTATTCTTTTTATAGTTTTAAAGCTAGCTATAAAGCAGCTAAAAAGAGGTCTTTTAGCTCTTAGCTTACTAAGGTAATTTATTATATAAATAGGTAGCAGCTTTCTAAGTCTCTAATTATAGCTTATTAGGAAGATTAGCCCCTAGCTGTATTAACCTAGTCTTAGTTCTTATTACCCCTTTAGATCGCTTAGTAAGGCTATTTTAAGTAGATATATAAGAGGTAGATAGCTTATCTTAAAGCCTGTGATTTTTAACCTAGTTAGTATAATTATTACTAAAGGTAAAGTTATAATCTTAATAGATAACACAGATTATAAGGTTATATTACTACTTAGTAAAAGTCTTAACTGCCTTAAGAGTCTTAATAATTATCTCCTAGGTGATATCTAAGTAGTAATAATATAAGATTAAGAATATAAATTTATTCTTAATAATAACTGTAGCTCTTATACTGTTAAAGCTAGTATTATAGATAAAAATACTAATATAAATATACTAAAACAGCCTTAAGGCCTTAGTAAGAGGCGGTCTTCTTAAGACTTACTATATTACCTTTCTTTAGGTATAAGCTTTATAGTTTATATATATAAGACCTTTAATAATAGCCCTATTAGTCTTCTTAATAAGGTTCTTAAGAGCTAAAACGTTTAAATATCTTAGTCTAAAATGCTAAGTTAATAAATCTAATATCTAATTAAGATAAGAGTTTACTAAGTGTATAGTAAAAGCAGCTAGCTGCTTAAAGTCTTATAAGACCTCCCTAAAGTTAATAACCTATTAATTAAATAGATTCTTTATTATAAAGACTATTTTAAGGTCTTTATTAAAAACTTAGCTAGTAGTAGAGTTCTAATTATATCTCTTTTTAATTATACACTTAAGAGATATAATATTTATATAAAAGGCAGAGATATAAGCTACTTTTTTAAGCTAAAATAGCCTCTTTTTAATAGTAATAAGAATAGTATTATAGCCTAGAATAAGAGTAAGTTTCCTACTAGCAAAAATAAGCTCTAGATTATTAAAAGCTTTATATCTCTTAAAGCAGGATATATTATTATAAATATATATATTTAACTTAGAATTAAGAATAAAAGAGTCTCTAAGAGGGTAAGTTCTTATAGTTAAGCAGGATAATAATAAGGTTATAGTTAGAGCAGGTTACTAACTGCCTTATTAACTAGTAGGAGCAGGTTACTAATCTTCTTATTAACTAGTAAGATTTAATATTCTTATTAGGATGCTTATAAAGGTAGAGCTGTAAATACTCTTAGTATTAGACTAATCCTTCTTTTCTAATCTCTTAAGAGCTAAGATAGCTTTCTTAATCTTATCTCTTATATTAGAGCTTAAGATAAGCTTTTAATCTACTTAAGCTTAAAGCTTTAGATTTAGCTTCTAGTTAGATATACAAATTAAAAGGTTAAAATAAAGATATTATATATACTAGTATTTTTCCCTTTTAATATAAGTTAGTAAGGCCCTTTTGCCCCTAGATCCTAATTTTCCTAACTAGCTAGACTAGCCTTATATTAAGTTTTTTATATTATTTAGGTTTTCTTAAAAATAAGAAAAAGCCCCTCTACTAGCTGTTATCTTAGCTAGTAGTTACTTAATAAAGATTTTACTAATCTTAAAGCTGTTAGAGATATCTTTTTACTAGTTAGAGAGGGTAAAAACACTCTTAGCCTTAATAAATTAGGTCTAGTAGTTAGAAAAGGCAGAGTTAACTAGTTTAACAGCCTAAAAAAAGTAACAAGTTAGTTATATCTCTTATATATTAGAAATCTAAACCTTAATAGCTTTAAAAAGAATTTTCTACTAAAAAGAGACCTATTTAAAGGTTTTCTTCTTATTAATAAACTAAAAGACCTTATAATAGTATTTTATAAGATCCTATTTAATAGCCTAGTTTATAAGCTTAATCTAAGCTTAAAAGAGGATTAATTTCTTAGCTATATTATTTTTATTCTTAATAATAATATAAAAATTTCTTATAGTTTTTAAAATATAATTCTAAATAGCTAAAATAGCCTTCTTCTAATCCTAATAAGTATATAAGTTAGTTTAATACTAATAATTAAGAAATCTAAAAGCCTTAAATTAATCTTTATTAAGGTTTTTATAGCTTTTAGCTATAGCTTTAACTATTAAAAAAATAGGCTTTTCTAGCTTTATAATAGCTTTCTTTTTATCCTCTAAGAGATTAATTAGATCTTAGATATTATTAGTCTTAGTATATTTCTTAATAATACTAAGCTATTATTTCTAGTTATTAAGGCTCTTAAGAGTGACTTAGAAAAAAGCTCTAAGATTAGAGAAATCTATAAGCTTTATCTTAGTATATAAGAAAGCTTAAAAACTATAACTAAGTAATAATCCTAAATAAGAATAATAATATTAATAGATTAGAAAAATAATAATCCTAGCTAAGAATTATAATAATAATACTATTAGAAAAAAAGGTATTAATAGTAGTTAAATTAGGTTATATAAAGTAGGCTTATAACTATTATAAAGTAAGAATTAAATCTTAAGATAAAAAGTTCTTAATTTCCTAGCTAAAAGAGAGATAAATTAAGAGTCTAAATATATTAATTTAGGCTCCTAGGAAATCTATAGAAGGTTATAAAAAGTTAGCTGCCTTTATTATTAGTAAGGCTAGGATTATAATGATTATTATAAGGTCAGGCCACCTGTGGGTCATCTAGGCAGTAATATTAATAATCAGAAGGTTATAGTGATATCCTTAATGATCCCGAATACCGATTATGATCCCGAAATGCGACAGACTATGACGAGAAGTCCAATGAGGAAGAAAACCTGGAGAGTCCGCCCCAGTGTCCAGCTGTCGTGGTCGACGAAATTCCCGATTGGAAAACCATGCGAGGTATACCATCAGATGGCTTTTCAGGAATTTGCTTCTTTGTGTTGCTTGTCCCGTCCTCTTCAAGGGGCTTTGGTAAGCGTCGAAACGAACAGCGTAGTGAAGAATGACGATAACAACAGCACAGCTACCTCTCATCAGATAACAAGATTTCATTTCTCATAGTTTCATTACTTAGTTGAACACCGTCGCTCTGGGATGATGACGCCAACAACAATAACCCCCCTCTTAAACATCGCAACGCCAGGCAACTGAAAAAGCCAAACCCGCTAGACCCGCGTACTTTTTTGTGTCCTACACTGTCCCATCGATACCCTGGCTGCAAATTCCATTCATAAACTAAACGCAATGCTGATCCCTCGGAGAAACTTGCTTTGCAATCCGGTACTAGTTGCCTTTCGCGTACTCGTCCAGTAGCTTCAGCGACGACTCCAGCGGCACTTCGGCAATCTTGGCTTTGAGATACTATCATTCGCGAAACGATCAGCATTGCGTTCTCGGAACAGAGAGAGAGAGAGCCCGAGCGTGCGACATGACATACCGGCGGGAAGAGATGGGAATCGAAAGACTTAAACTCCTCCATCAGCTTGTACAGCGAGAGCACCTGGCGCCACGGCAGCAGCGTGTCGCCGACCAGGAACGTCGGGCACGTGGCCTGGGCGATCTCGCCGATGATCCACGGCCGCTGGAAGTACTGGCGCGTCATCAGCTCGACGCTCCCCAGCCAGGGCGGCCTCTCGAACGGCGCCTCGCCGTTGGGGCCCACGGCCCACAGGTACCGGATCGACTCGGCCCACTGGTGCGTCGGCGAGTAGTGCTCCGGGTGGCTCTTGCGGTGGTCGGGCTCGCCCCAGTGCGCCGGCATGGCCTCGGTGATCTCCGCCATGGCCGTGATGGTGGCGTCGGTGTGCTCGGCCTTCTCGCCGAGCCACCCGACGACCAGGTCGGCGTAGTCGTAGATGTACTTGATCTCGCTGAGCTGCTTCGACTTCTCCCAATCGTCGCCCTGGTCGACGCAGAGGAAGTCGAGCCACACGCGCAGGACCCCCGGCCGGTTGGAATCGCCGTCTTTCAGCTGCGAGCCGCCCAGGTCCAACAGGTGCTTCAGCCAGCGGGGGACGCTCTGGATACGGCTCGCCGGCATGCGCTGGCAGCGCTGTAGGATGCCGGGATAGAAGACGGCGCGCATATATCTCAGGGCCAGTGCCAGGTGGACCGTGATGGTCACGGATCGGCTGCTAACGAAGATGGTCTCTGTCTTGGACGGGTCCCCGTAGAGGGATGAGAGGGCAATGTACTCCAGTTCTTTGGAGTGGCGAACGGTGATGAGGCGGCATTTGACAGGCTCGTCGAGGTTATCTGACGGCTGGATCTCGAGTAGACGGATCTCTCGGCTCAAGGGGTTGAGACGCCTGTACGAGATGGCCATTGTTGGAATCGTTCAAGCTTGGCAGCGAGGATCTGCAGAAACCGACAGGCAGGTAAGCTCAGTTATAGCCAAGACTGTCGGCCTGGCGCAGCCATCAAGCTACTCGGTAGCCTACCACAGAAATGCATTCCTGGTAACCGGTAAACTTGAGGCGCATCTGAAGCGTCACCGCACGAGCGAACGGCTTGTCACCCGTGAGCTAGTCGGTAATCGCTCAACTAGAGTTTCCAATGTCGAAGCTTCTACTGGTTCTCCCAATTCACAGCCCCCCGAGCCATAGCAGTTGACTTTCACTAGGGCTGCTCCGGGGCTAGCATCTTCTGTCTATGGGATGGAATATGCATCTCTGGCTTTTAGTTAGCGTATGGTACCCCGCTCGGCAAGACTCAGGCCTGGCTACACAGTGCCATCTCAGGTGTATCTTAGAAGGCAGGACAGCGGCTGCCCGGAAGTATAGAAGTATATACGTGACCAGACAGACGGGATGTAGAGTTGGCGCTGAGAGGCTGGACCATCGAAGAGTTTAAGAGGCCAGTACCACAGAGTCTAATTAAGTATAATTATGGTAGACACGACTGACGAGCTCTGTGCTCATCCCTGACGCGGTTCTCTGGATAGAGAACCTCGGCAGCGCACTTCGAGACAAGAATAGCTCCTTTTTTTCACAGCAAGAAGACAAAGCATAAACTGTCATCAGGATCAAACATCCAATTACCCGTCTCTAATGTAGCGCCATATAGGCCAAGTTCGTATACTTGGACTACCTTACATTCACCGACGATACGCCTCTGGGGGCCACCCCGGCCACGGCCCCTCTCCAACTGTCTCAACGTCCTCCAACTCCCGGGGACGACGACGAATCACAACCTCCGGTGCCGCGTCTGAGTCGTCCTTGCGGGTGCCGCGGTAGGCCCAGACGCGGAGAACTAAGCCGATGCTGAGAAAGAAGGGGATGAGCTGGGCCAGACTGGTGAAGTCGCTGATGCCGTCTATGTCGTTCCATTCGATGGGAAGCTCGATGGCAGCGACCAGTACGCCAAATACGGCGAGGCCGCAAAGAGTGCGAGCCTCGTGTAGCAGACCAATGTGCGTTCTCCTAGATGATTTGAGTCACTCTTTGCCACTAACAAGATATTCCTCTCAACCAAAAATACCTGACTCTGCTACGATGACGCTCATCCACCTGGAACTGGCAGCAGGGATGAAACAGAAGAACGGCAACGCATGCACAAAGAACGCTGATGTAGAACATGGCGGTAAAGGCAATGTACCTCTTGTCCTCGATATTAGTCTTGCCAAACACGAAAGCATACTGGCGACAACTCCGATCCAGCCCTGGCAAGTACGACGTGTAGTACCAGGTGCCGACGCTGGCATTGATGACAAGGAGGGCAAAGGTCGAAGCTTGGTAGACGATGCCGTGCCGTTCCTTGGACAGCATGAAGGGATCCAAGTTGGGGTTGCATCGCGAGAGGACGCGCCACACATGCAGCGGCATGAGGAAGAAGAAGACGCCGATGGCGAGCAAAAGAGTGATGTAAATGTCCATGGGCTGGAGCTGCTCGCGGAAGACACGCACAAGGAGGCTGGTGGTGGCGGCCGCGGAGAGAAAGGCGCCGAGGAAACGCACGTCGGGCAGGTCATCCTCGTCAAAGTACTCGACAACGACAGCGCCCAGCCATTGGATGTAGAAGGCGATCCTGATGCCCAGGCCGTACATTTCAGGGCGGCCATGGGTTGGGCAGAGAGGCGGGTTGGAAGATGCTTGTTCCATTCAGGGCCAAGCGAGGGAGGAGGCGAGTTGCAACATGGTCGAGTTTGTTGCAAGTCGAGGAGACATGGACATGATAGCACATTGGGGATCTCGCATACACTTGTATGCCATTGCACGTACGGGGGTCGGGTTGAGAGGACGGAATCCGTGGGTGACTGCCAACTGGGCTCTCAGATGCGGAGCAAGCAAGTCAGATGCAGATGCTGCGGAGAGCAGCCAGACGGAGAGGCAGACGCAGAAGCAGACGCAGACACAGACGCAGACACAAGAAGCAGACACAGAAGCTGACGCGCAACAGGGCGATGGCGCAACAACACAATGTGGGCTGCGCCTGTCAAGGCTGCGCTGTTGACGGCCCGACGCGGTGCTGCAGCAGTGTCCTTGAAGCCGTGTTCTTGCAGCCGGGCAACGTGGGCGCCCAATGAAGCACTGGCGCGTCGAGGGCCGCACGCGAGTGGTTTGGTATCACGGCTCGGTCAGTGCACTCGCAGACGTGCAGTGGACGTGCCGCAAGCCAGCAGCAGGACGTGGGGAGAAGGAGGGGAGGCGGGAGCCAGCCAGAGGGAGCCACAACTCCGGACAGCGGTCGTGGTGATGGCCGCAGTTGCGTTGTTTCCGGGAGGCCGTTGGGGCGGCCATCGGCCTGCAGGACGAGGCTGGGGCGAGACGCATCGCGCTAGAGAGATGAGACGACAGAGAGAACGGAGAAAAGGGAAGACAACCAACTTGAAGGAGAAAAAAGGCCGAGAGCACAGAGAGCGACGGTTACGCATCGTTGAAACCTGGAGTTGTGGGCATGCTGTGTCTGCCAACTGCGAACCGTTGTGTTTGACCGTGTCGCGTTTCCTGAGCCACGGGAATTCCAGCGTCAGCGAGGCGCTAGAAGACAAGAAACGAGGCCATCCCAGAGTCGGTTGGGCGTTGCGACATGGCAACGGCAAGAGATTGGGCGCAATTGGGACTGCAATGTGATGTGACGTGACGGAGGGAGGACTGAGGACTGAGGATGCATTTAAGCATCCGCGGTACGTACCGTACCTCTTATCTCCGCTCGTCAGCCGGGTGGGCCGGCCCGGATCCCTCTGTCCAACGCTCACCCACACAACCACAGCATCCTTATCGATAAGATTGCCATTTTTTTCTTCGACTTGCCGCAAAGAAAAAGTAGAACCGTCCCACCACTCTCTTCAAATACCCCGACGTTTCCAATCGCAAAACCCACTGCGATTCGCGACCATGGCTGCGACGAAACACTCCCTCGCTGACAGCGAGGACCGGCCCGCCAAGAAGTCCAAGACGGCCGACGACGCCAATGCCGCCGCCGAGAAGGCCCGCTTGAAGAAGGAGAAGAAGGAGCGCAAGGAAAAGAAGAAGGAGAAGAAGCGCAAGGCCGAGGAGGCTGAGGCTGGAGTCGGCAGCGCTGAACCCGAGGTTGAGGTTGAGGCTGAGGCTGAGGCTGAGCAGAAAGTCAAGAAGGCCAAGAAGGACAAGAAGCAGAAGAAGGTGAAGGAGGTCGAGCCCCCGGTTGAGGCAGTTGTCGCCGTCGAGGAAGCGCCCAAGGAGAAGAAGTCCAAGAAGGAAAAGAAGGACAAGAAGAAGGCCAAGACCGACACCAATGGCTCCTCGTTGCCCGTCTCTTCCATCGGCGCCTACGTCCAGACCATGGCCCTTTCCAACGTCCCGCAGGCCGACATTGACGCCTTCCTGGCCACCAACGAAATCACCATCACCGACCCCAAGACCGACCAGCCCACCCTCCGCCCCATCCTCGAGTTCCGCCACCTGCCCGCCACCAACCTCCTCGAGAAGAAGCCCTCGCCCTTTGCAAACTACACCACGCCCACCCCGATCCAGTCTGCCTCGTGGCCGTTTACGCTCTCCGCCCGCGACGCCATCGGCGTCGCAGAGACCGGCTCCGGAAAGACCATGGCCTTCGCCCTGCCCTGCGTTGAGGCCGTGCTAGCTGAGAAGGGCAAGCACACCAAGGCCGTCATCGTCTCGCCCACTCGCGAGCTCGCCATGCAGACCTACGAGCAGATGGCCAAGGTGGCGTCGCTCGTCAACCTCAAGTGCGTGTGCCTATTCGGCGGCGCATCCAAGGACGACCAGCGTGCGCAGCTACGGCGCGGCGCTGACATCATTGTCGCCACGCCCGGCCGGCTCAAGGACTTCATGTCGGACGGCACCGTCGACCTCAGCGGCGCCAAGTTTGCCGTGCTGGACGAGGCCGATCGCATGCTCGACAAGGGTTTCGAGGACGACATCAAGCAGATCCTCGGCGACTGCCGACCGCGCGAGGAGCGTCAGACGCTCATGTTCACCGCCACGTGGCCCGCGTCGGTGCAGGCTCTGGCCTCGTCCTTCATGGTCAGCCCCGTCAAGATCGCCATTGGCCCCGGCGGCAAGGAGTCGGCCGACGGCGCCGTTGAACTGCAGGCCAACGCGCGTATCACCCAGCGCGTCGAGGTCGTCGACGGCAGGGACAAGGAGTTCCGTCTGCTGCAGATCCTCAAGGAGCACACCCAGGGCAAGCAAAAGGACGACCGTATCCTGGTCTTCTGTCTCTACAAGAAGGAGGCCACCCGCATTGAGGGCTTCCTGGCCCGCAAGGGCATTCGCGTCGCCGGCATCCACGGCGATCTGCGACAGGAGCAGCGAACGAGGAGTCTGGAGGCCTTCAAGTCTGGCGCTACGCCGGTTCTCGTTGCCACCGATGTTGCCGCCCGAGGCCTGGACATTCCCGAGGTCAAATTGGTCATTAACGTCACAGTATGCTGCTCCCTCTATCCTGTATTCCGACCTTGTTCTAATACCACGGTTTTAGTTCCCCTTGACTATCGAAGACTACGTTCACCGTATCGGACGAACTGGCCGCGCTGGCAAGACTGGTGAGGCCATCACCATGTTCACCGTCCAAGACAAGGCCCACTCTGGCTCGTAAGCATCGCCTCAAATTTTTAAACGCAAAAGTACTTACACTCTACAGTCTCGTCAACATTCTCAAGGGCGCCAACCAGGAAGTACCCGAAGACCTCCTCAAGTTCGGAACTACGGTCAAGAAGAAGACCCACGACATGTACGGTGCCTTTTTCAAGGACGTCGACCCGAATGCGAAGTCGACCAAGATTACTTTCGACTAGAGGGGTTGCCGTGGATGAGAAATCTGGATGAGAAATCTAGATGAGCGTATGTGGATCATTGTTTGGCGGTTTTGCGACCGCGGACGTATTGGAGGCACTCGAGGATAAAACGGCGCTCGAAGAACAGGCTGCGGGGAAATGTTAGACGCTGCACGTTGCGATGCGGGTTTCGGGATTTGTTAAAACGTACATAAGAAGCAATACAGGGATTGTCGGAGCGGTAACTTTGATAAGAGTTTTGAAGGGCTCGTCTTCCGCGCCCTTGTGAAGCTGCAAATGTCTGAGAACCAAGGCCGTGGCTACCGGCCCCGTCACGCTCGTTGCACCGTCGGGCAGCAGCGTCTTGAAGCCGAAGTCGACGCCGTGCCGGCGGAAGAAGCGGCTGATGAAGAGGCCACTCCAGACAATGCGGCAGAACATGTTGATCATGTTGGCCGCCACCAAGCCGATAGCGCCCAGCGGGAAGACGCGCATGAAGACAAAGGCCGATGAGGCAAAGACCACGGAAAATGCGCCCATCCAGCCTGATTGCTGATGGACCTCGGCTTCCGTCGCGACAGACGCCACGAACGACTCTGTCAGGCCGTTGAGGGCGAGGAAGGGGATGTAGAGGCAGTACGCAGCCAGCACGTTTCCGGCGCCGGAACCTGCCCAGCGCTGGCCGGCTACGATGGCGAGCAAGGGAGGCGCGACGAACGGGCCGATGTTGACGATGATGACGGAGAGGAGGATGTAAAGACGGAGGAGGGTGCGGAGGTCGTGCCGGGCCTCCTTGACGGCTGACGACGCTTGCGCTGGTGATTTGTCGCCCGCTGCCATGGGCGCGCGTGCCTCTGGAGAGGACAGCAGACGGGAAAAGTAGCTCCGGCTGCTCTCCTCGACGGGCTGGAAGAGCAGGCGAGCCAAGAGGCCGCCGTAGTTGTTTGCCAGTGCGTACACGCCCTGGACGCTGGCGCTGGCGAGCATGGAGACGAGAAAGGTGTCGCCCTGGGTCAGGAGGTGCTTCACCACGCTCTGGGCCATCATGCTGCCGGCGAGACTCATAGTCGGCCTGTCAAAGTAGGCGCCCCAGAACCGCGAGTCCCCCGTCGCTCTCGCCGCTACCGCCCGGGGAAGAACGGAGAAGCCCGCGGACGAGGCCAGGCGGTACCCGGAGACGAGGTAGACGAGCAGCAGCGCGGCGCCGTACGTCATCTGGCCGAGGGCAAAGGGCAGCACGCCGAGGTCGCGCTGCTGCCGGGACGCCCAGACGGCGGAGCCGAGGACGACGAGGCAGCGCAGGAAGGTGGCGACGGACTCGGCGGCGGCGCGGGTGCCGAACTGCAGGCGCATCTGCATGAGCACGAAGCACGGTTCCGAGAGAAGCTCGACCATGGCGGCGAGGCTGTAGAGGTACAGCGAGCGGACGAGATACGGCGTCGCGAGGGTCGCCTCGCTGGCGGACGCGAGGTACATCCACCCGAGGCCCAGGCTCACGACGGACCCGAGGCCGATGGCGAGGTAGCCCAGGTTGACGACGGCCTGGCTCTCCTTGGCGGGGGCATCGTCGTCGTCGTCGTCGTCGTTGCCGTCGCGGCGGCCCTGGCGCTGGATGGCGACGCGGAGGCTCTCGCGCCCGAAGAAGAGCACGGAGAGGTAGTAGACCTCAAGCTGGGTGGAGAGGCCGAGGAGCGGCGCGGTGAGGAAGCGCAGGAGGAGCTGGTTGGCGACGAAGGTGATGAGGCGGGAGGCGATTTGCAGGACGATGAGGAGGGATGCGCCTTTGAGCATGGAGGGGGGTGCGGCTGCGCTTGGAGCGGGTTTGGGCGAGGCAGCTGCTGCTGCGGCCTTGGGGGCTGGTGAGGACGGCATGGTTGCCGCTGTGGGGAGGTTGTGGTGAAGGTGAGGATTGAAGTGAGCCCGGGTTGAGGTTGAAGTTGGCGTTGGGCCATGACGGAACACGTGTAGATTGAGCCGTGTGGTTGAGTGGCTCCCGCCAGCGGCTGTTCGGGGCGTTTAGTGGGTGTTGGTGGGTGTTGGTGAGTGTTAGTGGGCGTTAGTGGGCGTTAGTGGGCGATCACTAAAAGATACAGGGCATTCTGCGCTATCGGAAGAGGTGACGGGGTCCACATAGAATCCATGGATGGAAATCCGGAACCCCCACCACGAGCAAAGAGGAGGACACGATTGTATCGAGCATGGCTTATTGCAACAGCTCCATTGATTATCAGCTTTAGTAGCTGCGATGACTCTTACAGCCTGGCAGTAGTAGTCGGTAATTTGTCAGCAGCCTGTCCATATCATGGGTATTCTGGCATGACGGTCGAAACCATCTTCTCTCCCCTACATCTATCTATCTTGTCCAGCTTCAACCTCAGAATGGCCTCTCAAACCCCCTCCGAAGTGTTCGTTGACCTGTGCGACCTAATGGCCAAGTACCGACAAGCGCAAACCCCGGAAGAAAAAGGCCTCTTCTACGCGCCAGACATCCGCCAGATCTGCCGTCCGACGCCCAGCTACGCCGCCCGCAACAGAGAGACCATCGTGCAGTACCTCCGCGAAGCCGGCCCGCTCGTCACCAGCATGCTCCGAGAAGCCGGCCACCTCGCCAAAGACGAGGACGTCGGCTCGACGACGCGCACCAGCTACTACACGGTGCTGCCGCTCACGGCAGCCGAGGCCGCGGACTTTGGCGCGCTGGCCCACGTGGCCCCCGCGGGCTTCGCGTCGGTCGAGGAAGTGCGGCGGAGGGCGGCGGCGCAGGGCTGGGCGGGCGTCAAGGCCGACATGTGGGGGGACGACGACGGGCGCGGCAGAGGGCTGCTCGTCAGGGCGAGGTACTGGTGGCGGCGGGACGACGAGGCTGGGGAGTGGAAGCAGGTGCTGCACGACATCCTGTACGTGGGCGTCCGCGACGGGAGCGAAGGGCAGGACGGAGGCGACGTGAAGAGGGATGTCTGACGTGAGGCTGCCGCACAGCAGTGGATGAAAGCAGAAGCGCGCAGGGGGGGTGAGACTGACGTTGCCTCTAGTGCTGTTCTCAGGATGCCGCAGCTGATTCGAGACTACACGAGGTGGGGGACTGGGCAGAGAATTGAGCGAGCGTCTAGTAGACTAGCTGCATGCACATTCGAGAAGGATCAGAGTCTGTGGTTGTGACCGGCTGGCAAGGCGTTTTCCACGGACGGGAATGTCTGATGCCTTCATCTACATGACAAGTCGCAGGCTGTAACGGTAGTGATGGACCTGTCGTCAAGCTCACGATACATGTAGCAGCCTTTGATGGCCATCTTCAACTCATCCCGGAAGCTCCGAAGGAACCTCCGGCGTCTTTACCGCAGCATGTCCGAACCGACCGCAGCCCCTCAGCATTCCGACTACACGCCCCTCGCCAAGCATCCTCCCCGCCCAAGCCGCTTCGGCGCCCGCAATTCCCTTTTTCCAAAAGCTATCTACTCTCACCTGCGGGCCTGAGCATTGGCTATACGAGTTGGAGGGATGGGTCTTGAATGGGACCCTGACACCGGTGTATGCGCCCGAGGGTCTCATACTTCCCGACGAACCCGGCATTACTTAGGACTTACACCAAGCATCGTTCGATATTGAGGGCAAAGACACTGAAGACTCGGGAACCGTAGACATGACCTGGACGCAGCCAGTAGCCCACGCCCACGACGCCGGCGAGCGGAACATACTCCAGAAGCTCATGTACTTTGGCCCTGGACTTGTCTCCTCTCTATATCCGCGGTATCCAAGCATCGTCAATAGAAACAGCTCCGACTTCACGATAACGAGTCCGGACAACCTCGCGTATGGCCTGACGTGCCTCCAAGAAGACGACGACATCCCGTTGCTCACAGGCCGAAACTACCAGCTGCTCAACATATCAGCTTCCGCAAACATCGGCTCGCTCGCCAACTCCTCGGATTCCGAGGGCCCGAGAAACTTCTACTTCAGCAGCGACTAGGGCCTGAACAAGCTCGTCATAACGCCGCGGGAAAACTGTTTCCGCCACTATCTGAAAGACATCTACTCGTTTGGCATGTTCATGTGCGCGGCCTGCGGGCTCGGGTCCCAGGCCGCAAATGCGTCTCGCGTCTCGTACCAGTTCACCAGCCCGCTCCAGCTCCGGATATTCCAGGACGTGATGCGGAGAACGGGCGATTCCGCTCTTTCCTGGCAGGCGTACTTCATCCTCATCGGGCGCATGGCCTACTACGACATGCTGTTGTACTTTGACGTCGGCGACAACGCCACGGTCTCGTAGTTCCAGAGCGAGCAGTTCCCGAAGATGTCCTGGGGACTGAGCGCCATGACAGCACTGCTGGGAATCCACCTTGTCCTGGTCACCTCATAACGGCTGTCTTCTTGACGAAAACTGAGGTGTCTCGAGTTGGAGACAATGCCTGGCAGTGCCTTGTGCAGGCCGACTACGACGGGATGGGCGACGAGTTCTGCTCTATGTCGCTGGTGGACGACGAAAAGGAGCGGAAGCTCTTCAAGGCCGAGGGCTTGAATGGGGCTGTACGACTTGGCATCGTGGAAGAATATCCCAAGGAGAGGGTCGGGTTGAGAAAGGTCCGTGAGTGAGAGTGAAAGTCGCTTTTGCGTACGGGCCTAGTTTTAGTGATTTTTGTCTTTACCCTGTGATGCCCTATAATGTGCTTAGCCTTTCGTACCATTCAAAATCTAACTTGTTATTTATTCGCCCTTTGTGTGAATACTTTGTTTGTTCTCACTAGGTTGTGGTGTTTGGGAGTTGGCACTTTGGAGGATCCATCGAACAGCCTACCTACCGCTAGATTTATCTGCTGTCTCGCTCAGCATCTCCCTAACGCGCCTTGAACAACATCACGGAGCATTCGAGTATCTCGGTGAGCCATTGGAAACCAAGCATCTGAGGGGAACCCATGCTGACTATTCCTACTTGATTCTTACCGAGAAGCCGAGCATGTTCCGAACCGAAGCTAATGCCGGGACGCTGAAGTCAATACTCCACATGGCAATACAGCGTGAATGATTGCGGATCATTTCCGGACTCGTCAGCGTCGGTAATACTTATCCCCTCATGTCGCTGCCTTGACTTGACCCGAGCTGTTTTACTTGTTCGCAACTAGCTGTGTCGAAACTCGAGTACCGGCACTCTCCCATCATGGCCTCTTTTCCGCTCAAAAGTCTGGACGGCTACAAGGCCAAGACGATCAGTTACAAGTCCGTTCGAGACGGCGCCATCAAGCTCGACGTCGTGTATCCCGAGCAGATAGATGAAGCATCGCCGAGCACGGTGCTTGTGCACTACCATGGCGGCTTTTTGGCAAGTGGTCAACGGCATTTTCCTACGACGAGAAACTAACATTCTGCTCTAGATCTTCGGTGACCGCTATTCTTTTATGCCGTACTGGCTGGTGAACGCCTGCGCGTCTCGGAAATGGATCTTCGTTACGCCCGACTATCGCTTGGTCCCAGAGACCACCGCCCAAAGCTCGCTCGAAGACGCCGTGGATGCGTACGAATGGGTGCTGTCCTCGCTTCCACGGGAGCTTGGCTGCAAGCTCGGCTCGGTCATCTTGGCAGGATCAAGCGCCGGAGGCTATCTTGCGTTGGCGACAGCAGCAACCGTCACCAAGCAGCCCAGCGGGATTTTGCTCATCTACGGCATGCTGGACGCCACCTATTCTCGATACACCACGCCTGGAACCAACATCCTTAAGCAGCCGGTGTTTGACGCGAGTTCAATCTTGGCAGACTTCCCAAGGACGAGTCAAGGTGATGAGAGGAAGGTGCTGTCTGGGTATCCGTTTGCCGGGGATCTCGCCGATCGCAGACTGGCATTGGCCTCGGCTCTCCATATCGACGCTCTATATCTCGACTACATAACGGGCATCGAGGGTCTCGGCCGCGCAGTCGCCAAGGAAGGAGTCTCAGCAATCCCGGAGCGCCACAGAAACCTGTTCCCACTGGCGTTCGGTGACCTCGCCAAACTGCCTTCCACGATGCTCGTCCACGGCAAGAATGACTCTGCGGTGCCGGTAGAGCTGAGCACGCAGGCTGCGAAGAAACTGCGAGCCGCTGGGGTCCAGGTGCGCACAGAGTTCCCCGAAGAAGGAGAACATGGGTTTGATGTGAGGCTCGGCGATGTGGATGTTGAAAAGGCAAGCGGGGAGCAGGTTGCTGGCTTTCAGAGCTTGAGGAATGCTGTGGACTTTCTTCAGTCTGTAGTCAAGGAGAAGCCCTAGACTAAGCCTTTGGGCCATGTGCGACTTGAGAGCTCGTAGAGGAGCCGTTCCGATGAAGTGCATCTCAAATAGTCTAGCAAAAATGCCTGATATAAGCGTCGAGCGATAGATGAAAGTCATGTATCCGCATTGAAGTCCCGGCCACTAGACTGTGCGTACTACAGTGACACCTGCGAGGAATGTGACGTGCTGAGTGATTGAGTCCTCCTACTCAGACGATCCAAACCCTTTTCCCAACACGTTTCCAAGTCCAGATGAAGTAGGCACTACGGGGTTCCTCCTTTTACCTCATTCTTCAATTAGACCGCGCCAGGCTTGAACTGTGTCAGCTGTCGCAGCTACTGGGTTGAAGTTTAGATTCAGAAAAGCTACAGGATCTACGGTTCCCGTCTCTGGCATTCTTGGGACCATGCTTCGATTGTCAAGACCGGCAGAGAGAGCGGCAGCCCCGGGCAACTCTGGGAGATTGTCATACCCGCCATTGGATCGTAGCTCAAGCTGCGAGGCAGACTGGGACTCTCCGTGCGCGGTGGCTGCTTTAGCAACAATCGGTCCCTTTTCCCAGGCTCGGCTCAATCTCATCGACCGCTAGAGACCTCCATACTCCAGCTCGATGTGTATCTGCAATTTCCATCAGGGCAACGTAGTCATTCAAACCCGCAACCTCGGACGAGGGCCTCTTTCTGGCTCGTGCTGGAATCCAACCCAACCTGGATGTGCTGTATGTAAGAAAGTCGGCGTAGTGTCAGGATTCTACCTTTGATGGGCAAAGTTCGCCTTCTTGCGTGTAAGGTAGAGACATTGGGAAATGATGGGTTCTACTAGGTGCTGCTATTAGCGAGATGTGGTCGCCGACTTTGGAACGGAGCCTTTGGGGAGCTTGGTATCTTAAACACGTCAGGTCAAAACGGGATAGAGAGCTTCCAAAGTATACTCTAAGACAAGGGAGATGAAAACGGGGGCGTTGTCAACGGCGGTCTTGTAGGTAGTAGTTAAGGGATACCAAGAGACGAGTAGTTGTAAGTTGAAAAGGCGTTGGCTGTAGCGTGGGCGAAATTCCAGGATTTATCCCCCTGCCTCACAGCTACACCCGTAGCGCAGCATATTGACTGCCTAACACATCTCCGACACACTTTTACCAGACCATCGGACAAGGAAGAGTGCTCTCTTTGAAGCTATTGCAAATTTTCTGCTTATGGTGTTTAACGAACCTTCTAGTAAGGAGATATTGAGTTATCGACTAGCCTGTAAATAAAATGAGAATCAGGCATTGACCAGATCAGTACCCTTAACTTTCGACAGCACAGCGTCTCCATAAACATCTGACCTGTGGATAGCAGTATAAAGGAAATAAAATTGTATCCCATAGAAGCAATAATCAACAATGAACGAAACAAGCATTATTGGTATCCGAAGTTTTGATAAACGTTGAGTTTAGATAGCCCAAGACTTGACGGCATCTAAGCTGAAAGTAGCTGACCATTCTAGCACAACCCTCGTAGACCAGCCTCAGCTCATAGCTTCGACACTGCCGAAGGACCTTTCCCAAGCGCTTCAGTCAGTAGCTTGACCCCATGTTTAGCCATTCCCCTGCGTGTTGTTAGCTCGCTGATTATCACTTTCAAATCAACCCAACTCACCACGAGGCCTGGTATCCAGCACCAGAAGCACCGTAGTTGTGCACGACCAGCCCTCTCCATCTCTTTTCGGCCTCAATCCGTGGCCCTCCCTTTCTGTTAGGCCTCAGCCCAACACCATGCTTGATAACCTTGAGGTCCTCTGGCTTGCCGAGCTCCGGGGCAAGTGCGCAGCATCTTTTCATGATGTCGTTGGCGAAGTCTAGACTGACTTTGCCGTCCCAGTTTCCGTCTTCTCGGCAGCCTCCTAGCACGATTCCGCCTGCGAGAGGCCTCTGAAAAACGTACGTGGTTTCGTTGTCGACCCGTCGAGGCGATCGAAAGTACATCCTCTTGAGAGGCTGGATGGGCTGTTCTACGAGGACTGTCTGCCCCCGAGTCGGGTACATGTCCTCGTCTCTCACGCCGTCTAGGCTGTATGACCCTAGCCCAGTGCAGTTGAAAACGGCAGTGACTTCGGGTGAAATGAAGGCTTGGTCGATGGACTCGACCTCTCGGCGTAGAAGCTGCACTTCGGCACTTCGGCATTTCGCCAATTACCTGCGAAGTTAGAGACGGGGGACTCAAAATACTGAAATGGCATTGAGTAATTCATACCACTGCAAATACACTTGCGTGTTGATGACAAAGGTAGACGGGGCCTCCATCCCGAACACTGCACCCTTGGGTAACTCTTTGTCGCCGAGTAGAATTAGACCCCCAACCAGCCTATCATACCAAACCTTTCCAGTTCCTTTGCTCAGGATCTCTGCATCTTCGGCTTTCTGATCAAAGATCATTCTTAGGGCTGATGACTCGATCCCAGCTTCGGGGTGATTCCGCGAAATGCTCTGAAACTCCTCAAAGGTAACTCGGTCAAATGATTCTAGAAGGCCGTTGTCGTTTGCTGAAGAACACCCGTTCCCTCCCGCCCATGGTGAGCAATAGTCGACGTGGTAGTCTCCGGGGAAATGCCTGGCAACAATGGCGATGCGAGATGAGGGGAATTCAGCACGAATCGACAATGCCGTTGTAAGACCAATCACACCGGCGCCGAGGACGACGAAGGCGAGTGAGGCTGAATCTTGAGAGGCCATGGCTAGTATATGAGATGTTTTCCCAAGGCTATGTGGCGTTTTCTGCGTTCCCTCGCGGTGAGTGGTGGGTGAAGTATTATTCTCGCGTTGATAACGGCCTTGAGGATTGTCTGTATCTTGCTGACTCACCGCAAGCCTATCTACTAAGCCACACATGATGGATGGATATGTGGGCCTATATTGACAGATAGAACGGGCAATAGCCTAGTCTAATGATTTTGAGTCGTAATATTCCGGCTGTATATCACATGCCTGTATCGACTTTCACTCTTATCTTCTCCTTGAAATAGTCTTGCTAGAAATAATAGTAGAGCAGTTAAGGCATTAGGGCACCAAGTCGTTAGAGTGTTAGGGAGTCGGGGAATCATGGCATTTGGACTGTGTTAAAGCGAATGTCATAGTAAGATGGGCAAGAAGGGTGTATTGATAGCCTGAATACAGCCCGAATAGCACGACTCGTCATTTTTATTTGAGCGAATTGTTAGACTAACACAAGGTTCAATGTGCCGCTGAAGAGCTCGATATAGCCTAGAGATCAAGACTAGCAAGAGTGATAGGTTAAAGGCGACCCAGCACTAACATTTCATAATATGTAGCAAAATGAGCAGTATGAATAGCTTGATCACAGCCTTGGTTTTGAACTATGTCGGTAACAAACTGAATCTGAAATCTGTGGCAGACGCAATTACTTTAGCCACTCCTTTACCCGTTCTTTAATTATGTTTCCTACCATGCGCGCCTCTGAGTATAAGTGACTTTGGCTCTATATGGAGTGCCCGTCCGACTCAAGCAAAAAGGGAAGTAAGATCTCTGAGCATCTCCTACCGACCTCTGCTGCGCAGCCTGTAGACATCCCTATACCATCGTTACCCACCAGGCTCTCGACGCAAAACTCCAAGCCCTACTGCATGATCTGTATCGTGACCCCCTCGAAGCACATACGACCATGGCCTCAGAAAATACGGGGCCCCGTCAAGTTCTCATCTGCGGATCATCTGCTTCCATTTCCCAAGGCGTGTGCCTCTAGAAGCAGAGTCTCGAGCCCCTAAAACTGGATGCTGATGTTAGTCAGAAGGGTGGGACTAACTCAAAAACCCTTCACAAGAAAAGAGGGGGCCGGAAGCATCCTAGATCAATTCAACCATCAGATTCAGGATCCACACTCTAGATTGTTGAACGAAGACCCGATCATCGATTGTGACGATGCGTATCCAACAGCTGAATCGCGTCCGCGGCCACCAATTAATCTATTCTTCTTAAAACTGATAATCTACCACCAATGGCAGCTGCTTATTCGATGGGTACTATATGTAGCCGAGAATGGTCTGGGCAATGATCATTTGTGTGATTAACGTGGTGCTATAGTCATGCCTTTAGTACTAAGACCTTGATCACCTTTGATACTACGCCCTAAAACCCTTGACCCCTGATACCCCACACCCCAAGTCCCTCGGAGCTCTTCCGGGCATCTGCTTTTCAGGACCTATTCCATCATCGCTCTTGAAGCGCGGAGCTTGTAGGTCTGTCGATATGCAGTTCTGGCTTGGTCAGATCATGAGTGCACACATATCCTGAAGCCCCCTTTCATCATGGGCCTGTTCATCCTACCCTCTGAAAACGCGACCCCTGGAAAATCTAGCCGTATTCGTCACCGAACCGTCGTGTTGGTCGACCCCTACAGCAACGAGTGAGGCGGCCAGGGTAGGAATCCCGTGCCAAGCTTAATGTGTATATCTACGAAGTATCTGCCTTTCTTACTCGTTGCCGTGCGTGGTCACAGGCACACCTTGTCCGTCACGTTTCGGTTCATGACCTAAAAGCAGCGTTTTCATGCCGACTTGGGTCTAAACCCCCGGCTGCACCACATAGCTCTCACTTAGCAGTTGATCCCAGTCCCATAGAGTGTGAGCAGACAATGAATCTAGTTTTGTCCCGCATCATAAACCTGTCATGCTGCATTTGTCCTGAGGCCTCAGAACCACACTCTGCTCTGTATCGTCCTCGTTATGGTCCGTGGGAACAGATCTGTAGCAGTGGTGCTATCATTGCCCCTGTGTACGTTGTTTGCAGCGGTGACTGCCGAATGCCCGGACGAGGCAACATTCACCATCAGTTCGCAAGATGATGCCGACCAACTGGAGAAATGTCGCACCTTCGAGGGCGACACAATTATCTCTGGAGATATCGTGGGGAACATCACTCTACCAGGCCCAGGCAAAATCGACGGCAAGTTGCACACCAGTTCTGACAGCAGCGAGGACGACTCACGCCTATCCTCGATCAGCAGCGACGCCATTGAAACCATCACGGGGGATCTCGAAATCAGCTCGCTCAGTGCGCTGAGTGACATTTCGCTTCCAAATCTCACCACCGTCGGCGGCGCGCTCACGATATCCAACCTCCCCGAGCTTGTCAGCCTACATCTCGAGGAGATTAACTCGGTCGCCAGTTTCCACCTCATTTCGATCCCAAATCTGTTGGAAGCAGAGATTGGGCCGCCCATATTGAGCGCAAACCCGGACATTGGCTTGAAGCACATCACGAGCGAGAGGAGCCCAGACGTCGAGATCAGAGATGTCGGCCTCGAGAACCTCGGCGGGCTGATGGACTTCTGGAACGCGTCCACGCTGGTCCTCGAGGATCTGCAGAATCTCGACGACGTCCAGATCCGAGCCGCCCGCGTGGAACAAGCCCGCGTCCATGGCAACGGGAACCCGAAGCTCTACCTATGGGAAGATGGATGGTCGGGATCTATCCAGCCCGTTCTCGAGACCCTGAACATCACGGGTGTCAGGCACGTCGACCCCTGCCTGTGGCCCGACGTGCACGAATTCATCGCCGTCAACAACACTGTCGAGTACCTGCACTTTGGCTTCAAAGCCGTGCAGTGCCTGGAGATCCGCGACAATCCCTACATGAAGATGCTGGTGCCCTGGAATGGCGACAATCTGGAGGTGTGGGATTGGAACCTCACCGACATCCTCATACAGGACAACCCGCTGCTAACCTTGAGGCGATACCCGACCCGCGCCAAGAATGACACGCTCACGGCGCAAGACTGCCCTAACCTCTTCCGAAACAACAGGGACTCGTGGAAGTGGTACCCGTTTCATATGAATACAGTGGTGATCAATGCTAGCATTGACAATACCTTCTTGTGAGTGCTACAGCTGAGTATCTTGAGAGTATTAGATGCCTGTTCTCTGACTTACTGTCCTGATAGCGAGACATTCATTGATCAATGGGCCGACCAGATGTCCAGTCAGTCTAACGGCACTGTCCCAGCCGTGTCCCAGAATTTCGACGTCACTTCCTCGGACCCGTCGTTCAATTGCTCCGAGCTAGATAGACTCAGGTTGGAAACCAAGGCATTTCCGGGGAATTATAGCTGCCAGGGAAATTCGCCACCCGCCTTCGACTCAGCGGAGTCAACAGCCACATTGAACCCTGGGTCTTGGACCGTGTGTGTGCTTCTTGCTGCTTTTTCGATAATGATAGCTATCTAGTCAAGGTTTAATTCAGAAACACACTCTATTGGAGGGTGAAACATTAAATAGACTCTATCAACTAATCGAAGATGCTTTCCCTTTACTCTGAGATTGATTGCCTGCAGCCTTTGCACGAATACAAGATCTTCAGGCATGAAGGCGATACTGAGCATTCTGGCAGTCAATTACGCCGGGCTCAGCATGTTTATCAAGACGATTTCGCTCCTCTGAATTGACAGACGTGATTCTCTCTCGGGGACCGGCTTATGGCAGCCACTCACCCACGCTAGATTCAAGAGACTCAAGGCTTCAGACCACATCTAGCCTTGGGATATAAGGGACTCCGCCATCTCCACATACCGAAGATGAGTGAAATACTTTCATGAACTCTCTATCAGTTATAGGTTGAGTCTAAAGAACTGGATATTGAGCGTTCTCTCTGGTGCGAAGATCAAGCGTATGACTTTGGGCATTTCGAGTGCATGTTCGTAGTGTGTAAAGCCTCACTGGCAGCCTTCTTGATGATATGGTCATGTTTGTTGATACTAGAAGCTTCGTTACGACTGTGCTGTTTGTATTTGGAGTTATGCTAAAGCGTTGTGATATTGTGTCTATGTTGAAGAGCGGCAGGCCGTTAGGGTTATCGTGGTTTATTATTTTGGCACCAGCATAAGATGCGTTCAGTGGATGTGCTAGACTTAAATTGTATCCTGAATCGAGTAAACTCGTTTTATTTCATCTTGTTATTAAGGAATGTGATATTCGAAATCAATCTTTATACTAACCGCCTCATACTGCTTCATTATTTTCTTAACTTGTGAAAAACACCATCTACACTTGCGAGACTGTCATCACAATTGATATTGATATCTGCTTCAGGGATCTAAAATAGCTATATTGCTCATTTGACATTTTTAAGAACATTAAGAGTAGGGCACCGCTTGAAGGGTGGTTAGCATAGCTACCCTAGATAACGCATATTCATCTCTTAAAGTTTTATTTTATATCATCTTTATTCCTGATCAAATCAATGCATTTAACGATCTTCTTTATTACCTTCATCGCTTATAAACCCAGAATATTTATCCCATATCCTCATCTTTGGGCTTCAGTGGTTGCCTAGGCGGGTCCTGTGTGATGGTGGCGGGAGATGATGCTCGACTTGCGAACGCGGAGGATGTTGACAAGGTGAACCTAGTAAGACGGAAAAGAGGAGAAGAGGAGCCATCGGAACCAGACGTTTGGTGTTTGAGGTACCTAGAGGCGTGGACGACAACGTGGTCGGTCACAGAGGGTAGAGCGGGGCTTTGGTAGGAGGCTTTGAAATCGTCATGTTGTGTTTTCGTTTGTTGAGTAGAAGGTACCTTGTCGACGATGTCAAGAACGAAGAGTGGTTTAGATTCAGAGTGCATCGATACGTCTAACAACCGCACCTTTACATTATCAAGTACAAGAGAGTTACGCGCGAGATACCTTCAAGTTTATTGCTGCTGGCGACGAAGATGGTGGAATTTTGACGATGGTGTTGGTGACGGCCGTTGACGTTGACAGCTATTGACACTGCCCTCCCACGGTTCACATTCATCTGACACTTCGACCGCCAAGACGCCAAGGACGATAGCGGAGGAGCCTTGTTCGTGCCCTGGGGCGTTGTACGGACTCGGGAGAGGCAGAATGCGATGAATCAAATCTCTGATCATGGGTTGCAAGTTAGAAGAAGGGGAGTCAGCCCCTTAAAAAACCGGTCTACTATGTATAATGTTTAATGTCGTTCACCAGCACGCTAAAGAGTCTCGCCATTCCATCTCCATATTTGACACAAGGGATCAAGCCAAGGCAGTAAAGCTGTCTGAAAATTACGAGGCTGACGGCGCAATTACGGTATCTGGTGGAGGTTGCAGGGCCTGCGGTCATTGCAAGGAGCCTCGGGCAACAGTGGCACTACATCCCCTGACGAAGTCTAAATGATGCTAAGAGCTTGGTGTGGTTGGGTTGCAGTATAGATACCCGTCAGACTTGCTGTCTTCAATTGATATTTTTGAGAGACCAAGGTGACAATGCTGAGGACACTTCGAGAGGTTTGTTGGATGGCGCCTCTCGCATTAAGCTGCGAGTCGGTACGCGTCCGAGTACGTACTCATTTCTGCGCAACCCTAGCTCAAACGTCTCGAAGAAATGGCGACATGGGTTGCATTTATCCAGATCGGAAGAATTAGTTTGATCGACTAACTCGTTTCACCTTGACAGCGAAACCCGGTCTCGACCCACCATCCCGAGATTCGAAACGGGGGTTAATTTATCTGAACGAACGTTAGTCTGTCTAGTCTGCTCCTGACCGCGACTGGACTAATTTATTAGGCAGTTGGTACGTCGTACTTAACTGTACGATGCCCGCCTTGTTCTTCATGTGTCCCTCATCGACCATTCGCTACCTTCCATTCGTCACCGTTCTTTACTGTCATTCCTGTACAACTTGATCGCCATGCGTTTCCTTTCATTTGCCCTGCTGGCCCTGGAGGCTTCTGTATCGGCTGCCAGCCCGTGTTCGAAGCGAGCCTCCAAGTCTGCTGCCGCATCGACGTACACCCCCGAGGCTGCTTACACGCCGAAGTCCTCCGAGGCGGCGGCTGCCACGCCGACGTTCACTTCCGAGGCAGTTGACACGCCGGTGTACACCCCCGAGCCGGCTGCTGACACGCCGACGTTCACCTCCGAGGATGCTACCACGCTGAAGTCCACCTCTGAAGCGGCTCCTGACACGCCAAAGTCCACCTCCGAGGCGGCTGCTGCGGCACCGACGTCCAAGGCCGAAGTTGCTACCGACCTGACGTCTACCTTCTGCGGCGCTCCCAACGACTCCGAGGTCCTCGCTGGAACCCCCTGGATCGTCTTCTCCATGAACTACAACTACCAGTCCATCCAGGGCTCGTGCTGCACCGGCTACTACGAGACGACCGGGTCTGGCGATTCTCAGCTGATCCACTGGAGCAGCATCTGGGACATTGATGCTTCCGTCAGCACGAACGTCGTCAAGGGATACTCCTTCATTGGTCTGACACAGGGCCTGGAGACGCAGTTGAGTGCGATTACTAGCATCCCCACGACCTACACTTGGACCGTTTCCAACTCTACTGCCTACAAGGGTACGCATTCTCCCCCCCTTCCCCTTCTAGGAATGTTCAACTAACTGGTTTGTTCCTCAGGCAACGTCGTCTATGACTTTATGACTTCCGACACCAAGGGCGACTCGACATCCAGCGCCGCACAGGAGCTGATGCTCTGGGTCAAGTGGGAGGGCGGACAGATCCCCATTGGCTACGACAAGGGCGCCGTGGCCACCATCGACGGCCTCTACGGAAAGGACGGATGGAAGCTGTACCAGGGTCTCAACACCGACACCGGAATCACTGTCTCGTCCCTGCTGGCCCCTGAGAGTGACCAGTTCGGAAATGGCGTTGGGGGAACCTTTGAGGGCGACATCAAGGACTGGCTGGTTGCGCTCTCCAAGCAAGGTGTCTTCTCCGAGAGCACGTATGTCAACGTTGGCAACGCTGGAATGGAGCCGTACTGGGGAACCGTTACTTTCGACAACAGCCTCGGCTTGAGGATCAACCTTTAGGTGTTAGACTTGTATAACTAGGTGCGCTATGTTCGTCACTAGCTGAATCACTGGTGATCTAGGCTATTTACATTGAAGATCTTTACTACTTACTACCTGACATCAGCCTAGCTCGGTGCGATGGGCTTGTGTGTGCAATGCTCTAACATGTAATATGCTGGCACGGTGATCGCGACGACTCGCTAGTGTGGCTGTAATTCCGTGCTGTACAGGTCGCCGATTGAAGTTCATTACAGCTCAAGCCTCCCAACCATCAATACAGGTAAAGGCTGGTTCTCTTCTCAGTTGCCAGCCACCTTTTCTCTTCCTCCTTCGCCTTGTGGTCTGTACTGTGTCGGATAGTCCACAAACCCACACGCTGATACCCCTTGTTATGACACGGCTTGTCAGAGCTAAGAAGAACCAGGCCCGCGCTACCATCCACAATCTCAAGGCATGTGACTACAAGCTGCTTCCTCCCAAGGAGAGCTGCTTCCCCTGGCACGTCAGCCACCACATTCGCAAGCGGCGTGTCCGTGGTATCGTCGTCAGCCACCAGGATCCCCTGCTTCACAATCCACCGTGCCTGTCGTATGAAGGCTCTGACTTTTAGGTAGCTGAGCTGGTACTTGGCTTCGCTTTGCAGAGGATTTCGCAATTCCTCTTCGTACCAAAGCCTGTCGTTGACGTAGCACTCCAGAACCCTGAGTGTAAGATCTTCCGCCTTGCTCCGTGGCACGGCCCAGATGATGACTGCAGGGTCGACAGAGAGCCACGTCCAAGACGGACAGCGATTGTCCAGCCGGCGCGGTTTTCGAGGCGTAGACTCGTCCCTCTGCCAAAGCAGATCTTGCTTGAGAAACTCAAGCCACAGGCCAGCCTTGTAGTCGGAGTGCAGAATCCTTTTGTAATCCATGGCAATGGCGTGTATTGCCAGTGGCTTGTCCTCGGCCTTTTGGAGGTATCTCTGCGTGTAGTTTCGCACCAACGCTTGCCAGCAATGGTCGCGGATCTCGTCGGGCTTTCCCCAGATCTCCGGAGCACCCTTGCCAACCGTAGCCGGGTCGACTGGCGGCGCGAGCTGCTTCAGCTCTTGCAAGTCCATGCTCTGTGGCGAGCCTCGACAGATCCTCCTCAGCTGCTGCGTCCCGTACTCGAGGATGCGGCATGCGTTGACGTGCTCCTGCAGGGTCCAGGCCCGGGCGTGGATGGGCTCGTCCGCAGCATCGAGGTCCTGGTAAAGATTCAACGCATCCAGCTCCCCATTCGGGAGGATGTACGGGATGGCTGCAAGCTCGGGTTGCCGAGGCGCGAGAAACCCTTCCCTGCATGTTTTGGCGCTTGCGGCCGAGATGGTGACGTACGCTGCCTCGTAGATGCTGGACATTTGGACGATCTCTCTTTTCCGGTCCGCGGGGTTGTCTTGAATGGTGCAAAGGGAGTCTACCCAAAGAAAGCGCAGCTTCAATTTCCGCGTGACGGCAATGGCGTCCTGGATTGTCTGGGGAAGCTCGGTGACTGGAATGTCGTGGAGCCAGGCGGAAAGGGTCTTGGTTGTCAACTTGACTTCCTGTGTACCTCCCCAGCAGTAGCTCAACGCAGCGTATCTCCCTACTTGGTCTCCTCGAGTTTGAATCAGATGGACTTGGTCGCCATGGACTCTGAGCACACGCGTTGGCATGTACGCTCTGCTAGAGACCTGGCACTCGACGTGTTTGTTATGGCATTCGTCGAGCCACCTGCGAGATCGCCTGAAGTTGCTATCGGATGCAACGTCATTGTTCAGCGGCCTGCCGCTAATGTACGGTGCAGCTGATGAATCTAGATTGTCCGTTAGCCTGGCATGTTTTGATATCAACGATCCAGTGATGTGGGTTTCTCTCACCGGCTCTCACATATACTCCCAAGTAGCCATGCGACTCATGACTGAACTGATCGCTGTCATTTGATGCAAAATTTATGGAGATGCCGTCTCTTAGATGATCCTCGACTAGCGAGAGAGAAAACCGGCGAGCCTCCTCTTTATGCGCGTCAAACTTTTGTGCACTCTGCTTCAACCACTTGAAGACTGTACAGTTGCCCTGGACGGCTTCTTCTAGGTCTGCCAGAGTAAAGAGGCGACTCTTGTACTCGATGGCTGGCTTCAGCTCTCTTGCGTCGATGAGCAAATGCTGACAATGAAAGCAGGTATGTGTTCCCCCGGGGACCATAGCTGTCCACTTTTCGACATTGAGTCTTGCTTCCCGGTAAGAAAAGAGTCTTTCCAGCCCGGATTGACGTTCAACACCATGATCACTCTCTTCTTCCGAGACCATTGGTTGAGTGGGCTTTTGCTCGTCAATTTGGGGTGTTGGCGGCAATGGTGGAACGGTCAATTCCCGATGCAGGTCTTGAATCTTTTGGGATGTTTTCTTCAGGCCAGATTTCGTAGCGCCAGACCGCTCCTCCACCGATGGCCGCACATCTGCAGCACCAGCCCGTATGGGTGAATGGGAAACTCGCAGCGGTGTGATGGTTCCGTCTCCGTCTCTGCTTGAGAGAGTTGGCTTGGGGTCGCTTGGTCCAGCTGGCTTAGGAATGCTTGGTTCAGTTGGCTTTGGGTTGCTTGATCCACCCGGCTTGGAGTCTGGTCCAGTTGACTTGTAGTCACTTGGTCCAGTCGGCTTGAGGTCGCTTGGTCCAGTTGATTCGGGGATGCTCGACCTAGTCGGTTTGAGGTTGCCTGGTCCAGCTGGTTTGAGGTCGCTTATTCCAGCTGGCTTAGGATTCCTTGGTTCAGTCGGCTTGAGGTCGCTTGGTCCATTTGATTCGGGGGTGCTTGGCCCAGTCGGTTTGAGGTCGCTTGGACCAGCTGGCGTGGGGATGCTTCGTGCAGTTGATTCAGGGATACTTCGACCAGTTGTTTTGGGGTTGCTTGCTTCAGTTGACTTGGGGATGCTTGGCCTAGTTGATTCAGGGATACTTGGTCCAGCTGGCTTGAGGTCACTTAGTCCACTTGGCTTCGGATTCCTTGGTCGAGTAGGCTCAAGGTCGCCTAGTCCAGCTAGCTTGGGATTGCTAGATCCAGCTGTCTTGGGGATGCTTGGTCCAGTTATTTCGGGGATGCTTGATCTGGTCGGCTTGGGGTCGCTCGGTCCAGCTGCCTTGGAGTCTGGTCCAATCGAGCTGTAGTTGCTTGACCTAGATGGCTTGCGGCTGCGTGGCGGACTCGAAGCAGGACTCGGCAGATTCTCGTGGCCGTAGGTCAAGTCGTCGTGGTCCTCATCCTCGTCCTGCAACCAGCCGATGACAGCGTCCAGCCCGTAACCCCAAGGAGTCGCAGAGCCCTGTCCCTCAACGTGGCGTGGTTCATCGTAAAAGTCGCCGTAGCTGTCAATGCCGTCGTTGCCGTCGTGAGTAACGAGGTCTTCGTCATCATGGGGCTTCAAGTCATGATTCTGCCATTTTAGTGGCATGCTCATCATGAGCGTTTCCAGCAGGCCAGCGGCTGGGGCCGTCTTGTTGGAATCTTCCGGTTCGTCAATCCAGTCGCGAAGGGACGAGACATAAAGCCCCATTGCTTGCGTCTAGCGAAGCAAGAAAGAAAGAAAGAAATATCCGATAAGACGTGCTGCCTGCGGCCCAAACTAAGTTAGGTGAAGCGATTGCCACGTCAAGACGGCAAAACGACGCGAGGACAGCACTACTAAGGGGGTCGTCTCCATCGCGGACCCCCTGTGAGTCTGGCTTCGCATACACGGGGGAGGGGGGGGGGGGGGGGGGGGGGGGGGGTAATGTTTCAGCGATTCATTCAGAAAGTACCTCTAGATTCTAGGCGAATGCCGCCTAAGACCATGTACCTTAATCCATCTCAACATATCTTTCAGTTCAGAACTTTTCTGGCTACTTGCTTACTTACAGCCACGCTCCACCTACGTTCCTAGTGCTAATGCAATTTGACCGTACGGCCTCACCGCTAGAATGAACGTACTTCGCTAGACTAGCACTGAAAAAGCGGTGGGCCGTTAGGTACCGGGTTTTGCTAAACCGCTGAGTTGTCAGTGTCAGGTTGCCTATTCAACGTAAACGTACCCCTGTTGAAAAACCCGAGACCCCCGGCTCTGCCCATTGGCCGCCTGTATGATGTCAGGCAGCTCACCGTCAGCGTATCGGGTTCCTCGGTTAGACTTGCAGACGATCACGTTTGGGAGGGACGTTGATCGCATGTCGACAGCCGTGCCATGCATATCTAAAGACCCGTAGCCAACTAGACTAACCCTAGGCCAGGCTTTTACGGCCCCCTCTGGTAGGTGATGCACTGGAGTCCATTCAGCGAGGATCCTGGTATTTGATCTGGCTAATTTTAGGCCATATTTGCATCCAAATCATTCCGTTTGGGGGGGGGGGGGCATAATCGGTAGACTAGACTTTCTTTCGTTGACCTCTGCGCTTTTATATAATTCATTCGCCTCAGAAGAGGACCATCTCGTGTGAGCTGCGTGGATTCTAAATCAAGACAACATCTTCTTCCCCCTTCACATCGAAAGGTGAGGAGAAAGTTCGAACTCCGTCGGCGCAATCATCGAATATAAAGACGCCAATGCGTCGCCAACGTTCCTGGCCGCTACCGTCTTTCCCCGCCGGCACTATGACAAGTCCCGCGTACTGCCACTGAGTTTTCGTCGTGGGAGGGTTAACATTTCCTGCAAATTTGGGTATGTCGTATTTATGCTCGATGACGCCTTGGGATATCCAGGCCTCAAGCATCGTCAAGACCATAAAAGTCCTTCTGGGAACCTCTGAGCCGGGAAGCAAAGTTGCATCGTCATGGACATACTTCATCCCGTTCTTGGGCTCACACCGATAGCTTCCAGCCAGTGCGTAACGTCCGTGAGGAAGAAGCCGAAGAACTTCTGCATCCCATTCCAGTTTGCTGGGTATCTTTTGAGTGCGAAGCGTGATGCTTAGGCCGGAGAAGTTGTGCAAAAGAGTCTCAGGATTAGATGATTGCTGCGGGCTCTGGAACGAGACGATTCGTGCCTGGTATAGTGAGTACTCAGATCGCGCAAAAATTTGACGGCAAATGTGAAAGTCGACCGTATCGCTCCCCGTGGATGCAGACGACGGGCGAGGGGGTACTGAGAACCATGACCAGGATGGAGCTGGCTTCTCCATCTCATCCTTTCTCTTATAAAAATCCCCTATTGGTGATGGAGGAGACATGGCCCAGAGAAGGTCAAACTCCGCAGCTTCATTCCAGATTCCTGCTAGGTATGTAAACTTTGTCCGAGACTGGATGGCCCTGACAATTCCTGCGAAGGCAATCGCACGATCTTTCTCGTAAGTTAAATCCAAAAGCCTGTAGTCTTGCACGAGGAGGTTCCATTGACCATGGAAAGTCTTGAAGACGTCTGGGCTTCGCTGCGTCTTTTCGATGCCGGAAAACACAGCGTGGAATTGGCTTTTCGACCGCGGACTGTCTCGCAGGGACCCGCAGAACTCATCTTCTAGCCGTTCGCAGCACTCCCACATCAATCGGCCTTGCCCGTAGTAAATATTGCGTGGACAGAGGAGCCGCTCTTGAAACACCCATGCTCTGGAAAGGAGGGGCCAGGCATGCCTGTATGTATGCGGAGACCAGAACCTACTCCGGAAGCCGGTAGCGTCTTGAACAACTAGCCTGACTTTCTCTGAAGTCTTGCCCCCATTGTCGCGTCCCGGTGCAGATGGAAAGAGCTGACAAGGGACTTCAACTCGGGGGTCTCGGAGGTGTTGCTTGCTCGGCTGGTCCGATGGCGGATAAACGTAGGAGATGTTGCAAGCAGTTCGCCCGTAGACGGCGGCCATCTTGAGGGCTTCCTTCTCCCAATCCTCTGGAGAGTCTTGGATAATACAGAGAGAGTCGGTCCAGATGTAGGTAAAGCCTAGAGCTTGGGAGATTCGAATTGCCTCGTGATACTTTGTGGGCAACTCGGATGCAGGTATTCCGACCATGAACTCTCTGAGACGTGCCTTAGTCAAACGAAGACAGGCCTTTGGGTCCGGGCCCCACATATGACTGAGTGTAGTGTATTGTACTTGCAGTAGATTCTCGACGTTGCTCACCAGCTTGACCTTGCCCTCACGAAGATCGAGGAGTCGCGAGGGGAGTCGGTCTGTTGGAGCAACCATACGAGAAAAGGCGGTGCACTTGGAGTGATTGCGAGTGCACTCTCGATACCAGGATTTGATAGTGGCTAGCTTCATGTCATTTTTGGAAGAGACGGGCTCGAGATGGTATTTCAGTGTTGCTTGGTTGAGCTCTGGATCTGCAATTCGCGGTCAGTGACGCTTGATATCGACTACTAACTCTTGTAGACTCATTACTTACTTGAGGATGGGTAGATGAACAACTCACTCCACTTGAAAACCGACGACCCGGCGTGTTGAGCTTCGTAATCCCATACCTCTGGGATAGCAACCCTAATAACACCAAGCTCTCCGCTTGTGCTGTTAGTCACTTCACATTATAATAGCCGGGGACTCAAGATGGATACATCACAGGCAGAGCAATCTTCCGCCGCCATTTCCACCATTTCTGCACATGTTGATCACGATTCTCCAGCTCGTACTCCATGGCGTAGTTTCTTGCCTTCAGGCTAATCGTGACCATACGCTTTGGTATGGTAGGCTCGTCTGGGTCAAATAAATGACCCCCGGCTCGGATCCACAACAAAGCACAGAGATGACAGCCACCGAGGTATCCGGTTCTCATATCTGCAACAGAGAACAGGTTGAAAGACTCCGTCTTGTGAAGTTTTATCTTCTCGCCATTGAACATGCTCCGCAGAAGGCGTGACTCCTGCTGGATCTTGGAGCATGTTGTGCAAAGCCGATGAAGAGCGACCACATGATTTTCAGCTACATGGTGCTCGTAAAGAAAACTGGGTTTAGATGAAGCCATAGTGAAAGGATGTAAGATATCAGGTTCGAGGCTGACGCTGTACCGTAAAGAGGCGAGTAAGCATCATCACATAAACGAAGCTAGATGCCACGTCGTAATTGGCCCAATTCTGGCTGTTCACCGCTTTCCATGTCTTCTTGGTGCACGTCTACTTCGTAGGCAGCCTAGGTGCGCGCGCTGAAAAGACGCCGCAAGATGTTGGTCGCCCAGCCCAACTCTTCCTCTGCAGGTGATGCGCAATTGTAGCGGCGATGAGTGTAGAAAGTCAAATAGAGCTCTTGACTGAATTGCTCCATGTCCACCTAACTCAACTACGATCTAAGCTATCACGTTGCAAACCCTCCAGAGCTCGCTTGTCGGGGTTCACCAGCAGCTTCAAAAGACCCGTCCAGGAACCGCCTTAGAGCCTGGGCAGTGCTTTGTCCCGGTGCCACCCAAGTGATGTTACACCCAATATCCTTCAAGTACGCGACGGTCGAGTTGTCGAAAGCGTACTCGAGGCTGACCTGCTGCGGTACGAGCTGGTCGTGCATTCGCGGCGCGGCTAATGCCTCAAGGGTGGTCATGTTCTTCTCCAGGACATTAAGCATCACCTGGAACGTGGCAGTAATGATACGGCTGCCGCCGGCGGAACCTGTTACCAAGGAGACGGTTCCATCGGGTCGCTCAACGATGGATGGGCTGATGCTTGAGAGAGGCCGTTTACCAGGACGAACAAAGTTGGCTTCGCTGGGAATGTAGCCAAACGCGTTCGACTGCCCCGGGATACTGAAGTCGTTCATCTCGTTGTTCATCACCAGACCTGTCTCTGGAACCATGACCCGAGACCCGAAGATGAGATTGACAGTGGTGGTGAGAGAAATGGCAAGGCCCGAGCTGTCCATGGTGACCAGGTGCGAAGTTCCTGGCGTCTCCAGCGACTCGAGGCCATCGGGGTCGTACGCTTCCAGCTTGAGGGGGTTCTCCGTGATCTTGGATCGTACCTCTTGTGCCGTCTCGTTTGAGAGCATCTGAGCTTGGTACTCTGCCAGACCATCAACGAAGCTGGGATCGCCGAGCTTGCTGCGCATGCCATAAGCAAACTTCATAGCCTCGTCGATCAAATGAGTGCTTTCGTTTACTCGCGTGGCGTCGCCCAGGAAATCATAACCATCGAGAATGTTCATGACCGCTGCAGCCACTGCTCCGCTCGAGGGCGCTGATCCGCTGGTGATCTTTCCACCTCGGTAATTGATCTGTGAGGGTTTTCTGATCGCGACAGAATAGTTCTTGAGATCCTGCGTCGTCATGATACCGTCTTGTTGGGCAAGTGTCTTGACCGTAGCGTCCGCAAACGGGCCCTCATAGAACACATCCGCACCGTTAACGGCGATGGCCTCCAAAAGGTCGGCATATCTCTTCCGGGTCATCTTCTCGCCCAGCTTAAGAAGGGAGCCGGAAGGAGCAAAGTCTATCGACCAGGCAGGGTCGGTGACTAAGAAGCTCTCGTTCTCCGACTTTGTATATGTCGTCTTCATGAACTTGACGAGGTCTGGATTGACAGGAAACCCATAGCGAGCCACATCGATGGCGGGTTGCATGACTTTCGACCAAGGCAAGCGGCCATAATTCTTATGCAAGTGTTCCAAGCCACGCAGCTCTCCAGGGACGCCGCTGCAGCAGGTCAGTAAGCCTTTCCGAGCCACAGCATATGAAAGGGGTAATACCTTGCCTGACCACCGTAAATACTGGCGCTGACATTATTTTTAAACATGTTCTCGGTAGCCGCGGCTGGTGCCGTCTCACGGAAATCAATAAATTCGTATGCAGACGAATCGCTTTGACGGTGCTTCGGCTTATGAACGAGCATGAAGCCGCCTCCACCAAGCCCAGAGTGGTACATGCCTTGTGAGAGTCAGCTCCTCGCCTGGATACAGACCATTCGATGTCGTGGTTGTGTACTTACCGACGGTCCCGACACAGAGCACTGATGCCACCATAGCATCGGCTGCATTGCCCCCCGAGCGCAGGATATTCACTCCAATGGTGCTGCATATTTCATTTTCGCAAGCAACGGCGCCGAGCTTATCAGTGTAGCGGTGTGACTTGGCCGGGGACGTGGGAGGAGGATAGTGACCGGGAAATGGGTGCGCATAGACTCCCGGTAGGCTTTGTGCCAGAAGGCCCAAAAGAGCACCGAGAAGCTGGGACAGAAGCATTTTAACCGGTCACCTATCTGCCTCGGTCAATTGAAAGTCGGTAGAGGTGTTAGAGGAGATCTACTTGGTCAGCAGGATATGGAGATGAGATCCTATTAATACTGCGGGGTTGGTTGTTACACCAAGGTGATGGACCCATCAGCAAGACAATAACGAAGCGTCATCACCGATGACCCGAAAGATTAACAGGCCCGCGGACATGATCTTAGATAGCGTTATCGGATTAACAACGCAAGTTGGTCTTTTTGGGGAGAGATCGGCAGTTTAGCGAGCTGTTGACCCCTCTGATGCTCCATTAGCGAATGCTACAACTCGGCCTTACTTATCCAGCTTCCTAAAAGAGCAGTTGGCCGGTTATAGGCCTAGGTACCTCACAGGGATAAGTTAGTATAAAGTTAAACAGTTAAACAGTTGATAGAGTAGGTATGCAATATAAATAAAGCCCTATCTGTGTAAAGCGAGGTGTAAGTATTAAACTTGTATATATCTAAGACAATACAATATCGCAAAATTAGACAATTAAGACAATGCTGTTCAGGCTGTTCACCCACCATGCTTACATATTGTTCACTTTAATACAGTGCTAATGCCCCAATGCCCCAATGCCCTGACGCCCTAATGCCCCGAACTCTCTAAGGCACTGCCCTGATGCCCTAACACCTAAGTAATTACTCAACGCATTCGTTTCGGGGTCCTTGCACTTGGCCAAGGAAGGCAGTTGCCAACAACCCGCTGTGTATCTAAAAAAATATAATTCAGGGCAAGAAGTGAGTGGTAGTTCAATCATACTTGCTTGCTTTTTGCAGTTACTCTTTATGTAGTAAACTGTAGTGAGAAAGAGCACTTGAATCAGGTGTTTTACTTCTGTGTTCGAGTTTCCAAACGTTGGTCTACTTCTTTAATAACACAAACACAAAAAGACACAAACACAATAACAACAACAAACGATGATGACAAGCGGGTGTTTTGTCTATCGTTGATATGACCATTACGGATTACGGTCCCTAGTGAGAAGGCGTGCCGCCGCTGACGGCGAGAGATTGCCCGGCTGCTCCAGCTCCAGCTCCAGCTCCAGCTCTAGCAGCATTATCAACAATAACGACGATGACAAAGATGACAACGACGCGACGTTGCCCGCAACGAGCGGGCGGGTCGCTAGCGGTGGTGACAGATTGTTCGGCTGCCCCGGAAGAAGCAACAACCTTGCCTGTTCTGGCCCCGGCTCCCTCTTTGGCCGAGGGCTACGACGAGGCCGTGAGACGTTCTGACTGCCGTAATGCGGTCATTGTCGCTCCCAACGAGAGGCTTTCCGGCTGCAGCAACAACTCCAACAACAACGGCCTGTGTCTGCGTCCGCACTCGCCCTGGCCCCCCCTCGCTCACTGCCGCCATTCTACGCCGTTCTCTCCTCTTACCTCCTGCCCGCGCCTCTCCAGTCCGAGGACGACGAAGAGGACGAAAACGCCCCCCAGCCTCGCGACTCGCAACAATTGGGGGACTGGTTCCGCAATCAGCCGCAACGCCGCGATGACGAAGACGAAGAAATGTTCATATGGCCACTCCTAGAAGAGAAAGAACAGCTGATGGCAACAAGATGGCGACATTCTAAAGGAAGCTTTGACCAGATAAGGCTTGAGGGAGTCTAGTACTAACCGTCGGTCGATTTAATAATCTAACAAATAACAATCGCCATCCGTCGGCTATTTTGGACCCCTTTATGATTAGAAAGCTACCTGTGAGACGGTCTTTTTCCGAGTTACTGCTGAAGAGTTCCCTGACTATTGATGAGCTTTTACAAACTTCTAAAATGGGTGATTTGTAATTCTCTTTTTGTCAACTTACTCTGTCACCTTTCACGGTTGAAGCTGGGAAACCTACATGTTGTGTGCAGTCTCCTGCCACTCAAACAATAAAGTAGTCCCTGTAGCGTTTCTTATTTATGCATGCATGTATTGAAAAGTCCTGGTAGATCCATGCATTCAGTAATGACTTAAGCTAAGAACTTGTTATTAAGTCACGATTTAAGTCCTAGCACCGACACATAGACCAAATTCTAGAGCCCGCTTAACTTTTTTCATAGCTTAAAAAGTGGTACTATCATTTTTCAATATAGTTACAGAAAGGTCCTAGGATAGGAATCAGGTTATATAATGTATCTTATGCTTTGTATAGTACTTGTTCTTACAGTATACTATAAGCAGTATAGTGGGTCGGTAAAACAAAGTTATCATAACAGTAGATAAACAACCAGAGTATATTACCAAATCTACAAAACTTCCTTACTAGCCCTCACTTTCTACATTATCTTCACTGTATAAGCCGTATAATACATGTGATGCACGACAACTAGGCTTTGGCGACAGCAACAATCGGCCCACCGGCGCCTTGCTGAACCAGAATTGCTGCATCCTGATATGGCTCCATGGACGACTTGGGCGCGGGAAGCGATACCACGAGATTCCCGCCAGTCCACTCTCCGATCTTGATGATGTTGGTGGCAACGTTGCGATGCTTCAATTTCTTGCCCTTGTTCGGCCCTTTGCCAATCTTGATGGTCTCATCTTTATTGTTGTAAAGGATCAAAAGGATATCATGAGTCTCGATCTCATACTTGTCTGAGTCGATGCGGACATCTGTATCGTTGACGTCGACATAGATGTGCCAGTCCATAGCCCGCTGCACCTCCCTCGCACGAGTCACTATCCCCTCGACCTCATCCTTGCCTCCTGCGCCAGAGCCGTCAGCCACGCCGTTGACGACAACTTGCGGGGTGAAGATGCTGGTGCGGTTCCACTTCTTGACGTACGCTCGCTGGCGCTGGTCGGAAGCGGGCGTGGCAAGCGTGTCCTTCCAGCCGAGGTGGTCGAAGATGGTGACGTTGTAGCTCAGGAGGAGGAGGTTTGGGTGGCTCGTGGCGTCCTGGATGGCTGGGATGGCTGGGGGGCATGACTGGCAGCCTTGGGATTGGAAGAGCTCGACTACGGCGAGAGGCTCGAAGTCGATGAAGCATGCGGATGTGTGCTGGTGGTTTGGGTCGTCGCCGATGGGGTTGCCGTGGTCGTCGACGGAGATGGAGCAGACGAGGGGCGCTTGCTTCTTGCGGCGGAAGAGCTTTCGCAGAATGGAGGCCATGGTTGAGGATGTGAGGGTTGCTAATAGGAGATGGGTATCGAGGTAGGGAAGAGGTTACTTGGGCTGACTGAGTTTCTGTTGGGACGGTGATGAATGGAAGAGAGTGAAAGAAAACTGGGCAGACGGCATGCTCTTATAGCGCGAGAGGATGGCATACGGTTGTCGTATCTGGAAAGAATACGACTGCACGTCAGCCCAGCTAAATTACGAAGAACAAGGATTCAATCAAGCCAAGTCGCTGTAGCCCACTCGGTTCCATGGTCTACTAACGCACCGGGGAATGTAGAAGGCAAAGCTGGGATATCCGCAAGGAAGACTACTGGCTCGTAGACACTGGCTTCTGACACTCAGCTCGCATCCCGTGGCCTGAATAGGCTAGGCATCCCTGAGGTCATACTGCGCTTGGGACCTGGGCGTAGAGGAGAGCTACATGACAGATCAAATCATGGCCCAACAACACAACTCCTACGTGGCTTGCACGGTTGCAACCTCATCGGTGGTATAGCTCTTGATACATATTGATCGTGTGAAGCCCCGTGTTTGGAGACGCACCTCGCGCAATCTAACTAGAACAGGGGATAGCTTCAGTCTGCAGGCGGCGGCTGATTGGTCTACTCCGCCTCTGCTGATTCCTCATCAACAGTGCAACACCGGTATTCCAAGGCGGTGGAGTTGGCGGGTCCGACGCTAACATCGGCCAAGCCACTGCTGACACCCGGGGTTTGAGATGTCAACTGAGATAAGGATGGAATCTTGACACCGGGATATTTTGCAGAGCTCAGCCTACCACTGACGGAGGATTCCAATGGTCAACGATGAACCACCATGATTCTTGGTCAGTCTTCGAGGTTTCATTTGCGGGCTAACATGATAGGGATGTGCCACAGCCATCAACTCCCAAAGCCTCTGAGTGATGACATCCCTGTCCCCTGCGTCAATTGGCTGCTCTGCCCTGCTAGGGCTGAACCTCTCTCTTTTGTCGAGGTCTTCAAACATTAGCTTTTGGTCCACCCACTTTCCTCGGTCGCTCGCAGAATCCATAGCCTTGAAGTTTGGCTCGGCAGAATAACGTCATCGTCAATGCCCTATGCGCCCAGACCCAATGGTTGTAGTTTTGCATGCGGCTGAGCATCAGCTTCTTTTCGCCGAGCGTCCTCCTAGTTGACAACAATGTCATAGCATGTGCACTGCAGCTTGGTGGCCTTTTCTAGATAGACTATTTGAAATCATGAGTAGAGTTCTCCCAAGGCTGAATCTCAACTCGACCTTTGTGATTAGACATCGATTGGACTGGACGTCGTCTTTCTAACGCGCAAGACCCTTGATCTTTGTCATGGCTAAGCCTTTGGACTCAGAGTGGATGGAGGGAGCCAGCCGTGAGTTAGGAATCCTAGAAACAAACGGCATGTATAAAGCTCTCCTGGGAGGTTGAAGATAACATTGGATGCGCTTGTAAGATAGTTCAATTCAGATCAAGAGCCATCTCGTCGAAGTACCACAGCTCGCCAGCCATCACCACCACAAGCTTCATCAGCAGAACAAAACTTGCCCCAAACTGACCATCATGGCATCTTCAAGTAAGGGCCCTATACTCTAAGTTCAAGAAATTCACTAATTCCCTGCAGACAGAGACACAGGAAAGAGTACGGAACATAAAAAGAAGCAATCGAAAGACACCAAGGAGCAGAGCCAACAAGAAGTAAGAGCTCTAATCGATGTCAGGTGTTCCAAACTAATAAATAAATCAGATCAGGTCGTCAAAGAACAAGTCAGCCAACCCTCGTAAAGGTGGCCCGAGCAGTGGACCAGGAGGCAACACTCCTGGAGGTCTCAGTCCTCCAGACTTCTTTTCTTTCTCTGGTGCCAACGAGGTCTTCGAAGGCTTCAACTAGCTTGAAAGCTTCATTTAGAGCTCAAATCGGGGAACAATACGCATCATGATAAGATTGACGGACCTTTGGCCTATCAGGTTGTGATGCAAAGGGATCAGCTGCTTAAGGTGGCAACAGCATGGGTATAGAATGAATAAAGAGGGTAGGCGGCGCGATGGTGGACAGGCTGGACTAAGACACCTTCAAGTCGGTATGAAAGGAATTGGATTGTTTGGTTATAAGCAGCTTTGATATATAGTTAGAGTTAGGTATTATAGAGGCCATAAATCCCTTATGGATGGCCATTCCCTCCGTTTCCTTTTACACTGTGTCTGTACCTTAGAATCAAGGAACAGTCTAAAGATAGTCCTAGATACTGACTGGCTTCACTTTGTTAAGTCCAAATGTGCTTCTGTTTAAAGTAAAGTTTCACGAGCCATATGATCCCCTTCACCTTTTCTTCAAACTGCCAAGTAGAATGGTCCTCTCTACGGCCATAACGGAGGCCGAGTCCCAATCAAGTCTTAAAGTACCACATAATTGTAAATAAGAACCAATGTAGGAAACTACCATACAGATACTGATCAGTTCACCGCCACCATATCAAACACCGAGAACAACTGTTGTGTCGCCTGTACTTCCTCAGGATGCAGCGCCTGGCGAGTAACATAAAATCCAAAGCCCGCCGGGTTGCCACCCTGAGCATAATTCGCCGTAATCGGGCTTTTGTCCAGCAGCGCCTGCGCCCAGGCCTTCCCCTCGGGCTCGTTGTCTAACACGCTCATAGCCATGCCCATTGGGAACATGTACAGAAACGATGCGTCCTTGCTTCGGCTGTGGTGGCGACTCACCCACTCGAATACCCGACAGACCTCCAGGGCGGGATCGCGAACCGTCAACGAGGCACCGGGGCGACGTAGCGGCTCGAAGGATACATACTTGAGCTTTTCGTCAGAGGGCATCGCGGCGACTGCGCAGGTTTCAATGCGTCTGCCCGTGCCGAAGGGATCCGTCTTCCAGAGGAGGGCGAGGAGCCACATCAGCGTGGCGTTGTAAAGCATGATCTCGATGGCGGCGACGAAGCGGCCAAAACTGAGGCAGCTAAGATGTCTGGAGGACCCGACATGGCCTAAGACTGTGGCTGTGCGCCCGTTGGGCTGCTGTGTTTGGCTGGTATCAACACCGACCTGGCCACCGGAATCTGCCTGCCACCTCCATCTCCATTTATAAACTGCAAATAGTTGCTCCTGGACTCTTTCTAGTATCTGGTTGTACGAGCCGGGATCTGATGGTGCTGTCTTATCCAAGGCTGCATGGTCCTGCAGTATTCCTGGTATGACGACGAGGATGTCGAGAAGTTCGCTTTGTGGAGACTTGCACGTTGTATGAAGTGCCCATGGCACGGTACGCCACTTCTCATCGTCGAAGAAGAGGCGCTGCTTGCCAACGAGACCAGCAATGAGCTGGGTGTCTCTGTCAGTCAAACAGCAGCGGGCCAGCAAGACTACGATGGTGGCTTACCAATGTGGCCCTTGCAGCTTCAAATGCATTGAGGTAGGGCTGTTGTTGGAAGGCCTCCGGCCCACAGATATAGAGCAGCCTTGCAATTCCCTTCAGGTGAAACATTGCTCCGATGCGATCAGCATGTGATGCCTGTTGACTGCCGTTAGTTGTCTCGTCTCCTAATAGAACCCGCCAGCTCAAACTCACGGCATGCATCATCAGCACCAAGATAGGAACCAAAAGGCCCTGCGCGCCCTGTACCAGCGACACGCACCTCCCGAGATCTGCCGCCAGGGCGCTCAGGCACTTGCCGTACTGCACCACGCCCTCCAGTTGGACATCCGCTTTGTGGTTCAACCTCCCAAAGTTGGCCTGCGCCAGGGCCTTTGTGGCATCGAGCGCCAGGCCCCCGAGCTTCCCCTGGGCGGCCTGGTCCAGCCACGGTGCGCCGTATGAGCGCCAGACAAAGTTGGAAAACATGAACGAGAAGCAGAAGTCGCCTTGGAATGCAACTAGACTGAGCTCTGGGGGCGGAGATGGGATGCGGTTTGAGGCGGGGATGACCTCGTATTTGTGATCTGCAACTTCGCAGGTTGGCGGCGTCATTACTGGGAACGGAGCGGTGGAGATGTGACGCCAGAGGCGGGCTCGTTCGTAGCCCAGGCACTCGAAGCCGGCCTTCGCACATCGTACACAGGTGGGTTTGGTCTCATCTGGGACAGAGTCAATTAAGGCCAGATGGGTGACATTGAATGCTTCCTACCGCACTTGACACGCCGTTTCCGACAGGTGTTGCAGCCCTTGCTGCGCCCAGGGACGCCTACCATGCTGGAAAGTGAGAAACTTGGGGCGGGTATTCGTGTTTTGACAAGAATTGGTCACGGGGCATGCGTGACAATCGGGAGATTATTGCCTCTATTATGGCACTGAGGGGCAGTGTGAGGTATAGCGGAGTGGGGAGGATGCGTACATAAGAACACTCGTCGTCAGCTTGAATACGTGGTGTTGGCCCAAGAGCGCAAAGAGCCAGCAAACCCAGGATAGAGGATTGTCGAATCAGAGAGCCTTCACAAGGTTGTCTGAGGAAGCAGGCCTGACTCAACGCCGGCAAGCCCGAAAACTAGACAAACTAGACAAGGCAGACAGGGGATCCCGGGACATAATACGCTCGTTGGCGAACTCCTGTAGGGCTGAAGTGGCATCGCAGCGTCCGACGCAACCGCGCCATTTTTCACACGTCAGCCGTCGGTTCGTCAGCTCAGGTGCTTATTGGCTGTCGTGATTCAGAGTGTCAGAATGGTTAGTGCGAGAAGGAATGATACTGTAATCCTATCTTGTGATCGACATTGCCCCATTGCACTCCCTAAGGCTGGTTGGCTATGCCGACCTATTTTATCTCCACCTTTTCAGCATTGATAGGTGCAGTACCTTTAGTAGCAGCGCAGAGGGCGATGTTACGGTTAGTACTAAAAGGTATCGGGACTTCATTCATGGCGTAATTATGGTGAAAAGCAATGTACTCTCTATCTAGTATCAGGCAGAGTGCCCATAAAGATGCATCGGTACGGCCAACTGCCGTAGGGGATGCAATGGGATTTGCCAGTTTCCGCAAGACGGTCCGGTCCTAGCGGCTCCCTGGCACTAACAGCCCTTGCTCGTGGCTATCTTTTTCTCATGACCAGCTATGGCAAAAGGTACTGCACTCGGTCATGCCTTCTACTTCAGCATCTCATTTCTCGTCATTACTCCCTCCCTCATTCCAATTCGCTAATTACCACACGCAACAGTACCGCTTACCCTCAATATACGCTGGCTATTTGCCACATGTTTTCAACCTGAGACTTTATCACATGCAAGGACCTGTCCTGCTTTGCGAGCTAGCTTTGACTTTGAACTGAGACAGGTCACCTAGCCACACTTTGCAGCATAGTATTAAGAATTGAGATCAGTGTTGAAACCACTCTATCTGAACGACATTTATGCACGTGCTCCAACGAGATGCAATGATTAATACCAAGCTATCCTACAGCCCTGACTCCACGGGCTAAGAAAGTAGGTTTGTTGTTGTTGTTCTGTTTAACGCTGGTACGTCCCTTTCTAAGGGCAAAGGGCGCCTAAGTAACTACCTGTCTACATCTCTAAATATATTGCTGCTAAACACCGTACAAAAGAAAGGACAGATAAGAAGGGTAATGGGGTTGGGAAGGTAGGTTTGGAAGCAGAAAAAGAAACACCTACTCAACAATTTTATTCCAGGGCCCCTTGCACTTGACCAACTAATTAACCCATCATGGGAGTCGCCTGCCAACAACTCGCCTTCTACCTTATCAACAGGCCCATGGCAAGTGAGGTAGACGAAGTCGGTGGCAGCTCAATCGCATTTGCTTGATTCTTTGTTATTCAGCATATAGTATTAAGATCAAACTATCGGCTGGTGGGAGGATGGGGAGAAAGTCCACCATTCTTTGGCGTTTGCAAGGGTATTTTATTAGTAAAGACCGGGCAGTTACCTAGGTACTCAGTTCTTGAAACCTCAAGAGATATCTCTTTTTAAACCTCGATGCATGCTGTGACCAACTAACTACATTGCGACGTGTTATAGCCCACCAGACCCAGAGCTGACATTCGCTAGGTAGATCCTTCCAATGGTCAATCAGGAATGCGGCATCTCCAGCTTCGTTTCCAAATTCATATCTATATTAAGAAAGAGCACCTGAATCTGGTGTTCCACTTCTACTTTCGAGTTCCTAAGACTTGGCCTACTTTAACAACACACACACGCACACGCACACGCACGCACGCACGCACACACACACGACGACGACGACGATGCCGACGAGTTGCCAAGTTGACCGGGGCTGGAGGGCTCGCCGCCAGCGGCGGCAACAGATCATCCGGCTGCTCCAGCAGCGGCAGCAGCAGCACCAGCAGCCTGCTCCGGCTCCGGCCCCGGCCCCGGCCCCGGCTTCCCCCCCACCTCCCGCTGCCGCCGCCGCCACCCTACGCGGAGGCTCCCTCCCCCCCCCACTCGCCGCCGCCGCCCTACGTCACAGACGAGGACGAGGATGAGGACGAGGATGAGGAGCTCGACGAGGCCGACTACCTCGATTGGGACCACCTTATCAACGAAATGGAGCTTGAGCAGATGATATAATTATTATTATCTCTGTGAGTTGAAACATTATCTTTGCTCTGCAGTCTCGTTGCTAACTAAACCTGGAATCTTATGACGCCGCTATTTTATTCTTATCATGACTGTAAGTTCTGATTCTATGTCATTAACAATGCCGCTTCTGACGCGGAAACAGTCCCCAGTCCTCTCTGGACTTAGTATTCTTAACCCGCCCATTTCGTCTGCCTCTCCGTGGCGGGCGGGAGAAACTCTCGGAGTGACGCCCGAGAGGCCAAAGACGACTGTTGGCACGAACATAGACCACGCTGGCAGCGGGACACTTTCTGGAACAACGACTGGTCAGTCTTCTGCCGCCGGGTCTGAGACGGATGTGACAACTTCAGAGGAGGCGGGAACCGACACGGGCGCAGATACTACGGTAGAACCCTCTAGTACACTCCCTGGAGAGGCGGACACCACCACTGATAAGTCTTCTAACCCTACGACCACTACTCTACTACTACCGATGGCTCGTCTGACGGATCAATCACCGGCGACACTCAGTCCCAAGGCCTTACAACTCGAGCGCCAGCGTCAGCGACATTCGTAGCGACAGAAACCGAGTTCACCTCTGGCACCGAAACTGGCCACTTCACCCTCTCCCAGAATCCCGACTACTCGACCATTGCGGCCCCCATCGCCACCACGACGCACATCGTCACCACTTCGGATGACACCTCAACCACGACCGACCTCCCCATCATCATCGGCGCCGCCGGCTGGTTCTGGTTCCCTCTTGCTGGCCCGGGCCTCGTGTTCCCGTCGTTCCCTGCGCCGATCCCCCCTGTGGTTCCTCTTTGTAGCGACCCCGATGACCCCAACGACCCTACCACCGAGCCCCCGTCGTCCACTGAGGAGGAGACAAGCACGACCACTTCGACGAGCAAGGCCTGCACGGCAACCAGCGGATCCGGCTGCGTCGACGGCAGGACGGGACTGATGGTGACGGTGACGCATGCGAGCTGGCCCTCGAGTTTGTGGTGTACCCAACAGACAGACGGCTCTAGCTCAGTCACCAATGCTGCTGTCTACGCCAAGATGCTTACTCTGGTGGATGCCTCCAGTATTGCGGCTTCAGACTCGGCCAGCTATGGGACACTGTTCTGGACTGTGCAAATGACCACAACTCAGGCAGAGAAACTGATTAAGGATTCCAACGCATGTTCCCTATTCCATTGGAGGCTTTCTTCTTCTTGGTCACTAACATTTCCCCAGGTCGCTACTGTTTATCAACCGTGCTCGGATTCATGCTTCGATCCTTCAACGGATCTTGTGCAGCAACCCAGCTCCCCCGATGACTTGGTTCTTGTCTCCCAGTTCCAGAACCAGCCCCTGGTGTCGTATCGCAGCAACTACGTCTACGAGGAATCAGGCGGCAGGGATGTCGAGGTCTATGTCGTAGATACAGGTGCCAACCTGAACAATGTGGTAAGTTTCTCCGCTAGTACATTGCCAGTCAACCATCGCTCTCTGACAACCAAACTCTAGGAATTCACGGGTGGCAGCAACGTCGCCTCTCGAGCCAGTTACATTCACGCTCGGCCCAGCGTTGAATCGGCGGACAATGACAACGGCGGCAAGAAATGCCACGGCACATGTATGCTCAGCTGAATGGGCAGCCACATTCACGGAATCTCCAAGAACGCAAGCCCGGTGATCGTCAGAATACCCAAGCAATCAGGCAGCGTCAACACTGTAGAAGATTACCTCGAGGGGATCCAGAAGATTGTCGACGACATCGGGAACAGTGACAAGCAAGCCGTTGTCTCCATGGCCTGGTACTACCCGCGCTATCGTTCCGTCGGAGTCTACACTTTCCCTGACGTTGCTGGAGGCGACGTCTGTGATACTCCGCGTGACACCTTGCGAGACATGCTCAGGATGCTAGCATCAAGGGCGTGACTCTCGTGACAGGCTCGGGAAACAACGGAGCCGTAGGTCAGCGCCACCGTCGAAGCGTTCAGGACTGACAAACGTTCAACATAACTCCATCGACGGCTTCCCGATGGAGTTTGGTGACTCCGACGCTGGGCTCAACTACATCCCTGAGATGATCGTTGTCGGAGGTGTTGATCCTCAGGGAATGAATATGTTCGCCAGCACCAACCGTGATGCTGCCAAGGGCCTGCCGCACGTCTACGCTCGGGGGTCTGGCATCCAGTGTGCAGACTTCGATCTGACGTTTGGCACCTACCGATCTACTTCAGGCACATCGCCAGGTGAGTCCACTGCCTTGCGTAGTAGAGTGCCAGCTGACCCGACGTGACTGTAGCTGGCGCCGCCATCGCCTGCTTGGCCGCATACCTGATCGGACTTGGAAACATACAGCCCTTTGCGGAAGTTGACAACAGCACCCCCGTGAAGGTCAAAGAACTCATGCTGGAGTGGGCATGGGAGCGTACGGCTGGCTTGAATACCATTTTCAACGGAGTCAGGCCCGCCGACGCAGGTGAAAGTAGCCCGGTAAGTCACACCCGGAACCGATTTCTTTTAACGGCGACTAACACGCGTGGCGATGCTTAATCGTGTCCGCTTATAAGGCGATGGGGCAGTGATGGTGAATTCCCTAAATTTCCGGATTGTAGCTAAGCTGTAACGTCCACGACCTTTCCAACAACGTTGCTCACAACTACTCGGCAGTCTTCCTCGGTAGGGGAGAGAGACTACAAGCGAGATTGAAGAGACGACTACGAGCGAGGCTCCCACCTCGAGCACATCTACCACTTCTAGCAGCTCTCCAACCTCCAGAAGCTCCACAACGGAGCAAGTCCCTACTACGACATCAGAACCTCCAGCCGCCACAAGCACAGAAGTAGTCTACGTCTGCACTCCGTAGTAAGCCCACCCCTCCCCGTTCTTGAGAGCACTCACAACCGACACCTCTTTCTTGTAGCGTGAGCCCGCGCAACACCAACAGCTGTGACTGCGAGCTCCAGAACTGCATGATTGGCCCGGGCTGTTCTGCCAAGATTCTACTCCAGGGTGAAAATGGGTGTGATTCGAACTGCGACGGATGTATCCCTCGAGGATAAAATCGGTAAATAAAGGTACCCGTACATGGAGAGTCTAGCGAACTGCAACGTGTCAATCATTCCCTAAAAAAAAGAAAACCCTATGCTTTAATGTAGCCAATGTTTTCTAACACCAAGAATTAACATATCTATCACGGGCATATTCTCCTTAACCACGACACCCTTACGGCGACGAGCGTCTGGGATCGTCACTCAAGAAATCGGAGATGACGGCTTAGGATGCCTGAACCAGTGTGGCCGTGGTAAAGGGTGGAAAGTAGAGAGCTGAATCTATTTATTTCCTCTTAGCATCTCTACCGGGAAGACTATAACTCAGGGTTTTCGTCCATACGATTTACAGATAGAAGACTATGTAAGTAGTGACCGTCCGCGTACTATAAAATAGGAATATAGGTTAAAAAACCTCTTTGTATCTCCATCACGTGATTCACCGTCACTAGCTCCTCCGAGCTAATCCGGTCTGGTGGTCTAGCGGTATGATTCTCGCTTAGGGAAAACCCTACAGCATAGCTTGCGAGAGGTCCCGGGTTCAATCCCCGGCCAGACCCTTCTTTTTTGCCGTTCTACGCAATGAATAAGCATTGATTGGACGGATGTCCCCTCGCCTGTTGAGAGAATATCACTAGAAAAGAAACAATTTGCTGCATGTGTTGGACATGCAAGATACGGAAAGAGTAATTATATAAGCCCTGTGCACACAACCCTGGGGACAAGCCAGCGAGCGGCATGAAGAGAGAAGATCATCACCAAACACCAATGAAGCCAAGATCACCAGCATAATTAGCAGAAGTTCCCCGTCTTATCTATTGTACTGATCTGGAGATGTCACAGACCTAGACCAGCCAGTGCGGGGTACGCAATGTGGCTATCTATCTCGCCGCCCACAGCTCCATAGTCTAGCTAACAAGATGTAAGTCCGGTAACCACAGGAAGGGCGTTGTTGACATCGCGGGGCTCGTCTCACTAATCAGAGAAGGACTGTATGATGCATTTCTCTCCTCCGAAAACAGTTGCCCTCACTTCCATTAGCAGTCCAACAAAGACATGACTTCGGCATTCCAAAACGACTTTGCGTCTCTCAGTCAGACCTTTCACTATGAAAACGCCACCCATGCCTACACCGTTAAATGGCGTTCGCTAGGCGACCCGGCGCACCCACCGCTTGTTTTCATCCACGGAACGCCCTGGTCCTCTCGCGTCTGGGTACCGTTTGCCCTCGCTTTATCTCGACGCTTCCATGTCTATCTTTTTGACAGGCCTGGTTTCGGCGACTCCCCTCCAGAACAAAAACTGCCCGGCACAGTTGCCAGCTCTGGTGAAGTCGTCGAGCTCGACGCTGACCTTGCCCGACAATCCGAAGTCTTTGCTGCGCTGTACAAATCGTGGGAAGCAGACTGGGGCACTGACAGGGCTCACGTCGTAGCCCACGACAATGCCGGCTTGGTCAGTCTGCGAGGCTACCTTCTGCATGGCTGCCACTACGCAAGTCTCTGCTTGATAGACGTCGTTGCGATTGGGCCATTTGGGCAGTCCCTGTTCAAAGCCGTCGCTGAAGAACCCCGTCGCTTCGAACAGCTCCCTGATATCGCAGTTGAGGGAATACTGGAAGGCTATATCCGCAATGCCGCATTCTATGAGCTGCCGAGAGAAACCATGGAGATGCTAAAGGCGCCTTGGCTTAGGAAGGGCGGCAAAGAGGGCTTCATCAGGGAACTATGCCAGGCCAACTCAAGATCTACGGAAGAGGTCGAAGGACGATATGGAGAAGTCGGGAAGAACATACCAGTAAAGGTTATTTGGGGTGCAGAAGATAGGTGGCTGCCGATTGAAACTGCTGGGCGGCTGGGAAATGCGCTTATCGCTCGGGAGGTTGTGGTGCTGGAGGAAGCAGGCCATCTTATTATGCTCGACCAACCAGCACAGCTCGGAGTTGAATTGGGGACTTGGCTGAGTACGGTTTAGTTTAATAGACGTTTTAAAACACTTACAAATACAGAGGAATATCTTAAGAGGGAGGAATAACGTCGGGTTCTATCGCTAAGTGTGGCGGTATTATAGCACCGAGTGTCAATCCTCGTATTTAGAAGGTTGTGTAGCTGCAGCGTACAATATCTCTATAGCGGAAAACACTCGTGCTTTATCGCCTTACTCATATGTGAATCAGGTTGACATCTGTTGAATTCACCTATGCTCATCCATCAAGTTGCTATATCGCTTAACAGCAAAGCCCTCTCAGCTTCTCCCACTCTCCTTCCGTCATCCCAAACTCCAACAAGTCATACCAATTCCGGTTCTGCCAAATTGTCTCTCTCCGTCGGCCCTCTAGCTGAGACCCAATGTCCTCATATAAATGCACGGCTTTGGGGTTGTAGGACGCGGTGGTAATACCCACGGCGTGCAAGCCCGCGTGCCGGAACGCCCAATCTAACATCCAGTTGATGGCTTCGCGCCCGTAGCCTTTGTTTTGATACGGTCTTGCGAGGGATATGCCAATTTCGGCATTGCGATGGTGTCGTCCGGATGGAGATATGCCGCCCCAGCCGATGCACATGATGCCGATGATGATAGGTTGTTTGTCTTTCTTTGTGTCAATGTCTGTATCCTCTGGTTGGTTTACGGCCGCATCCTCCTCGGTAGAGAGACATATCGCAACGCCTAGCAAGGAACTGGTGACAGACTGAAGATACGAGTCGAGATCTGCCTTGCCCCTAGGCTGGAGCATGCTGGGGGCTGCCATGGCTTGTATGAGGGCATCCTGCTGGATTTGGGGGATGAACTTCTTCAAGGCCTCGTTGGATTCATCAGCCCTGATGTAACGAAGCCGAGGAGACTGAAAGGCGTTGACAATCTCGACTGTGGTGTAATCCATGCTGATTGAAGTAGACTATGTGAGCGAGTAGGTATGTTGACTGTGCCAGCCTAGCAAGATAGTTCCAGGTATGGGTTATATAAACGGTACAGCTTGACTTTGACAGAGTGGTGGAGGTTGGGGGCGCTGTTTTACGCCCCGTGGCCTTTCGCCGACTGAGTCATCCGGAGACACAAGCCACTTCAACAAAGCAGATTGTAGCGTGCAATTATTTCCTAATTGCGTAGTATCTGCCTAACGCAAGCAAATGAAATGACGGCGTTTAAGGGCCGTTGAGCAATCACCCTTTAGTAGCCAGTTCGAATGGACAAGATAGTTGATTATTCGGTGTTGATGGCAGCTTGAAACAATGTTCTAAATACACCTGTAGGGTAGTCTACTTAGCTTGCTGGGCTTGTTATACATTCAATGCATCTCCTGCGATGAGAATAAGGGACTAGCTAAGCTCGATTCTACGATAGCTTGTTTCATCTCTCACTTTTAGCATCTAGTTTAAATCACGCCCCTGCCCATACGTGCGTTCGGTAAGAACCGTGGATGATAAGCTAGGAACCCAACTACTGGGCTCGCATTTTCTTGCAAGGTTTGTATCTAAGAGTTCCCCGTCTATCAAGATGTACCCAAAATACCACGTTCCAGCGCCTCTACTCTATAGCCGCATGATGAAAACAACAAAGGCCAAGCAATCCTCTAACCCCTACGCCTAAACTAACAAGCCCCTTCTTGCCACATCTTGACCGACTTCACAATCATGCCTCGGTCCTCCACCGGGCCCCAGCTGGGAAGCCAAGTGCTGTTGGCCTTCCAAAAGTCTTTCATGGGCGTGTCACTGCCGTCAGCCCAAGGCTTGTCTCCCATTCCGTCTCTGCAAGGCAAGTGTTAGCCATACCGTCCGTGAAGCTTGCAGTCTGTCGTTTGAAGAGCGATGCACACAAGCTGAGAAGAGCGTCACTTACGGGAACCAGCCTTGTGTCCCCCCCACTGCAACGTTGAGAATGAGGTAGAACTTCTGGTCGAACGGGGTGTTGGACCTTCCAGTCTGGCTCCATGGATCTTCCGGCGTCGTGTTGTTCACGGACCCGTAGAAGTCGCCGTACTCCCACATGTTCTTGTTCTTGGTGAAGTCGAAGAACACGACTTGCTGTAGAAGCGAGGGGATGTCAGCAAACACTTGCAGGTCGAGAGAGTCCTGTTCATGTTTTGGAGCACTTACGCGCAACCTCCCGTCCAGCCACGTGAAGAGGTACTTCTCGGACCACTCGAGGGCGTAGGTGTGGAAGCCGTCGGAGTACTTGGTTCGCTTGCCCCCCCACTCGCCGTAGCTCTTGTACCACTTGTCGTTGAGGTAATTCGTGCCCCAGTGCAGAGCCGAGCTGACGATGTCATTGCCGAGCGGGTACTCTTCAGCATCGTTGCCACGGGACTCGGCAATGTCAATCTCTCCGCTCCTGGGCCACTCGCCGTAGACGGAGTCCTGCGGCATCATCCAGATGGCAGGCCACATCCAGTCTCCTCTGGGCATCTTGGCCGTCACCTCCACCTTTCCGTATTTGATCGCCTTGTTCCCCGCAGTTGTGAGACGAGCCGACCGCACGGGGTTGATGATCAGGCCGCGGGTCGCGTTGCTGACCGCCGTGCAGGGTTGACTGCGAAACCATTCGCTAACGGTCTGCTGGAGGACCCGCTGCGAACGGAGAGTGCAGCTTCCGTCTTTGGTCAAGTTCACCGTGTAGCTGGTGGAAAGTGTCAGTCTTTGCTCGACGTGGAAACGGGGACATCGCACTCACCCATTCGTCAACTGTCCGTACGTGATCTTGGTGCTCTCGAGAGTCATCGTAGGAACAATGTGAAGACCTTGGACATCCACATACGAGTTCTTGGGGTCGTCCGTCGTCCAGTCAAAGGAGCCGGTGCTGGAAGCAATCAGCTGCCTGTGCCGTGACCAAGAAGAGTCTTGGGAGGTCCTACCCGAACCCGTTCATCTGAATTTCATGGTTCCAGACCGTTTTGTCTAAAGTCTTGAATTGATCATCGAGGATCAGACATAGCTAGACAGAATTGTCAACAGGTGAATCTCATGCACAGGTAGGGCGAAACTCATACCTCTTGGTTCGGGACGTCTTTGATCTTGAGCCAGCAGATGACTCCGGCTACGCCTACGAAATGTCAGAGCCGGCCAACGGGATCTGTCTTTGCAGTGCGTACCAAGTGCGATCAAAACGCCAGTATAGAAGATGGCACTGTCCCAGTTGATACCACGCTTGGATTTCTCAAGCCAGGGCTTCTCGAGCCTAGGTAAACATCGTGTCAGCAGAAATCGAGATCAAAACGGTGGGAATACATACTCTCCAACAAGACGGGAGCTCCTGAATCGTCGACGGGGAGCAGGTACTGCGCAACCATGTTAGTAGTCGATGCGACGAGGGAACACGAGCATCCGAAGCCAACCTCGAGGGAAGTAGCCCGATCCCGACGTCAGGTACAAGCTGGATGGCAGAGGACTGGCGCGATTGGGCGTCGCGAAGGGATTACGAGAAGGAGTTGTTCGGTGCAGGGTCGGCGAAACGGGTGCAGTATTGGGCACAGATTCACCACCAGACGTCGCTGTGGACTCAACCCGAGAATGCGATACCATCTTGGAAAGAGGCTGATCCGGGACTGGTTCTCTGACTGACAGAGTGCAAGATTCTCAGCGGAAACAAAACCGAAGGATCTTCAAGTTCGACAAATGGAGAGACAGCCGACGCGCGAGTGGGACGTGCTGCTGGATCGGTGATATACCCACGCACGAGGCAGCCTCTGGCAAGAAACCGATCTTTCTAATTACCCGGTACCCACTCCCCTCTGCGCCAGGAACCATGACTTCTTTATTTGTGGCTGCACCGTTTTCGGCCGCCCGGTATCTACTCCGTGGCTCGACGTGATGGCCTGGGCTGGGTCTAGATCGAGATCACAGCCAGCCACAAAGCTGGAAGCGTGCCTACCTATCTAGCAAGTTCGCTACTTAGACTAGAAACTGACGGACCAGGGGTAAAGAGGGGCACGGTGTTATCTGCTTAGCACATATGAAAAGCGTTGGCGTGGCGCCCTATTAGATAGATTATAGATCCGGGACATTTCCCCTATCAGGTTCGATAGTCTTGCAAAGTTGCAGACGCCCAACGTCGGTGGCGCGAGCAAAGAAAGGAAAAAAAGGGGCAGGGCAAATTTCGGCGACATGCGGTCGCGCTGGGCTATGGCTTTGGCCAGAAGGCGACCGGGTTTCCCAAGCTGTAATAAGTGTGCGTAGGGTTTACTGATCGGCCTAGACGGGCCTGAAGCTAGGCAAATAAACCGCCACTCAGACGTATCTCGCATTGCTGTTATTGTCGGCAGTAACTTCGTTACCCCCTGGGCCTCAGCTACGATTTGACACCGCCTCGAAAGCCATAGGAAAAAGCCAAGCGCGTAGTGGAGGTGTTGATGCTAGGCTCTAGCGTTGTGAGGCCTCGCTGAGCCTCACCAGCACGAATATGTTTTTGTGTTTTTTTTCCCAGTGAGCGAGACATGTCCGGCCTCTGGATTTAGTTCGACCGTCGAAGGGAATGGGTCGCCAAGGCGGCACCTCCGAGTAGATGGATGGTTTCCAACGGCCGCCGACTCACTGTTACCGCAATAGATGTGACGATTTGACCACTTCGCCAAAAGCAAGGTGCCCTACGCTCGGGTTGGCCTATTACGCATTATTGGTTGTGGGATTCCCATCAACAAATTATCATGGCTGACAGTGGCTTGCTGGGGTGCTGATGATCCATCATCTTTTGAATAGTCGTAAACGGAGGACGCCTCTCTGATCTTCCGCTGCCAAGCAAAGATTCTCTCGCCGTCAACACCAACTCCTCAGAACAGAACATCTTGTCACGCCTTCTCAACCACCAATGCTTGGAAACAACAGCCTTACCGAATATGAATGCGAAAAGGCCACCGTCACTCCAATGCGCCTCTAGCGCGCGCTAACTCGGCGCGCATTACGGCGGGTGGATTGGGAGTGTCAGGGGTAACAAACCGTTAGTCCTGTAGTCTAAAATACTTGGCCTCAATAGTTCTCAATGGACGACCCGGCTTTGCTGCTTTGCATCTTAGGAAGCCCAGCCTGGGTCTAGAGCCATCGGTTAATCCTTGCGAAGACCGCTAGGTTCGTCCTCTTGAGGCGCTTGTGTATCTTTGCTCTCGCAGCCGTTGGCCCTAGATTGGCACATTCTGCGTTGTGGCTTGCCCATTCAGCCCGCCGACGCTCGCCCAACAGCTCCCAAGACCATGAATCTCGTACCAGCTAGTATCTCGCCTCCCGACACCTTTCCACTAGTTGGCCGTTAGCGCCTTGCGTTGGGTATTGCCGCCTCGTTTGCTCCGAGCTGGCTCAGTAACAGGGGGGGGGGGGGATCGAGCAACGGGTCTAGATGCACCGCCAACGATGGCCGTCTGAATCTCCGTGTCTGGAGGGCCCGGGAAAGTTCTTGTTGGCCATAAATCCTGTCTCCTCATCGTTTCCCTTCCCCGTTCAGCCAAATCCCTTTCCCGTCTATCGTGACGTTGGTAAGCACTTTCCAGAGTCGCCATGGCAGATCTGAGTGATTGGCCCTTGGCTTCCTCGAAGCAGGAGACGGGCACTAACACTCCCGGCTCCTCGAAGCAGCAGAGCTCCCCATTGTCACCGCTTCGGCCCATTTCCAACAAGTTACTGAGCGCTGCGGACTCTCGGGAAGCCTCCAGAGCCTCCTCCCTTCATGAAGGTCCAATCGATGATCCCAGCTTGGTACGTTGATCGGCTTGACATATCCACTATTGGTGAACATAACCTCTGAGACATGTCCTTTAGGTGGCCAAGTATGTCTCTCGACGCGCTACTCTCCTCGGCTTCTTTGACGACCCTGAAGGTCGATCCTTGACCACTGGGTTCTCCGATACCTGCGTTGCTGTGAAGACATCTGAAGACAGTTACATCTTTCAGCCCAGTGATGTCAACCCTCTCTTGGCCCTTGCTGTCGCGAGGATCGACTCCAAAGTTGTCCTGTCCATGGCGTCCGATGTCATTCCTACCATCATCGAGTCCATCCATCCCAATCAAACCCTATTCTACATCGAGACTACTGGTACTCCGATATCCGTCGTCGCCTCCTTGGAAGACATCGGCCCAGAGCTCGCCGCCAGCTCTAAGGCTTGCATCGTGGTCAGAGAACGGGTGATGCTGGTTTGGTCCAACGCCCCAAAGACCGTCGTCAATGTGGCACACGACATCGAGACTCAGCTTCTCGGCCTGGTAAGTATACGACCTCTACCTCCACGCCAGACAGGAGCTCATTCAGCCCAGTGCTTCAACCCTGAGGGTGCTACCCCGCTACGCCTGTCTCGTCGATCGTCCTTTACTCGGTACTCCAAGGCTCAGACACCAGGAGGATCCATTGTTCGAGGTGCAATCAACGAAAAGGATGAGATCTACAAGAGGGCTGTCGCGCTGGAAGAGGGAATTGACGACGATGCAAGTGACATCGAGGGCAATGCACCTTCTAGACCGACCTATCGCATGCATGCTGTCAAGATGAGCTTGACCGTCATGTTGGTCATCATCACCCAGGGCATTAGTGTCTCAAAGGTTTGTCTTACGTTCTACCCAAGTCTGATAACGGACGCGCTGACACCGCTAGGTACTCAATGAATACCTATGGGATGGAGGCAAACTACGGTTTGCCCTGCTTTCGACCGTTCCTATTCTGGCTGTGTTCTCCCTGGTAAAAAGCGCGATCCCCAAAGTCTTTAGATACAGACTGACTCGAGTATTAGTTCTTCTTCAGCAGCATCATAACTGGTATTTTCCAACTGTTGCTCCCCGTCAACTTTTGCCAGAGGAACTCCAAGTACCATTCCGGTTCGTCCACATACATTCGTGTAGTATCACCACGGCGTCCAACTTACAATGCGCAGCTGTCAAGCCGAACCCGAAGAGACACCAAGACTACGAACTTCCTCACGTCACCATCCAAATGCCGGTGTACAAGGAAGGCCTCAAAGGGTACGCGAAAGCCACTCTGCATTCCCTGGCATAGCTGACTAAATCAGTGTCATCGTCCCCACGATGGTGAGCGTCATGGCCGCCATCCAGTACTACGAAGAGCGAGGCGGAACTGCGTCGGTGTTCATCAACGACGACGGCATGCAATGCATCCAGCCCGAGCTCGCCGAAGCTCGAAAGCAGTACTACCGGGAGAACGGCATCGGCTTCACAGCCCGGCTGCCCAACCGCCAAAAGCCCCAGAAAAAGTCCTGGGCGTGGTTCAAGAAATCCGGCCCTCCGCAAGACAGCGAGCAGGAGAAGCGTGCCCGCACGCCTCAAGACGTGGCTAATGAAGTCGGCTTCGAGCGAAAGGGCAAGTTCAAGAAGGCCAGCAACATGAACTACGGCCTGGACTTCTCAAACCGCGTCGAGGATGAGATGAGCCGCCTGAGCCGCCTGGAATGCGAGAAGCGCGACTGCACCGAGGCTGAGCTGACTGCCGATGACGATGATGAGATATATCTACAAGCCCTGCAAAACATGCTGAGCGAAGACGACGGCCGCACTTGGGCGGAGGGTAACATCCGCATCGGCGAGCTGATTCTGATGTGAGTTGCTTGATCGATACAGACATCGCTCGTGGCTAATCCAATGCAACTGCAGCATCGACTGTGACACGCGTGTTCCCATCGACTGTCTCCTCTACGGAGCTCTGGAGATGCACGAGAGCCCCGAAGTCGGCATCCTCCAGCACGGCTCCGGCGTCATGCAGGTTGTCCACAACACCTTTGAGAATGGAATCACCTACTTCACCGACGTCATCTACACCGCCATCAAGTACGGCGTCGGCACCGGCGACGTCGCGCCCTTCGTCGGCCACAACGCGTTCCTTCGATGGGCGGCTATCCAGAGCGTTGCGTTTGTCGACACCGACGGCAAGACAAAGTGGTGGTCGGAATGCCACGTGTCTGAAGACTTTGACATCGCGCTTCGCGTCCAGATGACTGGTATGACGTGTCGCCTCGCAACATACCACAATGGGGAGTTCAAGGAAGGCGTGTCGCTCACGCTGTATGACGAGCTGACGCGATGGGAGAAGTACTCCTATGGCTCCAACGAGCTTGTGTTCCATCCCTTGTAAGTCCTTGCCGAGTATCCTCCTGCCATCACCTTCTGACGTTGGAGTAGCTATAAATGGTTCTACAAGGGCCCCGTCACGAAGCTCTTCCTTCGCTTCCTCTGGAGCGATGTCCCCGTCACCAGCAAGGTCACCATTGTCGCCTACATGTTTACCTGTTCGTAGCCCTTTGCGGATACGTCTCCGCTAAAAGCTAACCATTTCATAGACCACGCGATCGCCTCGGGCATGTTCTTCACGGTAGTAAACTACTTCGTCATCGGCCTCTTCTCAGACGTCGTCGACCACTATTACATGTCATCCTTCGGAATCTGGGTAGCCCTCGCTGTGGTCTTCAACGGCTTTGGCTCGCTTGCCTTTGCCATGCTCCGCCACAAGCTGAAGGAAGTGACGTTCTGGGAAGCACTATCACAGGCCCTCAAATGGGTACCTTTCCTGGCCCTTTTCTTCGGAGGCATCAGCATCAACTGTGCCAAGGCCCTGCTGTGCCACGCCTTCAGCATCAACATCGAGTGGTCTTCCACGGCCAAGGAGGCAGGGCCGACAGGTTTCTACATTGGCTTGGATAAGATGATCAAGACTTTCAAGTACACCTGGACAATCTGTCTTCTTCTCGCAGCTGGTAAGTCCACACTCCCGTACCATACATACAAAGTCCAGCGTAGGCTTATTAGCCATCGCAGCTATTATTTACATGGCTGTCGGCGCCCCTTGGGGTTGGACAATCACCCCCGGCGCTCATTCTACCGCAACAATTGCCATCATTCCTCTGGCACTCCAAATCGGCAGTGCTTTCTTTCTCCCATTCTTCTTGGGAATCAACTAATCTTAGATATTACAAAGAGGAGTTTCGTTCATCGGATTGAAGACGTCTATAATAGGCTCTGGTATGGAGTGTCTTATGATAATGTTGTGATCTAGAGGTGGAAAGGCATTAAAATGGTGTAAATACTAGGATACTCGAATACAGCCATGCCGTGCAAGAACCTGCCTATAGGCAACTGGGGCAGTTGTTCCGACTCACAAAATTCTAATGCCTGTCACCTCTATCCGTAATGGATGAGTATCTCGTGATAGGCATCTGAATCGGCAAAAAATTGAATTTGATAAGACTGGGACTTGAACCCAGGAGGATTGCTCCACCAGGAAATTAGTGTTAAGGTTAACCTTAACCTGGCGCCATAACCAACTCGGCCATCTTACCCAATTGGATGTCAAGATCCGCTCACTTTGTAGACTATGAACTCAAGACTCCCATCCACCATACCAAAAGGATAAATATCTCCTCTTTCAAGGAACTTTCATATCCTAGATTATCCTTTTAGTAGCTGCTCCGGAAACTCAAACTCATCGAATAACTTCCTTCATAAGATTGAAGTGGATTAATGAGTTCAGGATTATCTACCATTTATGTTGAAACCTTCCGATACTCCTTTGTCATATGGGAACACCATTGACGCCCGGAAGATCTTCAATCTTTGGGAATATGCAAGTCTTACCACTACTTGACTACGATGACTCTGGTTTGTTCTTGAGGTAGCTGCGCCATAAGCTGCCGGCGTGCAGATATATGAAGTCAAGAGGCGTTCTGCTAGCCAATGCTATAGCGTGGTCAACCGCAAGATACGCCGGTGACATGCAGCAATCCAATCATCGTTAAGATTCCAACATGAAATAATTATTCAGATGGTTTGGTAGGCCCCCTGCAGGAGGTTGATGGGCCTATGATACCAAGACAGCCTCTCGCAGCATTATGGTCGGCCTTCTACCGCATCAATGTCTCTACAAACAGGCCACTTATAGGCGACGAGTAGCATGCGTTGTTCATTAGCTACAGCCTGGGGACATGAAATACTTCTGACCGGGCGAAATCAGCTGGTGACAAATTTCAACATTTCTGCCCGAAAAGTCGTACGTATCTGAGATGACTTGTGATGAAATTCTTGATTGAGCCTCGGATTTTGACAAACCCAACTGCAAGGCTCTTTTCCCCTAGGCGCCCTATTATTTGATTTTATAAGCCTTCCTTGATATCTTGTTAAATAAAAGAAAGCAACAATACAGTAAATAGCACACAATAAGAAAACACTATAAGGTACTATACCCAGTACCACAAAACACAATATCCATTTCCCAATGAGTAACCCAATTCATAAAGCATCAATCTCAAATATCAACGAGCCTCGAGACGCAATATACAATACGTGACAACACAGTAGAAAGCAACACACTAAGTTCCCTCATCGAGGGTTAGGCGCCCTATGCAATGGAAAATTGCGAAGAAAACTAGTGAGAACATGATTTGTCAACCCTTTGTGTTCTGGATCCTTCACTACTGGCTTCGTCATGACTGCGCTGGTGCCGGCACCGCCAGCAGCTCCTCGAGTCTTTGCATGCACGTCTTTCCCTTTTCTGAAGTAAAAAAGTGCTTCGGCATTGATTCCATCTCCATGTCTGGGTTTCCAATAGTGTTCGAAGCATCGTCTCAGACATCGGCGTCCTCCCTGCTCCCTGATAGGCGGCGACTCGACTGCTTCCTCAAGGGGCTCGACCAAGTATCTCCTAGAAGCGTTGGTGTTGCTTTCGCGGTCGTCGTCCGTGGTATCTATTCCGAATGGTCAGATGAGGGTTACACATCCTCGCTAGTCAATGAAATCTTGCCAGGTAGCTGAAAGCCCAGATGTCTCTTGCACGTAATCAAGCGCTATATAAGCAGTGAGGTTTGCCATGTCCGTTGGGATGAGTTTCAGGAGACTGGTGCGTAAAGTCTCGAGGATGCGCGGTCTTGACCCGATGATGGCCCAGCTTTCCGTGCCACTAACTACCATCAGATCGGTTATCTGCGAAGTTTCTCTCTCGACCCGGACTTTCTGGACCCTTTCAGCAAACGCCTGGTTATACGTGATGGGGTGACCATCCCGATGCTGTTTCAAAAGCTGCGTCGTTGTTTCCTTTAGAGAAACCAGGAAGTCGTCAAGTCTGGGTTCCACGATAACTTCCTTCATAGCATTGACAGTTGATGGATTAGAAGCATGTGCGATTAGATGTTTGAGGAAGTCTCGAGCGACATTCCAAACTTTCGTTACATGAGCTCGCGCAGTGTTTTCCTAGGGAGACGATTGCTCGTTGAATAGGTCGGATACAGTCATTGGATCGAACATGCCGGGTAGCTCCCTGCCGCGGCTCCGTTCCATTAGCTTCACGGTTTTCTCAACGAATTCATCGCGGGTTCGGGAGGTGCTGCCCCTGGCAGCCTTCGCCTTGTTTGGTATAGGTGCAATGTTGTATCGTTGGCCTCTGTGATCTAGCTCTCTTGCGAACTCATGACTCAAGTTCTGAATGACGGCTCGCAGGCGTTTTTGGTAGCCGGTGGGGGATGCGGCGTCTCCAAAGAAGGGATTGTTGTACGTGCCGTCAACCGCAGATTGATCAATGATTGGAATTCTTGGCAGAGCGAAGACTTGGCCGTGATTTCCTCGATTAGATCGGGAAGCTCAGACACGATTTGGCGGAAGAGTACGTTGGTCAGCCGATCTCTCAACATCTTCGCCCTTAAGGTGTCCTGAGAAAGGCTAGTACAGGCCCCTTCAGAGAAAAACTCAGCTTCTTTTTCGTCGCGTTATGCCAGTGTCCATCTCTCTTCCTCGGAATCGGCGTTTCTCAGAACATGCCAGCTAAGGCGGAACTTAGTGTCCTAGTTTATTATTTTGTTTTTAAGCCTTTCTTAATATCTTACTAGATAAAAGAAAGTAATATAGTAAATTGTATATAATAAAAAAAACATATAAGATACTATACTTAGAACTATAAGATATAATATTTATTTCCTAATAAGTAACCTAATTAATAAAATATTAATCTTAAATATTAAAGTATAACTTTATAATAGACCTCTCTATTTAACCTTAATAGCTTTTAAAAACTTATCTAGCTAATATAATATAAAGGCTTAGCTATCTTATATAAAGCTAATAAGCTAAGCTAACTTTTCTTTAATATAATCTTAAAACACTATTTTTAGCATAAATATAAATAGTAATATAACTATAATACGAATTACCTACTATACCATCTAGGCAGAGAGCACTAGCCTTAATACATACACAACTAGATACTACTATAATCTTAACAATAAAGCGATAAAGGCGTATAATTATAAGCAGCAGCTTTAAGAAGCCAGATTGCTATACCTTAGTGGCTTTTAATCAAGCCGCTAAGGCACCCTCACCGATATGCAGAGGGTAAATCTGGCCCTCTTCGGCTGCCGCCTGCTTCTCGACAGCAGGGCCGTACACGCCAGAGACATCACCTTTATCAAGAAGGAGGAGATGTTGCTACTACAGCTAGCCAGGAATCAACCCATATCACCTGACAAGACCAGATTCCTCAAGGAGATACAGGATGACACGAAGTCAGGCCCGTGGCTCGAAGAGCTGCTGGGCTGCGTGGAGCTGGTCCGGAAGGCCAGCTAAGGAGCTGCGCATCGAGGCATCCATGGAAGAGTCATGGGCTGGTTCTGGTTCATAGCCAAGGAGATGTACTCTTCCTCGCTCCGAGAACCAGCACGAAGCGTGTTCGGCTTGGTGATGACACTCAAAGTGCGAGAGCTTCTTGGATCACACTCTCGCGCTAGCTTCAAGACGATCTGATTGGCATAGTCGTTTTTCGCGGACACGACCGCTAGGATGATGCTCCTGCGCTGCTGCATGTAGCTTTGGACCACGTCCCGGATGAGTTCAACCTCCGACGAGGACTGGTGCTTGTTCTCGGATTGGATGAGCCCCGGGAGGTCTACGTGGTGAGATGAGGCCGGTCTGGTCCAGTGATCTCAATGCGAACCAGATCCCTCGAAAAGGCTTTTCCCGAAGTCATAAGTGTCGCATTTCGGGATTATAATCGGTATTCAGGATCATCTAGGACATTATCACAACCTTCTAATTATTAATATCACTACCTAGATAACTTATAAATAGCCTGACCTTATAATAATTATTATAATCTTAGCCTTACTAATAATAAAAGTAGCTAACTTTTTATAACCTTTTATAGATTTCTTAAGAGCCTAAATTAATATATTTAGACTCTTAATTTATCTCTCTTTTAGCTAGAAAATTAAGAGCTTTTTACCTTAAGATTTAATCTTTACTTTATAATAGTTATAAGCTTAGTCTATATAACCTAACTTAACTACTATTAACACTTTTTTTCCTAATAGTATTATTATTATAATTCTTAGCTAGGATTATTATTTTTCTAATTTATTAATATTATAATTCTTATCTAAGATTATTATCTAGTTATAATTCTTAGGCTTTCTTATATACTAAAGTAAAGCTTATAGATTTCTCTAATCTTAAAATCTTTTCTTAGGTTACTTTTAAGAGTTTTAATAACTAGAAATAATAGCTTAGTATTATTAAGAAATATACTAAGGCTAATAATATTTAGGATTTAATTAATCTCTTAAAGGATAAAAAAAAAAGCTATTATAAAGCTAAAAAAGCAACCTTTTATAAATATTTAATAGTTACTCTTACTATACCTTAGTTACACCCCTAAAATCTATTCTAACCTAACTAACTTTCTCTATAGATCTTTTTTACCCTTTTTCCACTCCTGTATTATTATTATATTATATATAATAGGCAGGCTAGGCAAAATAAAGGATATTAAGATTATAAACTATCTCTCTTCTCCTCTTAAGGAAAATTTTTTACTATAAAACCTACTCTTACTATAAGCTAAGCTTATTACAGAAATAACCTATAATTAATTTAAAGATCTTATTATTAAGACTAAATATAAACTTAAAGTAATTATTTTAGTAGCTGTTTTTCTCTTAGTTTAGAGAATAGTAGTAACTTTAGCTAATACTATTATAAGCTATACTTAATATATAAGTAGTAAGATCCTAATCTTACTATCTTATATAAAAATAATTATAACTATTATTAAAAAAGTAGTATTAGCTACCCTTTAGAAAACACTTATTAAGGCTCTAACTTAAGCTTAAGTTACTTATAATAAGAAGATACTTTTACCCCTAATAGTACTAATATTAAAAGTAATCTCCTCTTATCTTAGCAGGAAGATTATTATTAGGTCGCTTAGTATAGCTCCTAATATTATATCTTATATACTATTAGATATTATAATAATTATTAACTATACTCTCCTAAGAGGTTACCTCTTACTTATAGTAGCTTTATACTACCTTCTTAGTAAGAATATTATAGTTCTTTTTTATAGACTAATTATAGATCTCCTAAAGGATAATATTTAGATTCTTACTGCTTTTAGTATAAGTATATATTAAGTCTTAAGGTAGTTTATAGTAGTTACTAAGAGAGTTTTAACTAGCTATATAAGAGGCTTACTTAAGAATCTTATAGTAAATATCTAATAA
>WPDH01000271.1:0-16988 GCA_019137255.1 Corinectria fuckeliana | reverse complement strand
TAAAAATTATTTATAAATATATATTAAAAAGATTTAAATCTATTAAGAGTTTATTTATATAAAAGCTATTTAATATAAGTTATAGTATAATTATTTATATAATAAAAGAGTTTTAAAAGTATAAAAATTTATACTTTTAATTTTAATTTCTTTTAAAAAGAAAGTAAAAATTACTATAAAAAGATATATAATATAAATATCTTTAAAATTATATAAAGTATCCTTAAGAGTTAATATACTATATTATATTTAACTAAGAATTTATAATTTATTTTATTTTACTTAAATCTATTTTATAAAAAATAGTATAAAATTAACTTTTTAAACCTACTTTTTTTAAATCTTAGAAATTTTATATACTTAGGTAGTTACTATAAGATAGTATAAGATTAAAGTTATTAAAATTATATAATAGATATATTTCTTATTATCTTTTATTAATTTAGTATATTATTACTAAGTATAGCCTAATAATTATTATATTACTTCTCCTTATATAAGATATTTTCTATATTAATCTCCTCCTAGTGTATAATAGTATCTTAATAATTATACTCTTATTTCCACTCTAAGTGTTCTTACTTATAAACTATAGCCTTTATAGTAAGATAGAGAGCTAACCTATAAGTAATTTATATATTATATATATTAGCCTAAGTACCTAAGAGTAGAAATATAATAACCTATCTTATCTTACTTAATAATAGCCTTAATAAGAATATTAAACTCCTTTAGTACTATAACTTTATAAAAGCATTCTATAAGGATATAATACTTATATTATAATATACTATTAGATTTAGCTATTTTATAGTTAGTTAAATAATACTATTAAGAATAAGACAGCTTATCTTATTTACTATAGTAAGTTAGTATTTCTTAGTTAGAATACTAAAAGAACTTCTAATACTAGTTAAGATAATCTCTTATATACCTCTAATACTAATATCTATTATATTATATATTAAATCTAGGTGGTATATTACTAAGACAGAGTAGTAAGTTTAGTAAATAAGAACTTAAAGGCCTGTCTGTAAGAGATAATATAAGGTCTTTTCTTAGCGGCTATTTAATATTACTTATAATAAGTAAGGTTAGATATTAATCTTAGTTGTTTAAAAGGTAAGACTTCCTAAGGTAGTTTCTTAGAATAGTTATTTTAATAAGAAGGCTTATAATAATTAGCTTACTAAGGTAGATCCTAAGAATAGTTATTATAATAGAGGTGCTTAGTAGAGGTTAGGAGTATCTTAAGAGAATATTTAAAAATATTTAAGAGGTGGTTATACTAAGGTAGTCTTTAAGAATAGCTATTACTACCTTACTAATAGTAATAGTAGTAAAGGAGATAAAAGAGAAAGAAAAAAAGAGAGAAAAAGAGAGAAGAAAGAAAGAGATATATACTAAGTATAATACCTTAGGTAGGCAGTCTTATAATATTTATAGTCACACTAGGGCTATTATATAAGAGTCTTAAAGTCAGGTCTAATATATTTTTAATTAATACCTATTCTCTACTATTACTACCTGCTAAACTAGTCGCCCCTTTTGTTTTACTTCTTATCTTATAGATACTATTACTCTTATACTACTATCTTATATATTTATACTATTACTACTTACCACTTTAAGAACTAGTACCTCTTTCTCGCTAAGTTAGCTACTATTAGTTATATTCTCTTTTTAGATAGTATAACAGATAGTATAGCAGGCTAGGTTGCTATAGAGCTTACTAGGCTATTAACACTCTCTACCTCCTATAAGAGTTCTACTATAGTATTACCTTTCTCTGCCTTTATAAGGTTCTTAAGCATAATACTAACTTCCCTTTTACTAAGTGCTGCTATTAATATAATATGGCTATTAGTTATTAGGGAGCTAATACTTTACACTATAGTAATCTGCTTAATATTATACTTTCTAATAAGCTTAGTCTTATTAGGGTTAGCTAGAAAGAATTAGGCTAGCTTAAAGTAAAATAAACCCTCCCCCTCTAATTTAAGAGACTCTATCTTATCCTAAGGTACTTATATTCTTAGATACTAAAATACACTCTATCCTAGCTAACTTTATAGAATTTTAAAACTATAAATAATATAAGCTTCTCTCTTAATAGTATCTAAGATCTTACTCTTAGCTATAAGAGTTATTATATATTTTTCTAGGTTTTATATTATAGCTGTTATATTATATAAGTAATAATATAAGATAATTTCCTATTTAATATCTTCTTTCTAGCCTACTTACTATAAGCATCTTATTACTTAGAGTGCCTTTAATATATTTCTTAGCTCTTCTATAATAATACCCTAATAATAAGCCTTATAGAAATTCACACTATAGGCTGATAGTATTATTAATATAATTAGATATATATAAAGAGTGGTCTTATTATTAAACTTTACTACTATAAGATCTTACTTAGCCTGGCTGTTTTATAATATATAATATAGAGTTAAAATACTATATATAACTATAAGAGTATTAAGAATCTTATATTATACTAATTAGCTAACAGTCTTAAATAAGAGTGCTAAGCAGCCTCTAAGAACAGCTGTTAGGATTTATACTAATAACTATTCCTAAAGGCTACTACTTAATTTAGGTAGGGGAAGAAAATAAGAGTGCTAAGCAGCCTCTAAGAATAGCTATTAAGATTTGTGCTAATAGCTGTTCCTAGAGGCCAGCTTAGTAATAAGACAAAAGAAAAAAAACATACTATAAGGTTAGAAGATTATTATAATACACTAAGAGTTAATTATTAGTAGTATATACTATAAGGATCTTTAACAGGATATATATATACTTAGGGGAATCCTAAAGAATATACTAGACTTATTTAGCCCTATCTAATAAGAAGCTATACTTTTATAAGGTCCTAATATTATAAAACACCTAGTAAAAACTACTAGAGCTATCTATTAAGGCGACTTAGTTAACCTTTTTAGTACTAGCTATAAGGTCTAGCTTGTTTCTTACAACCTAGTCTGACTGCTGTTAAGCCTTTTCTAGTGTGTTTACCCTGCTGATTAGAAGCAGGTTATTATAGTTTTAGAGCTTATTATTAGTGTTATTTAGGCGTACTAGCTTGTTTAGTGCTAAGCTAAAGTTAGCCTCTCTAATAGGAGTGCTACCTTATAAGTCTACTATATATCTTATAATTCTAATAGTAGGTTCTATTAGTATTATATTATTTATATCTATTAATATTATAAGAAGGTGCTAATATACTATACTATTAAGTATTATTATAGCGCTTTTTACTATCCTCCTATTAGATAGTATCTCTAGTAGTATCTTATTAGTTAGGCTTAGTAGCTTATCTTATAACTTACTAATCTCTACTACTATATAGTGCTAAATATTATCTAGCAGGTATAGCTCTACTATTATAATACTTATATTAGTAATACTCTTACCTATATATATTTCTAAACTATTTAGTATTATTATAAGTGTAAGTATACTATACTATATAGATATTATTAGAAGGATAGGTTATATAGCTAGTATAGAAATATCTATATTAAACTTAGACCTATTTATAAAGCACTTAAAGAGTGTTAGGTGGTATATAAATAGAGGACTCTTTCTAGACTTAATATATCTCTTATACTCTAAGTAGTAGTACTACTTAAGGGGTAAGAAAAGGGTTAAGTTAATAATATTCTCCTTAGAGAGGTTAGCTAGTTTAATATTACTATAGTATTCTTCTATCTTAAGAGCATTTTAGTATTCTTTATTATAGAGAGTTTATACTATACTAGTATACTTTACTAGTAACTAGCTAATAGGTTAGGCAGGGTTCTAAAGGAGGGTAAAATACCTCTAGATATCTTAGATATAGTTAGATATTAGTATAGTAGATACTAAGAGGAGGCTATCTCACTTAAGTTGCTAAAACATCTTGTTTTTAGCTATAGCTATATTCTTAAGAAAGTAATACTTATCTGTTATAATTAGCAACTAGTTGTTATTTATAAGCGTCTTTTTCTAGGGCTTATAAAAGATAGTAGGCTTCTTATTAGGGTTAGGTATTATAAGCTGATTATCACTATTATTAAGAACCTTAAGGTCTTCTTCTAGGTCTTCTAAGAGGTTATTCCTTTTAGTAAGAGAGTCTATCTGTAAGTGGTTAATCTGTTTACTAATAACAGATTTTAATAGCTTAGTAATTCTAGTTATATAAGAGGTAAAAATAATCACTTAAGCAGTTTATAGTTACAGTTAGTATAATAAAAAGCGTGAGAGAGGTAGTATCTAGGAATAGTTATTATAATCTATACTAACAGCTGTTCTTAGATACTGTTTAGACAGGGGGGGGACTTACCTTAGGGTTCTTATAGTTTTTAGCTAGCTTATTTACTAGCTTCTAAAGTTTAGGTAGGCTATTTAAAGTTTATAGCTTTTAATCTAGATTAGGATAATTATTATAGCTCTAGTAGAGTAAATATATAGTAAAAATACCCCTCTAAAGCATGTTAAGTTTGTTAAATACCTAGTTAAGTATAGTAGCTAAGATAAAAAGGAGAATAAGCTTAAAAAGGTGCTTATCTAGTAAAAGTTTAACCTGTTTAAGCTTAACTTTACGCTCTTTTTATTTAGTAAGTAATCTTATTATAAGATAAAAGGTAAATATCTTTCTAGTATTATATTTATTTAAGAGGAAGGTAAACCTTAATAGTAAGGTTAGAAGTTTTACTAGTTAATTTGTATTTATAGTTATATTAGTATATCTTTAGTATAAGAAGAGAGGGGAGAGAAGGTAATATCTAAGAATAGCTATTAAGATTAGATGCTAATAGCTATTCTTAGATATCACCCTAGGAGGGGTATATACCTATAATTTAAGGTGGCTTTATAATTATTATTAGATTATAAGAGTTAATAGTAAGTATGTTTAGGTTAATATCCTACTAAGTGTAAATCTTAGTAAGGTCCTAGTTAAGTAGAAGAATCTCCCTAAGGAGTAACCTAGATTTATATAGCCTATATAGCTTATTATTATTTAGTGCTGCCTTATATTATACAGACTTAGATGGTTTTTATATAGCTGCTTTTATATTAGTTACCACCTGCTTATTATACTGCTTTACTATTACTACTATACTAAGCTTAACCTTAGTAAGATTAGTAATATAGAGGTTTATAAAGATAAGGTAGTGTAATAGGCCTTAGGTAGCTATATAGATTTAGCTGTTAATAAGTTTACAAATTATAGTGTGTTTATAGTTAGTTATTAGTAGGTATGCTTCTTTAGTGAATAACCTGCTTATAAGAGACTCTGCTAGGTTAATACCTAGTATAATAGTATAAAGAGTTTAGGAGATTACCTTTAATACTATATCTAGTAAGATACTATTAATATTAGCTAGGGTGGTCTTACACTCTGTCTTATTTATCTTGCTTAGCTAATCTATTATACTTAGCATATAAACAATCTAATTTTATAACACCTATAAGCTTATTACCTTTAAGTTTTCTGCGGAGAAGTTATCTTTAAGAAAATATAGTTCCCTCTTAATCTTAGTAGTAACCTTAGAGTAGTGCTTTATAATAGCTGTTTTTACCTATATTTAGCGCTTCTTAGTTATATACCCTTAGAAGGTTAGGAGTTAACTTAATAATATCTTCACCTTCTTATTAGTGCTAAATAGGTAGTTTTTTACTACAGATTAGCAGCTCTTTACTATATAGACTATAATAACAGCCTGTTACTAATCCTTATAGTAGTAGCCCTAAATATAATAGTTAGTATCTATATTATCCTTCTAGTAAAAGATTATAAGATTATTATCTATAAGGCAAAAGATATAAGTAAGAACTATTAATATTATATTAATATTATTTACTTATATATTTTACTTTACTAGGAAAAAAAGGTTTTTTCCTCCTAAAGAGGAGATTAGTATCTTTCTAGATTACTTAAGCTTATTACTAAGCTAGCTATAAGTGCTATATAATATGTAAAACTTATCTTAAATCTTTATTATAGTTAGCAGCTTTCTACTAATATTCTTAATATTTAATATATTATACTCTAGCTTATAATGTTTAAAAAGTATAATAAGTAGCTAGAGTAAGATTATACTTATTTACTATATTAGTACTATATAAATAAGAGGTAAAAACAGGTGGCTTAAGGTAGTATCTAGAAATAACTATTAAGACTAGATACTAATAACTGGTTTTAGATCCTGCCTAGTTATTTAGGCAAAAAGAAAAAAGAGAAAAAAGGCTTAAGATAGTATCTAAGAATAACTATTAAGATTAGATACTAATAACTGTTTCTAGATGCTATCTTAGGCTGATATAAGAGGAAAGAGAGTACTTATAAGTAGTATCCTAAAAGTAAAATAAGATATATATATACTTAAATCCTAGGTAAGCTACTTATATTATCTTATTCTCTAGTAGCTTCTTAGCCCTAAGAAGGCGAGTGTGTTTTAGGTGACTATAAGCTTATATATCTCACGCTATAATATTATTATTTAGTATCTTTTTACTACTAGCTGCTAGTAGGTAATAAACAAACTTAGACTGCTTAATATAAGTATAAAAGTGCTAAATAGTAAGAATAGTATATCTTATCTTTTATTTATAGCCTATAAGGTTTATAGTTTAGTTAATATTAAGAGGGTCCTTTAGGCTAACTATAGCTTCTTTCTTATTTTTAAGTATAAATTTAGTTAGAGGGTTAGCTTATAGTTCTAGTATCTCTTCTAGTAGGTATATATTATTCTTATCTTACTAGGAGGATAATAAGAATAGTAGGACTATATTATAGTTAGCTCTACTACTAGAAAGATAGGTATAAGTAGAAGAGATTATCTTACTAAGTTCTGCAGACTTTAAGGCCTTCTTTTTAGTATTTCACAGTAAGGTCTTTCTTATAGTCTTAAGCCTTTAGGCTAGAGGCTTCTTTCCCCTCTTACCTAAGGCGCCACTCTTGCCTAGTATACTTAATAAGTAACCTATATAAGATTAGTTTATATAGTTAGTTATTTAGTTATTTGTTTCTTAGGTAGTTAGGTAGGGTATAACAAAGGGGGGCTAAAAACTAGTATTAGCAGTATAGTCTAGAGGGTTATATAAGTAGTATCTAAGAATAACTGTTAAGATTATCCTTAATAACTATTCCTAAAAGCTGTCTTATTATAAGGTGATAAAATTTATAAGAGGGAGGGGTTAAGTAGGGGAAATATAGTAAATATTATATCTAGGAATAGTTGTTAGGAAAAGAAGGCGGGAAATAAGTAAAGGGTGGGATTTAAAGTCAGATTTAAAGTTAGAGTTAGGTTTAGTAGAGTTAGGTTTAGTAAAGTTTAAAAATAACTATTAAGATTAGAGGTACTTACTTAGGTTAGTTAGTTAGTAGGTTATAAAGAGAAAAAAGAAAGAAAAGAAGTAGGAGAGTTAGGGTTTTATAGCTTTAATTCTGCTGTTATATATTTATATATTTACATATTTACCGCTCTCTAGCTGCTATTACTAAACACAGGTGATAACAGCAGATTAGGGTTAGTATAAAGCTAGCACTAGATTAGGGTTAGTATAAGGTATTTCTTAGCGACTGTTCTTAGAGGCTGCCTTATAGGCTATAAGTGTTTTCTTAACAACTATTCCTAGAGAGCATAATATATATAGTTACTCTTACTTTATAATTTAGTTTAGGTTTATCTTAATTAGTAAGGTAAAAACTTAGCATCTTATACGCACCTGTATTCTACACACTAAATCACAACATATAAATATAATACCCTTTACAACACTTAATTATAATATTATTAATTAGAACCTAATTTTAACCAGACTTTAACTATAGCTTTTTACACGCCTAGCTATAATAAGGTTATAGCTAAAATCCTTATTAAGACTGTAAATAGCAAGAAAATTCACACTCTTAGCATATAGTACTATATTTCTAAGTTTACACTTTAGAGTTAAAAGAATAGTGTTAAAAACAGAAAGTAAGAGTATAAGAAAGCTTAAAGACTATTACTAATTTAAGAGAAGCTATTAGTTAATTAGATTATAAAAGAAGAAATCACTAGATAAGCTCTCTTAAGGCGTAATTTATATACTATTATATAAGAAATTAGCAACCCTAAACATATTAACAACCTTATTAGGTATTACTAGGTCTTACACTTTCTCTAATATAACACAAAAGTTAAATTAAAGACCTTTATATCTCTTAAAGCTGCTTATTTAAAAAGTGCTACTCTTAAAGCGATCTAATTATAGTATATTATACTAGTATAGCAAATATATAAGAAGTTTATTAGGCCTAGCTATATCTACAATTTAGATAAATATAGCCTTACTAAGGGCATAATAAAGGCCGGAAAAGTTATTAGCTTAAGCCTTACTTGCTAAGCAGTTATTATAAAAAGTGATTACTATACCTAGGTCTTAGTCTTAGAGGCAGAAAGTGCTATAGGGTGGTGTCTTACCCTCTGTGTAGTCTTCTTAGGAATTAACCTTTAAGAGCAGTGGTTTAATACTAATTTTCCCCCTTAAAAATACAACTGTATAGAGTCAGGCTTTACGACTGCCTTAGTGTGCGAAAAGTGGTTAAAAGAGGTTTTTATTAAGAAAACAAAGCTAGAAAACCTGACTTAATAGCGGATCTTAATTCTTAATAGCTTTACTAGTTATATCTCTGTCTAATTCTAATTTTAAGTATTATTTTATTAAATTCAGGTTATCTATTTACCTCCTCACAGCTTATATATTACACAGCCGCTTAATATAGGTGTATTTAGCCTAATTAAGCACGCTTTTAAACATTATATATGCTAGTATTCCTCCTTTATGTTAATAGCTCCTATTTTAAAGTAACACTTCCTAGAGTGTTATAAAATAGCTTTAGAGGAAGGTATAACTAAGAGGAACCTCTAAGGCGGTTTTTCTAGAGTAGGAATATAGCTGGTTAATATAGAAAAGCTGTTAGTATATATTATAATTACTAACTAAGCACCACAGGTAGAAATAGCACCCTACACCCTAAAGTATTAAAGGATTACATGAGATAGTATTTCTTACACGCTAAGAAATAAAGGTAAGCTTATAAGCCAGCTTAATTTACTATAAAGTGACCTTAGCAGCTTTAATCACACTGTCTAAAAGATAGGGGGAAAAGCTAGTAATGTGCTTAATTGTCAGACTGCAGAAATTATTAAATTAAGATATAAAGTCACATATTTAGAAGACTAAATAGGGTTATAAAAGGTTATAAGAAGAAAGGTAGTTAAATTTAACCTAATTACTACTTTTCTAATATATGTAGAGATTATAAAAGCTAGAAGTAAGGCTATAAAGAAAAAGAGGGAAAAAAGGCATATTTTGCCCGCCCTAGTGAAAGAAATCTCTAAAGAAGTAGGCAGTTTAACTATAGACAGTATAATAAACATATTCTAGTCTTAGCTAGTTATTTTCTATTATATTTGTTAAGAAATACAGCTTTAAAGTCTGATTAAAAACGCAGTCTACTATATAAGATATAAGTGCATATAAGATACTAAGTCCCCACCCTATCTACTACTAGTAGAGATCTTATATAAAGCTTTATATATATAAGGTCTTAAAAATATACTTACTATAGTAAATATTATATTTCTTATAGTTCACGCTTTAATCTTACAGCCTATCTTAGGCCTAATAAACCCTTCCTGTTCTTGTTTCCTATCTTAGCCAGCTCTTATTACTCCTTTTATTTAGCATATTATATTTTAATTCTAAGGTTCTAGCCCTCTTGCTCTTTCCCTCCCTAGTAGTCTTAGTGCTAAGATTAAAAAGGCTAAGAGTACTAAAAAGCTCTATACTAGTAAGAGCAAGCTTTATAACTGTTATCACACCTAGTGTTATAGTCCTCTTATTATTTGTAATATTAAGACTAATAGTAATAAGCTTATTACTACTTTCTGTAATATTACTAGTATTAAGACCTCTTTTATTACCTCTTTTAACCTCCTCTAGCTTGCTTTTAGTAGCTATCTTAGTTAATTTCCTACTTAAACCTTATCTACCTTTAAGGCTCTTAACTAGATCTATAGCACTACTACTAAGCTCTTAGCCTATAAGCGTAACTTTCTTCTATCTTATAGTATTATCTCACAGGCTAATCTCACCTGCTTAACTAACAGCCCTAAGATCTAAAGCTCTCTTAATACCCCTAAGAGTATTACTATCACCTAATCTCTTTCTACCTCTACCTATCCTTTTATTTCCCCTCTTGCCCCTTTAACTCTAAGAGTGCCTAGAGTAGACTTAGACCTTAAGGTCTTAGTTATTTAAGAGTCTAAGAGTCTAAGAGTCTAAGAGTCTTAAGTCTAAGAGTCTAAGAGTCTAAAAGTCTTAGACTTAGGCCTTAAAGCTAGGTAATTTTCCTAATAACTATTCTTAGAGGCTACCTTTAGGCCTAGTATATATAGATATACTAGTTTGTGATTTATCTTCTTTTTACTATATTATAGTACTAAGGTTGTTTTATAAGGCGAAATAATATATTACTATTATTAGATATTATAGTACTTCTTATAGTATTAGACTCTAGTGTTATATAGTTAGAGGGTAGTATATTTATACTATAGTATAGTAAGTACTAGTCTTATAGTAGGGTCTAGTCTTATAGTAAGAGTGTAAAAGGTTCCCTATTATTAGATTATACTATAAGTCCTGTCTTAGCTAAGAGTAGCACTATAAAAAGAGTGTTAAGTTTATATAATATCTAGTCTTATAGCTAGCTAATAAGCTACACCTTAGGTGGGCAGCTAGTCTCTACTAGTAGGTAAATAGCGCTATAGCTTATAAGAATAATAGTATAGCTTATGTTAAGTATAGTACTGTTAATAGTGTTAGCTATATGCTTAACTAGGTCTCTAATTAACTATCTAAACCTAGGTTTAGAGTTCTGCCTGCTTAATATTTATTCTTACTAGTTAAGCTCTTATGCTTAGTATGCTATATAGGCTCGCTTAAGGTGTTAAGAGGTAGTTACTATAATATAGTTATTCTTAATTAGCACAGTCAGAAGAGTACCCTTCTAATCCTACAGCCTAAACAGTAAGGCCTAGTCCTAGTATATAATAGACACTTATATTAGTTAGTACTTAGTGCTAATAGCTATACTCTTCTTAGTTATAGCTATAAGCTGCATATTAGACAGTTATAGTAAGATCTAGTAGGTCACTATAATAAAAAGCTATAGTAACTAGTACCACTTAGTAGTGCTAGCCTTACTAAACCTCTTATATATAAGCTCTAGGCTATATAGTATAGTAATATAGTAAGAGCAGCTATTCCACCTCTTACGCTCTTAGATAAGCCTGTTATAAGTGTGAAGCGTAAAAAGGTTATTAACTAGGTCTATAATATTAGTGCTATATAGCTTATTACTAATAACTAGGTGGGGCTAGGTAGAAGAAATATTATAAGTATAATTGTAAAAGGCTAAGACTATAATATTATAGTAGAATAATAGTAGTTAAGTCTTTAGGAACTCAGCCTAAGCTCTATTAGTAATATTAGACCTTATCGCTTATAATATTAACTTAAGAGTCTTATACTATATATCTTACTAGAAGAGCTTAAGAACTATACTATACAGGTACTTAAACTAGAGCTAGACAGCTTAAGAACTCTATATAATATAGTGCTATATTACCTATTACTATACCTACTATATGTGAAAGTGTATATTATAAATATCTCTTAGTACCTGCTACTACTTCTTATAGTCAGCCTAAAGGAGAGAGTTACTTATAAGAAGGTGCTTCTTAACCTTAGGGTGAAAGTGCTAATCTTCCTAGTTAAACTTGCTTAATTCTTACCACTTAAACCTGTGTATATAAGCGCTAAGTATTATACTTATTCTCTTACACTTCTTACTATTATCTTACCTTAGTGTTTACTAATCCTGCTAGAGGATAGACTTCTTAGTGATAAGTAAGAACAAGTATAAGAAGTATAAGCTTTATAGTATAACTAGTATTACTATAGTCTTAGGCAGAAAGAAGCAGATTATAATAGTAGCCTAGATATACTTAAACAGAAAGTAGTACTAGTTAATTAATATATAGAGAAAGCTAGCTATATCTTATAAGAGGATAGTAAAGAATAGTATATTACTAATACTAGCTGTTTATATCTTACTCTTATCCCTAGCTAGTATCTACCTAGCTGCTACTATATAGTAGAGGAGCCTTAGTAATACCTAGTCCTTTACTTACACACTATAGGTAAAGCAGCCTTTAGGTATATTACTAGCCCTAGAAATATTAGTATTAATATAGTGCTTACTTAGGTAGTACTCTAAGAGGAGGGTGCTAATATAAGTGTAAAGCCTATATATAGCCTACTTCTACTATAGCAGGTAGGTAAGGTCTAGTATAAGAGATTTAAGCTAGTATAACTAGAATAAGTATATCTTAGCTATATTAAAGGGGATCTTAATAAGGTTATAATACTATATATAGATAAGGCCTAGTCTAAACTCTTTACTATATAGGCTGCTAGTAATAGTAAGACTAGAGGCATCTTAAAAGGTAACCTATAGGTAGTCCACCTAGGTTAGGTAGAGTTACTACTATACTAAGCACAGCTAGTTATATAGCCTGCTTCACATCTTATACTACTACTATATATAGTTAAGATAGTATATATATTATAATAGTATATTATCTTTAAGCCCCTATATAGTATAAGGTGTATACTACCGCCTAATATTAATAAATATAGCATCTAGGTTAATATAGTCTTTATTAATAGCCTAGATCTATTATTAGGTCTAGCTTAATAGGGTCTTATTAAGTGTATCTTTTATAAAGGCGAGCTTAGTGTTCTTAGAGGCTATAAATAACTATATACTCTTAAATTTAGGAAAAAGTTTTATATAGTACTAGATACTCCTCTAGAGGGTAGTAAAGCAGTCTAGCTGTAGGTTATAAGCTAGCATCTTATTACAAGTAGTATATATATTATCTTAGCTTATATTATTAGCCTTATTATTATTGTTATTATTGTTAGTATTATTATTACTGCTTTTTAGCCTTGTTATAATAACCTTCTATATAGTATATAAGTTAGCACCTACTACTATATATAATTATAAGAGGTGTTATATAATATTAAGGCTTAGCACATATTATTAGATAAAGGGCAGCACTATCTTATCTACTTATTACTCTAATAAATCGCTTAAAAGGCAGGTATAGCTAATAAGGTTACTTAAAGTGCTAAAGCCTTTATAGTAGAGAGCTAAAAAGAAGAGCTATATATATATATTAACTATACTTATAACCCGCCTAAAGTAGTAGTTTAGAATATAATAGAGGGGTTACTACTCTAGTAGGGGCGCTAGCTTCTTATTATGCTAGCAGGGTACTAAAATGCTAAGATGTATATTTTAGGTCTAGTTAAGTATAATATTAGGTTAGGAATACTACTATAAGCTAAGTTAGGCTATAGTAAGTAAGAAGGGAAATATATAGAGGCTGTCTATATTAAAAGTCCTTTTAATACTAGTGCTAGCAGACTTAGATAATATATAGTAATAAGTATAAAGGTATAGCCTAAGAGGTAAAACTTTACTATTAGTACTCTTAAATGCTAGCTAGTATTAGTATACTATTTGTGTTAATCTAGGTGTATTACTCTTAGTGCTAAGTAGGCAGCTATAAGATGTTTTATTAATTAGGTTAACTAGAGGGCTAAGCACTAATAGTAGGTAACTATCTTAGCCTTAAGACTAGCCTTTAAGTATATACTAGATATTACTAACTAAGTGGTATTTTGTGTGTATATAGCTAGCTACTTATACTTCTTATAGGTATATCTTATAGTTCTTATTATACTAGGCTGCTATATATTCTAGGAGAGTTATCTACTCTAGTGCTAAAAGTCTACTTAGCTTGCCTATAGCACTTAGGTAGAGCAGCACTAGTTAGGCACTTAATATAAAAGGTATTATATTAGTTTAGTCTTAAGCTAGTAATACTCTGTTAGCTAGTAATACTCTATCAGCTAGTATAAAGTACTCTATTATACGCTAAGTAAGATAATACTTAACTATATTATTTTATACTTATATAGTAACTTTTTTAAGCTGTGTAGGGTTTTTACTTAGTATCTTAGCATACTAGGGCAGTAAAGACTAGTTATAATCACTATATAGTATAATAGTACTATTATAAGCTAGTATTACTATAAGCACTTACTATATACTCTCTAGTATTAGAAGCTTATATATCTAACTGTGATACTATATAGTAACCACTAAGGTAGTAAATATTAGGGCTATATACCCTAGGTTAATAAGGCTAGTAATATAGTAGAGGTACTATTAGGCCTAGTAGACCTGCTATATATTCTAGCTAAGACTGTTAAGAAAGATAGTTATATATAAGTACTAATAGTAGCACCTTAGCGCCTAGTATCTAATACTTTATACTAACTTGCCTATAAAGAAGAGTAGTAGTAAGAGAAGCTAGTATAAGCAGGTAGTATTAAGTTCTTCTATAGTAAGCTTAATTAGGGCAAACTAGTTTATAATAATACTTCAGATAAATATACCTATACTTATATAATAGCAGCTTTATATAGTCACTTAGAGCCTAGTAATAATATTATTAGTATTAAGAAAGTCAGCCTAGTTAATATAGTAGTATAAGTTCTAAAGGTAGATACTCTTAATAATATTATCTTTACTATAAGTATTAGTTATAAGGTCTAGATAAGACTGCTTAAATTTGTTAACTATAAAGAGGGTTATTAACTAGAAGCTATTATTATTCTTATGCTAAGCGGTTTAGCATAGTGATAATAACTACCTGTAGAGTGTTCTTTATAATAAACTTAATCTTTATAATAAACTTAATAAGAATAAGAGGGCTTTTTAGGGGTGTAGTATACTTTATGCTTAGTGTTAATTAGTAACTAGAGAGGGTGTATTAAGTGTAAGTAATAGGCTAGCTTTACTTATACTATTATCTTTACCTTAGAGCTATTACTATAAAAGGCTAAAATCCTAGAATGCTAGTAGTATATTTAACATATAAGACCTATTTAATATAACTAATACATATAGTATAAACCTTATACTTAATAGAGTATATATAATTTATATCTTCTTCTCCCTCTTTATTAAATCTTTTTTACTTATATATTTAGAAAGAATAAGTATAGAATTTATCTTTATAATAAGTTTCTTAAGTTAAATATCTAGGTTGTTTTCTGTCTCTTTATTTAATCTATCTTACTATATTACTTAATATACTAGATTACTCTCTATAAGTATCTAGTTTGTTTCTATTAATATATAGTTAAATAAAATTAGCTACTTTTTATCTTTATAAGATAAATTAAGCAAAATAACAGGCTCTTATATAGGTTAGATATAGTCTTCTATAGGCTGGTTATTATCTCCTATAATAACTTATATAATTATACTTGCTTTATAGTAAATAATCTTACTATCTACTATAAAGCTATATTAAGAGACTAAAATAAGAATACACAAGTAGAGATAAAGCCCACTATCTATATTAGTAGATAGAGAAAGACTAAGAGGATATACTATATAGTAATTAAACTGTATATATATTAAATAAGATTAACTTGTTATAGTAGGTTAAAAAGCTCTATTTTATTACCTATTATAATATTTCTACTAGTATAAACAGTTTACTTTCTATTATTTTACGTCTAATTCTAGTTTATAGAGACATCCTCGCCTTTTAGGGGGTTATAATACTATATTACTATATTATTACTATTACTCTCTTTATAAGATAGTAGTAGTAAAAAGAGAGTAGAAGGTAAGGTCTAGAAATAGCTGTTAGAAAAGTAGTATAATTATAAATTAGTATTTTATGTTCTTATATAGGGTTTTTATTACTATTTAGCTTTAATATATATTATAAGGCAGGGTCTAGAAACAGCTGTTAGCTTATTATATAGAGAGCTTTCTAAACGACTGTTTTTAGACTCTACCTATTTAAATTTACCTAAGAATAAAAAAGAGAGACTAAGAGCTGAAATAGGTAGTATAAGAAGAAAGAAAGAATCTTTCTAATCTTATTAAATTAGTTTATACTTAAAAAGATTTTTTAAAGATTTTTATTCTATTTAGATAAGTAGATAATAATAAAGTTATATATTATCTATAGGGTAGTTCTTTTATTTTTAGTATATATAGCTAAGTATAGTATATATATAGCTAAAAGTACCTAGTGTGGCTTATTAGTCCTCTTTACAGTTAGTGCAGTTTTATAAGGTGAAATATAGCTTTAGGTGGCTCTGTATAGCTCTGTGTGGCTCTATATAGCTTAGTGTGGCTCTATATAGCTTAGTGTGGCTTAGTGTGGCCTAGTGTAGCTTAGTATAGCTTAGTATAGCTATATAGAGTTAACTTCTATTTTAGGTTAGCCTTAGTGTGTGTATATAGCACTTAACTGCTTTCGATTTAATCTTATGCTAAGACTTATAGCTTTAGCCTAATCTGATTTTATCTTATGCTAAGACTTTACCCCGCTCTAACTAAACTAGGAAAGAAAAACTTTAAACATTTTTAATTAAAGCTAGGAAATAGCTATAGAGGTGAACTATATACTAATCTTAATTATTTTTTCAGAAGATTTAGAATCTGTATATAAAGGACCCACTTTTTACTATACTTAAACCGGATCCTAGCTCTATTTTTTCAGTATAAAAGTTATAATCTAAATAAGAAATATACTTTTTAATATTAATAGCTAAACCTTAAAAGATACTATTAAGATAGTAAACTAGGCTTATAATAACTTTAGTATTATTATAGTAAGAAAGCTACTAAGTAGTAATACTATTCTTATATTTTATATAGTAAATAAGATATAAGCTATTTATACTAAAAATTAGGTTACTAAAGCCTTTAGTAATAGTATAGCTCTCTCCCCTCTAATATTTATAATAATAGTAAAAGAAATCTAACTTATATTTATTTTAAA
>WPDH01000270.1:0-74024 GCA_019137255.1 Corinectria fuckeliana | reverse complement strand
AACTATACTACTAGCTAACTTACTAACAGCTAGCTAACCTACTAGCAGCTAGTTCTACCTACTTAAAATCCTAAGCTCTTAGCTATAACTGTAAAGTAACTTAGACATACTTAGCTAGTATAATCCTAATACTTAACTACTCTACTCTTATAATAGACTAAGTGCTTAATATTTAGCTAACTATTTCTCTCTTTTTTACCTCTTTTTTTCTTTTTTCTTTTTTTTCTTTTCTCTTTTTTTTTTTCTCTCTTTTTAATTTTTTTCTAGCCCTTTAGGAAATAAAATAACTTTAGTCTTAGTAAAAGAACTATTTACTTATATATAGTAATAGTATAAAAGGCTTAACCTAGGTCTGTTATATAAAGAATATAGGTTTTTATCTAATTTTATAGTTTTTTCTATATCTATATAAAATAAAAGCACTATTTACCTTTTAGGTCTATAAAGTATAAATAAATAAATAAATAATAAGACTTTTAAGCTATTTGTTTTCTTTATAAGTATAGTACTTTTTTACTATAGTAACTAACTAGCTTTTAACTGTTTTTATAATAATAAGAGCTTAGTATATAGTAATAGTATATTTAGTAATTCTTCTTATTATAGTTTAGTCTATTTTCTAGCTTTTTTTTACACCTTTTTTTACACCTTTTATAATTACTAGCTACTCACTTAAGATTCTAAAAGAGAAGCTTTTACTTATTTTAAGGCAGAGTATATTATAACTAAGTAGTAATACTTAGAGAAAAAATAACTCTAAAAGTAGGCTTACTAAGAGCAGAATAAGAAGAATAATAAGAAGAAGAAAAAAGTCTAGTCTTATTATAGTAGTTAGGTTTATTATGCCTCTTTTTAAGCTTAAATTTTTATTATTAGTTTAGTTTATAATTTAGTTTCTTTTATAGTTTTAAGCAGCTTTTATTTAAGGTTTTAATAGTTTAGTTATTTAAGTTTATATTTAAGTTAGAAAAAAGTAAGTATTTATTATCTAGTTATTATTAGGTTTTTACCTATTATTAGAGATTCTTATTATCTTATTTCTTATATATATACTTTTATTATTAGTAATATTATTATACTACTTTTATTATATTTTCTAAGTAAATTATAAGTTCTTAAGTATTATATTCTACTAGCTATCTTATTTATTTTACTAAGTAAAAGGTTTCTTCTCTTATTTTCTTATTTATAATAATTTTTTTTACTTCTTACTTATTCTCTTCTTTTTTAAGTTTTAAAAGGGTTATTAAGTATTTATTAAGTATTTTATATATATCTTTTTATAATTTAATAAGTAAGACTAAAAATATATTATATATCTTATAGTATTATTTTAATAAGTAAACTTAATAAGCTTATTTTCTAACTCTTTTAGCTATTATAACCTAAATAAACTTAAGTGTTAATTTCTTATATTTAAATTAAAAGTTATATATAAATAGTCTTACTACTTATCTTATTTAGTATTTCTATTTAAGATATCTTTTATTATAGTTTTTAGCTTAGGCTTTTATTACTTATTTTTAGTACTTATAGGCCTTATTATACACTTAGTAAAAGGTTTTAATATACTTAGTTACTTCTTATATAGTAGTTTTTAAGTGTTATAATATATATTTTACTACTCTTAAGTAGTACTTATATAAGGCTTATATTAAGAATATACTAATACTACTATATTAGCTATTATTATATATAAATTCTACTTTTAGTAATAAAACTACTTATCTTTTAAGAGACTTTTTTATATAGATTTATAAATATTTCTTAATAGCCTAGTTTATTCTCTTTATCTAGCTATTAGTCTATAAGTAGTATATAATAAATAGTTACTAATAAGTTACTTTTTTAATTATAAGGTTCTTTTAAAATTAGCTTATAAAAAGCTTATTTTTATTACTTATAATTTTTTTATAACTTTTAAACTTATATTTTACCTACTTATAAAGTACTTATACTAATTAAGCTACTATTATAGCTAACCTTTTATAAATATTTAATAGTTACTCTTACTATATCTTAGTTATACTCTTAAAATCTATTCTAACCTAACTAACTTTCTTTATAAACCTTTTTTACCCTTTTTCTACTTTTATATTATTACTATATTATATATAATATATAAGCTAGGTAAAATAAAAGATATTAAGGTTATAAACTATCTCTCTTCTCCTTTTAAGAAAATTTTTTTATTATAAAACCTACTCTTACTATAAGCTAAGCCTAGTATAAAAATAACTTATAATTAATTTAAAGATCTTATTATTAAGACTAAATATAAACTTAAAGTAATTATCTTAAAAGCTACTTTTCTCTTAGTTTAGGAAATAATAGTAATCTTAGCTAATACTACTATAAGCTATACTTAACATATAAGTAATAAGATCCTAATCTTACTATCTCTTATAAAAATAATTATAACTACTATTAAAAAAGTAGTATTAGCTATCCTTTAGAAAATACCTATTAAGATCTTAACCTAAGCCTAAGTTACTTATAATAAGAGAATACTTTTATCCCTAATAATACTAATATTAAAAGTAATCCCCTCTTATCTTAGTAAGAAGATTATTATTAGGTCGCTTAGTATAGCTCTTAATATTATATCTTATATACTATTAGATACTATAATAATTATTAACTATACCCTCCTAAGAGGTTACCTTTTACTTATAGTAGTCTTATATTATCTTTTTAGTAGGGATATTATAGTTCTCTTTTATAAACTAATTATAAATCTCCTAAAGGATAATACTTAGATTTTTATTATCTTTAGTATAAGTATATATTAGGTCTTAAGATAGTTTATAGTAGTTACTAAGAGAGTCTTAACTAGCTATATAAGAGGCTTACTTAAAGATCTTATAGTAAATATCTAATAAGTAAATAGTATTNNTATTAAGATATATACTATAAAACTATTATAAAGCTATTATATAGCTAAACCCTACTAGTTACTAGTTATATTATTAACTAAACTAATAGATATAAATAAACTTTATAACTAAGATATAATTATAGCTATAAAGGTTTATTAGACTAAGTCTTATTTAGAGGAGATTTAACCTAGGTAGTATTTTAAGTGCTTTTACTTTAGATATATTATATAGTACTATTAAGAATAAGCTAGGTATAGCTACTATAAGAGGGCTTATTATATAAGAGATATAATATATTCTGCTTTTACTAGTAAGATCTCTTTAGTATATTATAACTATAATAGCTTATACTTAGTATAGTTTTATATATACTATATAGTATAAAAGAAGTAGAAATAAGTAAGAAATACTTATATAAAGAGACTTATATAGTTTAGTATTTTAAGTAAGTAATATAAATATATAGTATACTTACTATAAGATATAGTAATATTAATACTAATATTAACTATAGTACTAAACTATCCTGCTTAAAGAGGGCTTAAATAGCCTTTAAAATAGTCTTAAGCTAGACTAGACTTAGGTCTAAGTCTAACTCTTATAGTGTTTAGACTAATTAACTAATTAAGAGAGTAAATATTTTTAAAAGTTAGAGAAGGTATACTAATACTAGTTAGTAATAAGAATAATACTTAGAAGGATAAGAATAAGTAGTATAAGTAACTTAAACTTAACCTAAAACTAATTAAATTCTAGTATATAATTTAGGCTAAGCCTTATAAGAACTTATTNNATAAGTATATAATTAGCTTTTCTTATAAAGTAAACCTACTTATAACTTATATTATTATATATATATACTAAGCTTAACTTACTCTCCTTTTAGATAAGAGTAGTAAAAGGTTTTTTATCTTTTAGCTTACTATTAGGGTTTTTCCCTCTTATTATAAATTAGTCTAAATTACTTAAAAGAAGGACTAGATAGCTATAAGCTAAATTAGGTATAAATAAATAAATAAATAAATAAATACTATTATAGTCTTCTTATAGAAAATAAATATTATATATTTTATTATATAATATATAATTACTAAAATTATATTATATTTCTTACTACCTACTTATATACTATTTAGTAAACTTATAATAAAGTTTATACTAATTTCTTAGAATAAGTATAATAGTATTAAGAGTGATTATAAATATATATAAGGCTTATACTTTAGGGTTTTTACCTTTTAGTATAGTTAGTAACTAGTTAAATACTTAGCTATATCTTTTCTAATCTTATTCTAATAGAACTTTCTACTAATAAGTTTTAGTATTTTTATAGTTTTTATATATCTTATTTTAAGATTATTATAGTACTAGTATAAGATTTTAAGTCTTAATATCTCTTATATAAGAATTACTAGTCTGCTCTTAAAGAATAAGATTTTATTTTAATTATAAAAGTAGTAACTTCACTTACTAGCTATTTATTATACTCTTACTAACTATTATTAACAGAACTAATTATTAGCTTATAGTTCTCTAACTAGTTTTTTTAAGTATAGTAAGAGTTATAATAAGAATACTATTTTACTTTTTATAAGCTCTCTTATAATTTAGTATAAGATATATTACTTTAGATTAATAATTCTAGCTTTAGTAGAGTCCTCTTAGCTTTCTTAATAAGCTATTTCTTACTAAGTATTTTTTAACTACTTTTAAGTTATACTAGCTTATCTTTAAGCTTAGGTAACTATAAAAATAAACACTTCTTATATTTAACTTCTCTAGTCTTCTAAGAGAGTTTAAGATAAGAGGTGCTCCTTTTAGACTTATTATCTTATAGGGTTTTTAAGACTTACTTATACTACTTATATATATACTCTTATAGTTTTTATCTTACTTTTAATATTAGTAATTATTTGTTATATATTTAGTAGTAAATCTTTAATAATCTATAGCTTTATTATAAGAGTAGGTAATATATTATTATAGCTAATCTTACCTTTTATATAGTTAGAATATCTTAATAGTCTATCTATAAGGTTTTAAATCTTAAGGTGATATTTAATATTAAAGTTAAAAGGTACTAACTTATATACCTAATAAGTAAGCCTTTCTTAAAGGTCTTATACTAGTATAGTAATTACTCTCTTAAGTGCTATATAGTCTATTAATAAAAGAAACCTATTTAAAAGTCTTAGTAAGTAGTAGCTCTAATACTTAAGGCTTTTAATAATAGCTAGTAGCTCTTATTATCTTATATCTTACTATTACTTTATATCTATAAGCTTATATAATATATAGGTAATAAGTGATATAAAATTAACTATATTAGGGGATATACAGAGTAAATACTACTAGGGGGAAAAATCCCTACTTATACGATTAAGATACCTAAAGCTTAGGAGTAAGATAGTAAGATAATAAGATGATAATTCTTCTATCTATTCTAGTGATAGTCTTCCCCTTTATATAAGAGAAAGTTCTAGAGTACTCTCTGGGTATTCCTTAGGAAATCTCTAGATAGGTCTTAGGATTTCTCTAGGACTATCCTAGGATTTCCCAGGATAATTCTCAGCCTAATTAGTAGGAGATTTCTCTCCTTATTGTGGCCACTCTCTAGTAGCTCTCTCTAGGGTTATAGCCTAAGCTGTTACTAGATAGTAATAGCTCTCTATCTAGCTTATTCTATAATAAATCCCTATAATAAAAGAAAAGTATACTATTCTTAGTGTGTCTATATTAATTATAGCTAGGCTGTTTCTTATACTAGTGGGAGTTTTATTAATAGTTATACATATAATTTTCTTAATCTAGGGGTGCTTACCTTATGTTTATTATTATATATTAGGGAAAAGCCCTAACCCTGCTAGGCCTCTTATCTGTTATTCTTTCTTTGCCTATTTAGTTTGTTAGAAACTTCTTATATATGTTATTAGTAATACCCTTATATTTCTCCCTAATAAGCTTCTCTAAATCTATAGCTACTAGAGGTATATTATACTTTTTAGTGTTAGTAGGGGCAGGTTAGTAGAGTTAGTATTTCCTAGCCTTAGTAGTATAGAGCGCTATTAGAAAGCTAATAGCCTATATATTCTACTTAGTGTTAGTAAGAGTAATAAGTATAAGTCTTCTAGCTGTGTTTTACTTGTCTTTCTTATGGAACTATAGTGCTATCTTAATTACTTTAGTAGTGATCTCTAAGTGGGAAAAAAACTCCTATTATGCTATTTGCTTAGCTAGCTTAGTTATATTATTATCTAGGAAGCTAATTACCTATAGTATATTATTAAGACAGATTACTAGTTCTAGGGATATCTTTACTATTTGTGCTGTCTGTTACAGGGAGTAGTCTAACTATATTATTTTATAGCAAACCTAATAGTATTTAGCGAAATATTTAGCTATGTTAATATTAAGAAACTAGATAGCTTAGTTAGCTACCTAGATGTACTATACTAGTATAGTTTCTCCTTCTTGCTAAACTGTAGCTTTTAGGATAATAGGTGTGTTATTTCGCGGGGTAGTAGTCTTAAGTTATATACTTACTATTACTTGTTATAGAGTTATAGCTATACTGTTATTAATAGCTGCTAAAAGTGTATTAGTAGTGCTTTATTTAGTAGGGGTGATAATATTTTGTGATACAAATAGATCTTTATTATAATTTCCTTAAGGGGTTATAGTCCCTAATAGGGCTATTATAAAGAGCTAATATTTTAGTTTATAGGTTAGGATGCCTAAGATAGGGTTAGTAAAGCGGGTATATTTAAGTGATAAGCTAATAGGAGTGTTAATTTCCTATTATATATTAGGCTAAAGCTAGTATACTAGGTTAATATAAGTATAACTATCTGCTAATCCTCTAATCTTATTAAGGGCTTTCTAGGCTCTATTAATTAGAGTGGGTAACTACTAGGAGGTTATCTTAGTAATTTACTTAAGTATTTTAGCAAGGATTATAAAGATCTTAATTTTTCTGATAATAGATATAGTTAGCTTATAGATATTAGTTTATATTAGCCTGGTTATATTATTAAAGCTTATAGCAAGAGTGTAAGTATTTCCCGCTAGGGGAGGGCTATTACTCTAGTACTGCCTGTTCTGTTCTTATATTTATTATAGTATTTCTTATAGTAGTATGCTTAGTTTACTAGCTGCTTTACTTGCTGCTTTACTTATGATTTTGCTTATAGTTTTATTTAGGGTTTTATACTAATTATGGTTTAGGTTGTTATAATAGTATATCTAGTTTTGTTAGTTTATAAACCTAGTGTTAGGGTTATAACCTTTAGCTTATATAAGCTGGCGGAAATATTTATAGTGTTATAAGAAGGTCTTAATCTAAATATAGTATTAGTTAGAGCTTTTAGCTACTCTAAGGTTATATTTATTACTATATAGCTATATAGCTTAGTGATACTCTTTATACTAGAGGCAGAGGGGATATTAGGTGAGCTGGTTTTTAAATAGCTAGTAAAGCTCTTAGTCTTTAGATAGAAATATATTACTTAATAAGAGAACTTAGAATAGTACTTATTCTTCTTGTTTAGTGTTATAAGGTATTTCTTGTGTGTTAGTAGTATAAGGTTATAGCCTTCTCCTCTAAGAAGTAAAGATAGTAATATGTGAAGGAAAATAATAATAAAAGAAAATAGTATATTAGGTTATAAAGTGTTAATTTCTTACTTATATGTTCTGTTATTAGCTAGTAGTAGCTATTAGTAGTATTCTTAGTAAGATAGTAGTAAATATACTAAGCTGTTACTCTAAGTGATTTACTATTATAGCTTAGGATTTCTCTAAATAGGACTCTCTCTAGCTAGTACTCTTAATACTATAGTATTTTATAGCGTAAGGTTCTTTTTTAGTCTTTTACGCTTTTAGTATAGGGTCTTAGTAGTGTTATATATCTAGTCTGTTATGTTATTCTTAGTCTATTCTTTAACTAGTATAGTTATTACTTATATAACTAGCTATAGCTTATTATACTTATATTTTTATTTCTTAGTAAGTTCTGCTTTATATTACTCTCTTACCTAGTATTCTATAATAAGCTTATTACTTTTAATAGTATTTTCTTCTAGCTAGAGGTTATAGTTACTTAGCTATTCTTTTTATATAATAAGATACTTAGTCTTTAGTTTTTCTTTTTCTTGCTTTTATATTTATAATCTAATTACTTAATTAACTTTCTAGTGTTTATACTTATCCCTCTAGTTTTCTGCCTTATAGTCTTCTATTAGGATAACTCCTAGTTATCTAATTAGTTTGTCTGCTAGCTTAAGTTAAGTGACTAATATCACTAGGTAGATATTAAGATTATCTTTTATTTTAAGTCTATATACTAGGTTTCTTACTTATTTAAGAATCTTATATAGTCTAGTTTTTTTCTCTTTTAGTTTTTCTATATAGTTATTTACTACTATGTATCCTTTCTTATAAAGTTCTAACTAGACTTAGTCCTCTAGTTTGTATTCTACTAGCTGGTATTTCTAGTTGTACTAGTATTTTATAGCTGCTTATATAAAGGCTAGGGTGAGTTTAGCTTTATTATAAAGGATATCCTAATTAAAGGTATTAGATTTATCTCCTAGCTATTATAGCCTATTATTTAAGTGCTGCCTAGTGACTAGCTTACTTAGTGATATATTAATAGCTGATAAATATAAGTTGTTTAGGCTAAACTAGAGGGAGATAAGAGCTAGGACCTAGGGCTAACTTAGGAAGTTACTAGTAAAATATTAGAGGGCTACTTCTACTATCTAATTTTATCTTTTTATAGCTCTATTAGTTTATAGATACTATACTATTAATATAAGAAGCTTAGTTCTAAATACTATTTACAGATCTTACTAGAAGTTTAATATAAACTTCACATCTTAGTTAGATATAATACTATATAGGATTCTCTAGTTATATTATATTAGTTTTGTGAATAATACTTATGCCTAGTCTTTAGTAGTATACTAATTATTCCCTAGTATAAGTAGGCATATCTAATACTACTTATAGGTGATAGTTAGTAAGCAGTTAAAAAACTGCTTTCCTAGGTTTAGCTATAGTATTCTTTTAGCTTTTATAACTAGTAGCCTTATAATAAAGTCTATTATAATTATATAAAATAGGATTAGAGGGCTCTAAATAGGTATTAGTTAGCCTAGTAGTTTCTAGTAGTTAGTAAGGTTTTTACTATATATATTATATTTATCTTATACTGCTTAGATTTCTTAGTGTAAGTTAGTTATTACGAAAGAACTTAATAGGTCCTGTTAGGATTATACCTTCCTTAGGTGAAAGTTCTACTTATAATTATCTTAAATAACTTTCTAGCTTATATCTATAGGTAAGTATAGCTATTAGTATCTATTATACTCTCACAGGTAGATAAGTCTATTCTGCTAAAAGAAGGGAAGCCTTAGGATCTTATCTTTTTTGCTAAGCTATACTAGAATTACTACCTATTTTGCTTTCTTAGGATACTAGTTAATAATTTCCTAGTGTAGACTAGTTTATATGCTAGCTTTCGCGAAGTAGAAGGTATAAGCAACTAGTTCCTCCCCTTTCTAAAGGCAGTTTAGTTTACCTTTCTTAGTATTATCTTATATATCTTCTTAGCTTAGAAGCCTTAAGAGCGTATCTAGTACTATATTAGTTAGTCCTAAGATATATTAGATATCTAATAGGTACTAGCTAAGATATTATAAAGCTAGGGTGAGATAATTATTATTCTGTAGGGTACTAGTAAATGCTGATTTCTAGCAGACTAGAGCGTAAATAGTAGAGTAGTTAGTAAGTATAATCACTTTATCTTTTTATATTAACTAGATTATTATCTAGGCTTTTTAGCATATCTAGACTAGGTATACTATTTTTATTTCTATTAGCTAGTAGTTTTTCTTAGTATTATATAAAGCTTAGCTAAGGTATATAATAAGGTGTATAACTATAGATAGGATTTTACTAACTTAATCCTAAGTGTATTTTAGGTCTAGGTGATATATTATACCTTTTATTTCTTATTCTTTTAATATATTAGGCTAGATAAATAGTTTTATATTTAGGTTAAAATAATAGAGTGATTTAGTGTTTACTAGCCTGTTTATAACCTTATAGAAACTATTAATCTCTTTAGGGGTTAAGGTGAACTTAGCTTAGGTTATATAGCTAACCTATCTCTAACCTATTACTAATTCGCCTAATTTATATCCTTTTATAAGTATACTAGTTTTTCTAGCTTATAGTGGTTTAATAGCTTTAGCAAATCTTAGGATTAAATACTATAGCTATCTAACTATACTAATCTATTTCTTAAGTTAAAGTAAATTTATTAGGAATTTAATATTTCTTAGGGCTACTATTTGTTTCTAGGTGTTAGATAGGCCTAGCCTGTCTACCTAGAATTTAAGCAATTAGACTAATAGGTAGCCTAAAAAGGCTTTCTTAGCTAAGAGGGTAATATTCTTTTCCTAGAACAGCTAAAAGATTATCTAAAGATACCCTAGATGTTTTATATTATTATTAGAGAAAATAATAATATTATTAATAAATACTATAGTAAAAGCCTAATATAGTTAGAGTAGCTAGTCTATAAACTGTTAGATATATACTAGTAAGTTCTTAAATCTTATTAGGGCTATCTTAGATTGTTCTAATTCTTAGTAGCTAACTACTATAAAGTGATCTTAGTATTTAAGGTGTATTAGGAACTAGTGAAAAAATAACTAGGTATTAATAATACTAATATATTATTTCCCTTAGAGTTTACTAAGAACATCCTCTTATAGGGGTATTAGGTAGGTATTAGAAATTATTATATTATTTAGGGCTTATAAGTTTACTATTATATGTTTTTTCTTTTTGCTTACTACTATTTGTTATACTATAAAGATAGGGCTTACAAATAGTGTTAGTTTTATAACCTACTCTATTTGTTTTTAGTTATATAGTTAGTTAAATATAGTATTTAGAAAGTCTCTTCTTTTTTTCCCTAGTAGGTAAGATTATAATCCTAGCTTCTATTAGTACTAGTTATCTGCTAAGAGTACCTTTATATGCTTATACTTAGGTACTAATATTTCCTCTTAGTTAGCCTAAATACTAGCATATTTCTATATAAGACCTTATACTTATTATATAAAGCTAGTTTAGTTATTATAGATTCTTACTTTTTTTACTGTTTTAACTTCTAGGAGGGTCTTATCTCTAGATATGCCTAGCTTAGTATTTAGGTTTAGACTAGCATTTTAGAATCTTATACTAGGTTTCTAGTTAGGTTTCTTATTAGCTAGAGTTATAGCTTCTTAGGTTAGGTGTTTAAGCTTATAGGTTATTAGTATTATATCTCTATATTTAGTAAGTAGGTTGCCCTAATTAGCTTTTTTAATAGAGTTCTTATCTTTAACTAGTTTAAAAATACCTAGTTGTTAGTTCTTTTAGATTATTAGTAGCTTTTACCTATTATTTATTATAAAGACTACCTTAGGCTGTCTTATAATAGCTCTAATAATATCTTAACTTTATAGGTTAAGAAGGAAGTCTTAGCCCCTTAAGACACCTAGTGTGCTTACCTATACTATTTTACTGCTTTTAGGAGGGATTATAATATATATATTACTTTTTACTAGATATTTATAAGGTCTTATATAGATATATACTAAGACAGGCAGGTATAGCCTATTAGCTATACCTATTTGTACTTTCTGCTAAGTGTTAATAATATTCACTCTATAAGTAGTATTAAATTCTTAGCCTAAAAGTAGTCTTACTAATAGTTCTAGTATAACCTAAGCTCTAATATAGACTTTTACTACTATATATTCTTCTGCCTAATAGCTTAGCAAGTATGCTATAAATATTACTTATCCTTCTGTCTTATTCTAGCTTATACTACTAAGCTTAGCTTAATATTCTCTAGTAAAGATTATATCTAGAAAGAACTAAAGTATTTTATAACTAACTACTAAGTATGTTATACTTATATCTATATAGATCTCTTATTATTTAGTCCTGGCTAGAGTGGCTTTTACTTATACCTATATGTAGTTATACTTTAAGAGGTGTTATAAGTTTAGTTTCTTACCTTATAGTATATACTTAATAATAGTAGGAATCTGCTTAGGCTTATAAGCGAGGTAGACTAAGTCTTATAATAGAACTAGATAGTAGTTACTAATATCTAGGATAAATTTCTTAGTACTATCCTAGCTTTTCACAGTTTTCTAGATAAATTTATATACCTCTAGTATAGTATATAAGGATTCTAAGTTATCTTATAGTTTGTTTATATTAGTATTATATTATTTTATTACTATATAGGCTATCTCTTCTAAATTTTATAGTTCTTCTCTAGTAAAAAAAGCTTATACTTATTCTTAAGAAATATAATACCTTCTAAGCTTATCTAGCTAAATATTATTAAATATATAAAATATTTAAGTACTTATATTTCTACTACTAGGTTACCCTAGGTATATAATTATAAGGTAGAGAGCTAGGGCTAGTAGTAGGGCTATATTCTAGGTTAGGGTTTTAGTAGCTATTATATTTCTTACTAGCAGGAGTGATATAAACTAGACTTAATTTTAGGTTAGTATATTATTTTATGCTTTTAGGGGTATAAGTAAGAGTGTATATACTTATCCCTGCTAATAGTTATTTTACTATAGGAGGAGACTTCTATTATTACCTGTCTATAAGGTTAGTCTAGCTGTATTACTATATAGGGTTTAGAGGTATATTATTCTTAGTTCCTAGGTAGCTATACTAGCTTAGTTTCTTATTAGGGTGTAATACTTTCCCCTAAGAAGGTAGCTTTAATTTCCTACTATTATATAGATATAAAAGTTTAGTATATAAAGCTTATTTATATTTACCTAGTTATTAATAGACTAGTAAGAAGCTAGGTGGCTTATAACTTCTTAGAGGTAAATATTAAGCTTATTAAAGACTAAGTTAGTAAGGTAATTAGGTAGGTATTTAGCAGTATATACTATATATTTAACTCTAGATATCTAATTCTAGAAGTTAACTTAGTTAGTAATATCTTAAATAGTAAATTTCTCTTTTTATAGAGTGTCTATTATAACTTCTAGTTAGGTTTTAAAGTAGGTTTAGATTAAATTAATCTATATGCTAATTCTCTTATAACTGTTCTAGAGTGCTACTTATTAGTTATTAGTTAGGTTACTAGTATACTAGTCTAGAGCTAATCTAAGAAGCAGATATAGTATATTCTAAACTAGTACTACTTTATATTCTAGTTCTTATACTATATATTATTCTAAGGAATTAATAAAGCAAAAGGTGCTTTTTTAGATAAGGTTCTTATTATCTAGCTTTATATTATTAAAGAATTTATTATAGGTATCTACTAGTTAGAACTTTCTTACTTTTTTTACTTAGAACTAGATATATAGTACTAAGATAGTATTTATTTATATTTAGCTAAGAAGGTTATATAAGTCTTTTATAGTAATAAGAGTTTCTTATACTATTAGATGTTTTAGTAGATTATTTATACTTAGGGCTGATTCTGTTAGTATCTTAACTATTAGAGCTAGAGGTTATTAATCTATTATTATAGGTTTCTTATCTTTATTTAGTTAGAAGGTTAAGTTAAACTTTATAAAGGCTGGTTTATTTTATAGACTAGTTGTTAGAAGAAGGGTATCCCTAAAGTGTTATTAGGCTAGGATTTATAGTAGGTTTAACAGGTTAGTGGATTAGGATCTTAGTTTGTCTTTAATATCTTAGTTATAGAGCTGTTAGGCGAGATTATTATTAACTAGGTTAGCTGTTAGTTACTAGGTGAGAAGAGGTAGTTATAGTAAAATAGGAAAGATCCTAGGGGGGGTTAGGCTGGTTATTCCTAAGGAGCTTATAGGTAGTTAGAAGATATTTAGAGGTGGTAGTAGGTATTAGTATTTCTGTCTAGTTAGGTAGTAATAAAGTTCTTTTTAGTTATATACCTATTTCTTAGATTTTAACTATCTTATAATTACCTTCTTAATTCTAGTGTATAGTTTTAACTTTTATGTTAAGAGGTATATAAGAGACTTAGCTACTTTCTTAGGGTTAGGTCTAGAGGTAGTATATAAAAGGAATAAGTAGGTAAGTCCTAACTGCTAATATTATTCCTAGAGGTGATATTCTTATGCTTATATATTATCTTTCTTATTAATTAAGTTAATTACCTTAGGGGAGAAGAGTTTCTAGTAACTAGGGATTTCTTAGTAAGCTTTTAGGAGTTTCTAACTAAGGTGAAAGTTAAGAGCTATTTAGAAGGTGTGTAAGTATAGGTAATATAATTACTACTATTTAATATAAAATTAACTATATTAGGGGATATATAGAGTAAATACTACTAAGAGGAAGAATCCCTACTTATACGATTAAGATACCTAAAGCTTAAGAGTAAGATAGTAAGATAATAAGATAATAATTCTTCTATCTATTCTAGTGATAGTCTTTCTCTTTATATAAGAGAAAGTCCTAAGGTACTCTCTAGGTATTCCCTGGGAAATCTCTAGATAGGTCTTAGGATTTCTCTAGGACTATCCTGGGATTTCCTAGGATAATTCTTAGCCTAATTAGTGGGAGATTTCTCTTCTTGTTATAGCTACTCTCTAGTAGCCCTCTCTAGGGTTATAGCCTAAGCTGTTGCTAGATAGTAACAGCTCTCTGTCTGGCTTATTCTGTAATAATAAGTCTCTATTAATTATTAAATAGTTATATTAAAATCTCTAAGATTACTTATAAGAATATATTTATTTCTACTTATATATACTTAGTAGAGTCTTAATATTATAAAATAGTTACTAAGTAAAATATATACTTAAGAGTTTAAAATACTATTTTTTTCTCCTCTTCTTATTAAAAACTTTTAGCCTTTTTGTCTTATTTTAGCTAGGCTGTTAAAAGAGTAGTAATTTTAAAGTATTTTATAATAAACTTCTAATAAAAGTTATAAAATTCTTAAAAAACTTAAATATTTTTAATATTTTTTAGTATTAGCTACTTAGTAATTATATAGACTTTAAAGAAGTTTATTTTTAACCTCTTTTAGGTAATAATATACCTTAAGAACTTAACTTTCTATTAGTAAAATATATTTTTTAATAGCTTAGTATATAGTTAAAAGCTTTATAGTTTATAAAGTATCTTTTTAATATTCTTAGTATACTATTCTCTAGTTTTTAAGTATATAATAATATTATCTAGGTATATAATATAGTAAGTGTTTAGTAACCTAGTAAGTACTTAGTAAATATATACTTAAAATATAGCTAAGATATTAGTTAATCTAAATAGTATAATAGTATATTTAAAGTGATTATATCTTATATAAAATATAGTTTTCTACTAGTTATCTAGCTTAATTTAAATATAGTAATATATATTATAAATATTAATCTTTAAGATTTATCTTATCTTAAATAATTAATCTAATAGATTGCTAATTAATAGTAATAAATAATAGTTTCTTACTATAATAGTATTAAGACTTATATAGTCTATATAAATTTAGATTTTTTTATTTTCTTTTAGTATAAAAAGAATAAATATACTAGCTTTACTTATAAAATATCTAATCTAATTGTTTACTATATTCTTAGTAATATATTTATAAATAACTTAAGCTTACTTCTTATTAGTAAGATAAGTTTATCTTAGTAAAAGTTTTCTCTTTAGTTATAAGTTAATTAAGTGTTTTACCCCTTTTAGTAGTAGTAGAGTTTTTAATACTTTCTTACTAAAAGTTTCTCTTTCTAACTCTAGTTTAGCTAGTAAGATATTATCTTTTTATTTCTTTAAATCCTCTCTTAGAATAAGTATTAACTGCTTATTTAGTAATAGTATACTATTAATATATATAATAAATACCTTTTTATTATTTTTTACTAAGCTTTTTATAAAGAATATAAAGTTTTAGACTAAAATAAGTTTATAAGTCTATATATATATTTAGGTGTTAATTATAATACCTTCTTCTTTTATCACTTAAGTAAATAAAAGTAAGTTATTAGCCTCTTTTAGGTATTATACTTTTATAAATAGCTTTCTTACTTTCTTAGGGAACTCTTAGTAATTTAGTAGAAAGAAGATTAGCTAGTAAGCTAGTAAGAGAAGAGTTATTATCTTATTAAAGCTAGCTAGGTTTAGTACCTTTTAATTTAGATTAGACTTAAGATCTAACTTTTATACTAGTTATTAGCTAATAAGGTTAACTTATATATAAGTGTTTATATTTATCTTAACTTTTTCTTTAGTAAACACTTATATAATAAGTATCTTATCTTATATAATTACTTTAATTAGCACTAGCTTAGGTTTTAATATAAGAGGTATAGTAATTATTTTTATACCTACTTATTTTCTAATAAGTTAATATTCTTAGGATAAGCTATAATAGCTTATATAGTAGTTATATTTTTAGTAGTCTTTTTTTTATTTAACTATCTTATAGTTCTTTAAGGTATCTTATAACTAGAAGTATAGTATTCTTTTTTATTATAATTATAGCAGGTAATCCCTCTAAGAAACTAACTTAATAAGTAGTTATCTACTACTTATTATCTATTATTACTAGCTAGCTAGAGTTTTTTATTAGTTAACTTATTAGTATTTTAAGTTCTTAACTTACTTAGAGGGTAAGTCTAATAGTTTATTATTTAGGTCTTTTATAAACTCTCTTAAGTGTTAGTAACACTACTCCTCTTCTAGCTATTACTTCTTAAGTAGTTATTACTTTTAAGGTGTTACTATTACTATTAAGCTTTCTAAGCTAGCTCTTTTACTTTTAGAATATCTATAGTTTATAATAGTATTAGTATACTAAGATCTTATCTTTCTTAGGCTTTTTAGTGCTAAAAGAGTTATAAATTAATCTCTATATATTAAAATAGTCTATTAGTAACTACTTTATATCTTATTAGAGATAGATAAGGTTTTCCTATAGTTTAATTACTTATTATTTTAGATTTATATATAGTCTTCTTATAAAGTTTATAAAGTCTAACTATAAGAGGTCTTATATAGTACTTAAGTAGTCTTTTTATTTTATTTATAAGATTTTAAAAAGATAAGTAATTAACTAGAGTATTTTCTAGTAATATATTATAAACTTTTATATATTATTTACTAACTATATAATATAAATCTAATTATTAATTTATATATTTATTATATCTTTCTTAAGAGACTTATAAGAGTATTAAGATAGTTTTTTATACTCTTTTAGCTTATTACTACTAGATTTTATAGCTAGCTTTTTAAGTAGCTATTTCTAGAATTAATAATCTTTCTCTTATATTTTATAGTCCTTTTCTTATTAAGATACTATTATTAAGACTAATTTCTAAAAGGTTAAAATATCTTTCTTAAGGCTAATTACTAAGTAATAGTATTTTAAGAAAGTTCTTAATTAGGATTATTATGTTATATATAATTAGAATTATATAAATAATTAGTTCTTATTATTATTATATATATCTAATATTAGGGTTTCTCTCTTATTAAGATTATAATTCTTATAAGTAGTCTTTAAGTCCTCTCTTAGCACTTATTATAACTTAGCTTTATATAAGAGAAAGAGTATTCTTTCTAGTGATACCTCTTAGCCTAGTATAAGATTTAGTATAAGAGGTATTTCCTAAGAGAGTCTCTCCTCTATAAGAAGGGTATTAATTAGATTAATCTTTTTCTCTACCTAATTAGTAGGTATAAGTTTATTTATTATTATTAATAGTTATCTTATACTTATTATATACTTACTACACTTTATAAGAGATCTTATATAACCTCTTATTTTATATTATATACTAATAATCTAGATAAGATATAAAAGTAGAAGGATTATAAGAGTTAGTCTTACTAAGGTGTATATATAAAGATTATAAAGGTAAGTATTAGTATATTATAAAGCTTCTACTTAATAAGTATTTAGTAAGTGCTTATCTAGTATTCTTAAAGGGGCTACTAGCCTACTATTTAGGCAAGCCCTAAGGTTAAGCCCTAAAGGCTTATATTAGGTGTTAATAGTGTTAGTGCTAACTATTATATCTAGTAGTATTTTTAGCAGCTACTATTTTAATTAAATATAACTAGAGACTTATAAAGATAAATAAATAGATGTCTTTTCAAGTGATATAGGACTTGCTAATAAGTAATAGTGTATAATACTTTGTGTTTTTATATGTCTTTTAAACTAAGCAGTTTTAGAGGCTGTTAAAGACCCGATCTTATAACTCTGTGCGCTGCCTAGTAGCAGGCGATGTTTTACAAAGTGATTACTTAGTATTTCCGTTTACCTAGTGACGTTTTAAGGTTAAAAATACTGGGCACAACATGCTTAGCGTGAAGTGAGGCACAATAAGCCTGATTTAAAGTCGAATTCTAACACTTTAATGACCATCTTTGAGCCTCCCGACAACCCGGCGTGTCATGTCACAAACTCGAAGACATAACCTGCATAGAACTTCGAGTAAGGTTTGTAATGTCAATGCTCTTACAAGTCAAACTGACGACTTAGCACGTCACGACGGAGTGGTCCTTAGTTCGGCTTGTCCATGGTAGGCACCCCGGGCATCTCGTCAGCCTCGGTGTGCGAATTCATAGGTAGAGAGTCAGAAGTACTGACCGCCGAGACTCAAACGGCCAGCACAGCTATATTTTCTGTTAGTGTCGTGAGATCTGAAGGTATTGCTGACACGTAACCAGACTAAGCTTTATCAAACTCCTTATCCGCAAGGACAGAACCAGTAGGATTGGCTTCTAGAGATACCCACACAACGTTGGCTGACGAAACCAAGAGGCCAATTAGTAGTATATCGACTGAACACAAGTACCGCTAGTATATCAACTAACTCGCGGGTTTTTCCCGTGCAATCTGATCCATATAATAGTCATCTAAACAGCTAAGCACTGCATACCGGAGTGCGCTCTGGGGAAAAGCCCCGAGTATTATACTCAACCGCGACTTCTATTCATTCAAGCTGACGCTTACAAGTCAAGCTGCGTACATTTAGCTCCTCCCTCGCTTACTGTTAGCTCCGATTGAGTCATGACTGCCCCATCCGTCATCAGTGTATGCTTGAGATCCTTCCATCGAACTGTTGAGACCACCAACGCCGTAGCTCGCTCTCCTTTGTAAATTTAATCTAAGACTTTACAAATCAATGAAGGGTTGGGAGCGAGACCCAGTTGATGCCCAGTTGGTGGTTAGCTTCTTTCGGCAACTCCGTAAGTGTCCTCTTATCGAAGATAATTTCCACTAAGATGGCATTTCAAATGGTCGCAGTGGACAAGAATGGGATTAATCTGCGGTTGACGCTTGGACTATGGGTTAAATGCAGATCGTGGAGCCAGCAATCTAGGGTTAGGCACACAAACAAGAATCTTACACAAGTGACACCCTGACAAAGTCGGGTTGGCAAAGTTCAGGTCTAGGCATGCTAGGGTAGAACCCTTGGCTTGTGCCTAAAGGCCCAGCTGTCGCAAAGCCGGAGACCCATCTGTAATTGCCAGGATTCATTCTCTCTACATCCAGCAAACGCCAGGTACATTCTACCGGCTACTGCATGATATGAATATTTCGGCATCGCCCTACTAAGCCCTCGAAGCTTGTCTTTCCTCTGTACGATCCTTAACGTATATTCTCTAACCTCATCGGAAGGCTCTGTGCTTCCTTCCCTCAAATCCCAATCATTCTAGTGTAAGCTTAAGCTGAGTTGCAGGCTTCACCATGGAACTTGACCCCTTCTTCTTCGGGATCTTCGTGGGGGTCTTCGTTTTCACACTCATCACTGTCCTTAAGCAGACTTGCGACGTTTGGCGACGCTCTCATAGCTTTCTTCATCCATACCTTATCATGATATGGTGCGAGCTGATCGTGAACCTCGTCTTCGCAATTATCACATTCCTGTACTTGAGTAAAATGATCAATATGAGTCTTCCTTTTTTGATATCAACCGGTAAGAGCTTTATTTTCTCTTGGAGCTTCATGTTTGCTTGCTTTTTAGCCAAAACTAACTCAACTCAGTCACACTGTGGGCAATTCAAACCCAGCTTCTCTCGCAATCATCGTAGATCGCGTCGCTTTGATGATGATCAACGGGAAAAGAGCTAGAACGCTCAAGTTGGGCCATTTTCTCGTCATTGGTTGCGTCAACATCGTGGTCTATGCAATTTGGATACCTGCGCACCTGCCTACCCCCAGTCACTTCCTATCCAGAACTTGAGGTTTGAACAGGCTGAGAAGTCTTTTCTCTTGACTGTGGACCTAGGACTGAATCTCTACTTTCTCTACACGGTACGGCATAATCTGCTCAAATACGGGTTAGATAAGTATTAGCCCTTATTCAACTTCAATGCAGCAATCGTGTGCCTTGCGGCCACGATGGATATCTTGCTTCTTAGATTGATAAGTCTTCCCAACCCATACGTGTGAGTCTTGTACATATAATGATCCATCTTCAAATTCTCTGCGTTTACTAACCAACACTAGATATGCCCAGTTCTCGCTTCTCGCCTACGTTGTCAAACTCCACATCGAGCTCACGATGGCCGTCACCATGTCCAAAGTCGCCTACAAGGGTTCTTCTTCACATGATAGAGGCGTCGCACTTGGAAGCTCTGTGAGACTTGATCCTATATACCTGTCTTCTCATGTCAGCATCTCTAGCAGTCCCGGCGGAAGACAGCCAAATTGTGGATACCCAGGGCCGCACGGCGCAGAAACTGAGCATCGCCGAGAAAGCATTGGCTCTGAGACAAATCTAGTAGCACAGACTGGCGATCATGGCATTACGAAGACAGTGACAACTGTTACAGCTAGTGAGGCGCGAGCAAAGAAGGATGAGGACGGGACGAGTGGTAGCGATGGCAACGATAGCAATAACAGCCGTGATTGAGGCCAGCGGGACACGCCTTTGTGAACCACCGGGGCTCGTGTTATGTAATGAATATCCAAACTTTTACCAGATTTATTAGCCAATCTGAATATTCGGACGCTTAGAAGGCCTTTTGTTGAGCTTTGTATCCTATTCTGGCCTAGCTAGTCTCTGGTCTCTAAGGACTAGTTTCACTAAGCGCGGCTTTTTAAAAGACCGTTCTAGGAACATCCTTTCCTAGTCTACCGTCAAATGTGCCACTGTTCATGGTCTACTTGAGTCTTGGAAACAGATCTGTTGCGCCTTTCCATGTGACCTGGTCCAAAACATCATCTGAACCGACGGTGTAGTCTTGCAAGGACTGGGTGAAATGAACAATAGCAGGCCGCGGCGCATTGGGAAAATCGCTTCCAAAGAGAACGTGTCCAGGCTTCGCAAACTCGAACAAGGCTTTCAGCGTGACCGGGTTAGAAGACAAAGCCGTGTCGAAGTAGAACTCTTGCGCCTCGGCGATAATCTCCTCACGAGTCAGCTTGAACCCGTTTGGCATACAAGGAAGCATGGTGGCGGCGCGGTGGACCAGGTATGGAAGAGTGCCGCCGGCGTGTGAGAGGATGATCCGGCATCCACTATGTTGCTGAAGCCTGCCGCTGGTTATGAGGTCTATGGCTGTTCGACCCGTTTCGTGCGGGTAGTCGAACATGGGTAGTGGCAAATAGTTGTTGATCAAGCCAGTATCAGTTGGATAGGTTGGATGCACAAACACCACAGCCTTGCGATGGCTGAGTTCCTTCCAAACCGGTTCGAAGGCATCGTGGCCGAGATAATTTGGACCCTCGCCATATCGCGTGAAGAGTGTGACGCCGTCGGCGTGAAGGACATCCAAAGCATAGCGGATCTCCTCTATGACGGCAGTGGTATCAAACAACGACGGCACAGACGCGAAGAAGCCGTACTCAGATGGTTGAGAGTCCCTGATCTTGGCCACGTACTCGTTGCATTCTCGAGCCAGCTTGGCTGCTGCTGCCGTCTCCGTCTTGATGACTGGTCCGGGTGCAGTGACTGAAAGGATGGCAGTTGTCACGCCAATCTCCTGACATATGCTGCGGTCTAGGTCGAGGGTCCAATCAGGAATAAACCATCCAGACGGATCACCTCCTGCCTCCTCTAAAGCTGTGAATATGTTAGTTGGTTGCTAGAAATCGTGACCCAGGTAAAAACTACCTTGGCGCATCACTGGCGGGTAGATATGGTGGTGTACGTCGATCTTGGCCATGGTGACTTGGGTTTTAGACATGCACGCATCAAAGGGCGGATTGAAAGTACGAGGTTATCTTTGAAGAAGACTGAGCCAGAGTTAAACACTCGGTGATGGCGGAAGGAAGAGTACGGAAATAGGCCAAGCTCAGTTAACCCCGACTTATGCAGTATATTTATCATGTGATGGATGACTATGATGTGACATGATCATTTTAAGCCAGTCTATGTCATAGTTGGCTTTATTCTGGTCCGGCAATTGGCTGGTATGGACTCCATGATGCCGAGATGCCGACATAGGCTGCGATCCTCCTGACTAAGATGACCATCAGCAAATGCTAAAGTAAGCAGATACAAGTAGGTTACAGTGGTTTACCTACAAGATGACGTGTAATGGTTGGCGCTACTCAAGCAGTCTCCGCGATCGGTGAAGACAGTTCCCAGACAGTCTCAAACCGGCCCTGGTCATCTCTCTCAGCCATGAACATCAGCTCCATCTTCTGCTCTGGGCCGTCGCCGATAATCAACGTGCAGGTAAGTCTGGCCGCGATTTTGCTTCCTTCCTGGACTAGAAAGTCCACAGGCGCCACCCACTTGCGGCATATGGTGCGGAAGTTGGTGACCTTTTGAACGGCGCCTTCGAAATCTGTCCGACCCCCGCCGGCTTGGAGGCGTAGATATCCGGGGCTCATAGTGCGCTCGCAGAATTCCCGGGCCTCGCTTGGGTCTCCGATAAATGCTCCGTTTAGCCACTCTTCGAACTGTTCTGGCGTTATCTGGGGTGAACCCATTATGTTGGTGATCGGCAAGGTAACGACAAATAAACCTGGAGATTGAAGCTCAATATTGGATGCTGTAAAATGCCAGCAGCTTGCCAGTATTTATGATGCCAGTGATAGTAATGTTGTTTCTTCACGGCGGAGCCGAGTATATGTAGTGTGTCGAGGCGCATTACAAACTCACTACGAGTCTGCCTTGCAAAGAGTGGGTAGTTATTAGCTTCCTTCCTTTTGCTTACGGAAAATGAGGCGGTGTAATGCTAGTTAAATGCCGCACCCGATTAAGATATTTAATATAGTGTGTAGATATATTGTAAGCGCTAAGCATCCTGGCTTGCTTACGCGGCTGATAAACGACTTAGCACTACCAGGTAGCGTACAGTCGCGAGCAAAATCCCCTTCTTGTTGCTCCGACACTCTTTTTCGTTCATTCACCGGAGGTACTTCGCAGTACCTCATCGTGCTCCTCCGGCCGGAAATGGCTGCATTTTTACTAGCCGAAACGAGGCTTTTGCTAAAAACGGTTTGACTATGTAAGTAGCTTCTCGTACCGCGGGGTAAGTGGGCCAGGTGGGGTGGGTGTGATACATGTTATGGTGCGCTGAGGTATGGATATAATATGTGACTTGATTGACTACATCTAGGGGCAAGACCTGGTCTTTTATGTAAGACTGAGGACCCCTAGCAGATATGCTAGGACTAGGTAAACACACCCTAATCTAGCCTATTTAGATATCCCTAGAAGCAGGTAGAAATAAGGCTTAATATAGAGATAAAGAAAGGTATTATAAGGTAAGGTTATTCAGAGTAGCTTTTCTGTATAGTAACTATAGTGCTTAATACACCCCCTCAGGTTATAACCTGTAGTAAATATAAGATATATTAATCTACACCTAAATTAATAAAGGCGCTAAGTACTCTAGACCTAACCTGTATGAAAATAAGAAAAAGTAAGAGGAGTTATATTCTTATTAATTATAAGGCTAATTATTAAAAATAAGGTGATTAAAGATTACTATTATAATAGCTAAATTTCTAAGATGTTAATAATTAAGGTAAATTATTATAAAAATATAAAGATTCTATAAGAAAAATATAAAATATTCTAAACCTAGAGGGAAAGAAAAGTAAGATAAGTAATTATTATAGTAATACTTAGTGAGAAGTCTTTTAGTTTTCTATAGATTAATATAAGATTTTTGTTAGAGAGAGATCTTATTCTAAGGATTATAATAGTAAAATTATATCCTAAATTAGTTAAGAAATAAAAATATTAAGACTCTTAATATATTAGTAGATTATTTAGCACTCTTAGGTACTACCTCTAACTAAGTATTAAGAGGCTTTAAGCACTCTGTTAAGCTAACTTAGTTCTTAAAACAAAAGAATTTCTCGCCTATAAGGGCTTTAGTAAAACTATTAGCAGCTATTTTAGCTATAGGGATTTATTATAGCTAGATTATACTCTTTATAACCTCTTAGTAAAGCTAATAATAATATATATTAATATAATAAAGCTTTATAATTAACTTAACTATATCTTCTATTAATAGATATAAAGTCTGCCTATTATTATATTAAATAATAGAGATTTCTCTCCTAAAAGAGAGCTAGATCTTATTATAAAGTTATTTAAAAGCTATAACTTTTTTAGCTGCTTAGGATAAGACTAGAAGTTTAGCCTTAGTTAAGAAGGTTATAATAGTATTCTGCTTACTAGACTTATAAAAAATAAGGCCTCTAAATATTATAACTGTAAATCCTTATATACTATAGTAAGTTAAGGTGTTATTACTATATAAGGTATTAGAAAAACACTAAAGAGAGTTATTAGAAGCGGAAAATTAGATGCTAATAAACCTTAAGTTATAAAGGTACTTAATACACTTTCTAGCCTGTTAAATATAAAGATCTAATAGGTTAAGAAGGAATTAGGCTAGCTTAAAAGCTAAAAAGGTAGTATCAGCTTAGGTAATTATTATAAGATACTAAATTAAGCTGATAAGAGATTAATAAAGCTTTACTTTTTTAAGTGTTACTATACTGTTATAAGATAGTAATTTAGGTCTAGCTATAAGGTGTTTTTTTTGCTTTTAATTAGGGTTATTATAGCTGTATTTATAAGCTATTTTCTTAATATATAAGTCTTAATAGAGCTATACCTTACTTATAGCCTAATCTTAGGTGATCTTAATACCTAGAAACCACTTAAGGTCACCTAGATTCTTAACCTTATAGGCCTTCTTTAGGGATTACTATAGGGCCTTATATTCCTCTTTAAATTCCTTATAAAACAGAAACACTAGGTTATTAATATAAAAGAAAAGAAGGATCCTACTATTAAATATAATACAGGGCTTCTTAAAGATAATTTTAAAGCCTAGGCTAATAAAGAAGCTAGTAAGTTTCTTATACTATAAAACTAGTAATCTTTAGAGCTTATATAAAGCTCTTATAACCTTCTAAAGGTTATCTTTTTAGGCAGGGTTTATCTGCTTTTTTAAGGTTCTTAAGATATTATAGTAGATAATTTCTTCTTTAGGAAGTACCTAGTTTAAGAATATTATAATAAAGTTAAATTAGTATACCTTAAGGTTAAAATAGCATATAATAGCTATTAGGAAGTAAAAAGCCCTAACTGCTAATATTATAACATAAGTAGAGAGGTTATTTTCAGCCTAAAGATTACTATATACTACTAACCTTATCTTATACCTTAAAAGATACTCTTCTTTATTAAACTTATAGTTAAAAACTTAATATAGCAGGATAATCTAAGTGTCTTTAGAGATATCTTTTCGCTTAATAGTAGTAATAACTTTCCTCTTTTAAATACTATTAACCTTAATATTTATAGCTACTTTCTAGTTAGACTAATTATCCTTTTAAAGGGCAGCTTTAATTAATCTTAATAGAGGTTAAAGCGTATTATAGTGTTAGCAAATATATGTTTTAAGAGTAGTATTAATTATAGCTATAAATAGAAATATTAATTAATTAGGTAATAAGAGAGCTATATTTAAAAAGGCTTTAATATTTATTTAATTAATATTATAACTATCTATAGGTATAATTAGGCTTAATTTCTGCGACTATAATAGTATTAATTGCTAAGTGTTATAAAGGGGTGAAACAGCTGTTCCCTAAGAGGTAGAGATTATTAGGTTAGCTATACTAATCTCTAGAATTAATATTAGGGTTAAGTAATTAAAAAGTCTGTTAATCACTAAGTTATATTCTAGTATGGTTTTAATATCTTTTATAATTATTTAAACTTCTTAGATAGTCTTTAAGGTCTTAAGTATCTTATTATTTAGAAATAAAAGAGATTTGTTAAAGAAAATATAAGATATAGTCACTTATAATATATAAGATAGAGTTAGAACTTATATTAAGTACTAGGTTAAGAAGATATACTTAGCGAGGTAGCTAATATAAGTATATAACTATAACTTTTTTCTTATATCTTATAATTTCTCTCTAGTTAGAGGAAATACTTTGTAGCTAAAGGTCTTTAGGTAGGCTAAATCTAGTCTACAGTCCTTAGAGAGATGCTTCTATATAGCCACATTCTCACAGAGCTATAGGTATAGCATTTTAAGAGGCGATTTCCAGTTATTAACCTCCCTAGGCGTGTAATTAAGCAGATAGGCCCTAGCCTTAGCTGTAGCAGTCTAGAGGTTTTTAAGAAAGCCGGCCTAGGCAAGCAGCATCTTAATTTTCTGCCCTAGGATATACTCTAACTTCTTAGCATGCCTGTTCTAATACTAGTAGCTAAGAGCTAAAAAGCAGATTATAATACCTCTTCTAGTAATCTTAGTAGAGTCTTTTATTATCTTAACAGCTAACTTATTATTAGACATAATAATAATAACCTTAATATTAAATTAGGCCTTAATAAGAGCTATTAGCAGCTAAAGGTAGTCTAGGATCTTATCTTTTATCCTAATATAGTAGGGGAACCTTATACTAGTGTGATAGTAAGAGAATAAGATAATATATTAGCACCTATTATAGCTAGTTAGGTAATACTAAAGGTTAAAAGTTAGAACCTTTAGAGGGGCATAAAAGAGGTTATTAGTACTAAGCTTATATAAGATCACTCTTTTCGTCTTAAAAAAGGCGTAAATTTCACAGTCTTAAGTCTTAAGGGTAGTTATTTTAGCCTTTATTATATGCCTTATAATCTTTATTATAACCTTAAGTCTTAGATAACCTAGCTTAATATGCTAGAGCTTCTTAGCACTCTCTATAAAAGGTAGAGAGCAGTATAAGCTGACAGTAAAGATAGTAGCTTTCTTTATAATAACCTTCTTAAAGACTAGACAGAAAAGCCCCTTATAGATCTCTATAAGGCTAAGAAGGTGCCTAAAGCTCTTTTGCCTAAGCTCTAAGGTGTTAAATCACTAGTAGATTCTCTTATCCCTAAGTAATATAGTTGCTATTATGCTAGTAGGAAAAGAAGAGTTATAGTAGGCATCTAAGAGGGTTAATTTATAACTTAGGAGATTAGGAACTATAGTGCTAATACCTTATATACAGCATATTTTATATAGTAATAAGTAAATTACTATAACAGCTAGATTAAAGCTGTTAGGAAAGTAAGAAAGGTTATTAAAAAGGTAGATTAAGATACTAGAGTTAAGAATAATACTATCTCTTATAAATTAGCCCCTAGTGTTATTAACTAAGGCTAAAAGAGTTATAATAGTTATAACTATTACTAGCTTTTCTAGCTTTTTATAGTTATTTTCCTTCTTCTAAGTAGTAATATTATATTCTGTCTTAGGGTCTAAGGTGATCTTATTATTAATAGAGGATTTAATAATCTGATTTATTTGAAATTTTAAGAGATTATATATCTTACCTAAGAGAATATAAAAACAAGAGGACTAATAATTTAGAGCTGATTTAAAAATATAATAAAAGCTATAATAGTTATATAAAGACTTATCTTAATCTTTCTCAGATTATAAGGCTAACTTTAAGCCTTACTAGGAATTAAATGTTTTAGTTTTACTACCTTTCTAATTAGCTGCTTTTTTACTATCTTTAGCAGCAGTTATATTAAGTGTTAAAAGTGTCTTTAAGCTCTTTTCACCTCTAAATATAATAGTAAAAACCCCCTTTTTAGAGAGCTTAGAATCTAAAGACTTTAATTCTCTTATAATCCTAAATTGCTTTACTACCTTTAAGAGAGAAGGCAGGCTTTATTACCTTTCTTAAGAGTTAATAAGCTTTAAGTACTACTTGTTCTAAAAGACCTTATTAATTTTAGCAATTATAGCTAAAAAGTCTTTAAGGCTAGCTAAAAGCTTATCTTACTAGAGCCTAAATTTAGCATATATTATATGCTAGTATAAGAATTTAATAGACTAAGCTATAAGATTAATCTTATTAAGCTTTAGAGATTAGATTATCTTATACTTAAAAACTAAATATTTCTCTTCTTTTTATAGAGCTAGCTTAACAGCTAGTCTAAGCTACACTAGGTGTTTATAAGCGTTATAGCATATAAAAGTCTAACTCTTATAGTAAGAGCTTAAAGACTTAATAATAAAGGTATTAATATTTATAACTATCTTATAAGCATACTAGAATTTTATAACTTTAAAAGCATATTACTAAGACTAAAAGGCTCTTTTCTTAATAAAGTTATTATAAGCTACTAAGCTTAGAAGGGCAGAAGAGACTTAAATTACCTTATAGTAAGAGTCTTTCTTATTATTATTATTATTACTATCTTTATTATTTTCTTCCTCTATAAATTCTAGAGGTTCTTAGGCTAGCTAGTATAATATATAGAGGGCTAAGATAAAAAAACAGGCTGTCTAAGATAATATTAGGGCTAGTAGAGAGGATAAAAGTGATAAAAGGGATAGAAGGTCTAGTTAGACTGCTAAGTTAGTCCCTAAAGCGGTCTAGAGGCCTAAAATAATAATCCTCACAGGTAAGACTACAATCAGGATTACTAGTGCTCTCAGTTTAATAAACACCTTATAGCTATCTAGGTTAATATACTTCTAAATTATACGATTAAGCTGTTTCTTAGATATACTTATACCACTTAATCTAGTCTAGAGGCTCTTAAAGCTTATACACTTTATTATTTAAAATAAGCTTATTAGATATAATAAAAAATAAGATAATAATCTAAACTTAAGAGTTAGACAGGTTATTAATCTAAGGTGGTAAATAGGTAGTTTTTAGAGATAAATAATAAATCTAGTAAAAATAATAGGAGAAATTAAATTAGATAGTAAAATCTATAGAAAATTAAAGATTAGATTAATTAGAGAAATAACTCTTATATTTAAGAAATTATAAGTATAAGTGTAAGTAAAGTGGAAGCGTACTATATAGAGGAAATTAAGAGAAGTTATACTCTTATATTAATTTTAGTGCTAACTTTAAGATAATATCTCACTACTAATTAAGCCTTCTAGTAGTTAAGGCTAGAATTAATAGAAGTATAAGGCTTTAATTAACTTATAATTTTAAAGGCTTAATAAAGAAATAAACAAAAGAGTGCTATCTAGGCTTATAACTAATATATATTATAGTACGCTAAGGTATAAATATAATATATAACTTAATTAACTATATCTAGAGGTAAGACCTGGTCTTTTATATAAGACTAGGGACTCTTAGTAGATATACTAGGACTAGGTAAACACACCCTAATTTAGCCTATTTAGATATCCCTAGAAGCAGGTAGAAACAGGGCTTAATATAGAGATAAAAAAAGGTATTATAAGGTAAGGTTATTTAGAGTAGCTTTTCTATATAGTGACTATAGCGCTTAACAGGGTGAGGTTAGTTATTATAATACAATCTAAATTTCATAATATACACGTTTTAGGGTTAGATATATAAGAGGTGTTTAGTTAGGGTTACCTTATACTATATTCTTAGCTGTATACAAATCCAGAGTGTTACTAGCTACTATTATACACTATTAGTTACTATATTAAGACATTTATAAAATCTGAGATTATATACTACACGGATACAGTTCCTTTACTGTCTAAGCTGGACTTTTCTTTATTTTAATTTTCTTTCTCTTTAATAAAGCTAGTAATAAAAAGTTGTAGGAAAGTCAGCATAACTGTTTATATAATCTTATGTGCTCTTACATAATAAAATAGAAGGACACGTGTTTTTTTCCTTAGGCAGGCTTATAAGAATATTAAAAGCAGGACTGTTATTATTGCTACTACTAGCTGTTATATAACAAACTATTAGAATAGCTGGTTCTATTAATAAGTGGGCTAATAACAATTTAAGTGAATTACAGGCTATAAACTCTGTGTTTTCTGATAGCGAGGAGTCTACTATATTATCTAGAAGCCTGCTAAGGCTGGCTAGAAGCGTACTTCTTTTTATGCTGTATACTAACTAGAAGCCAGAACTAATATATAACTACTAGCCCCCGATCTATATATGCTATACCCTAGACTAGACGCTTTTGGTTAATAACAGGTAGAGGTCAGGAGAAACAGAGCTAGGTATTGTGATCTCCCCCTAAAAGTTCTGGAAATACGTGCTCTAACCAAAGTTGCAAGCTGCCCTTAAGAACCTGCCCAGAGCATGCACAGAGACCTAGACAAGGCTTATTCTGTCTGTTACCGACAAGAAGACGAAGAAAATAACCAGGTGATTTCCGAAGCTAGAAATAAAGTGGGCAGAGGTGGCAAAACACCTCTAAGAATGGAGTCGTTTCTTGCTTGATGGTAAGAAACTTACTATTAAGGCTACGTTTTATTTCTCTGAGGAAAGCAGCAAGAAAGTCCCTGCGGCCAAAAGAGCAACTGCCACTCAGCTCGCCGAGAGGGGCTCCCGGGTCGAAGCTGAAATTGCCGTTCTCAGACGAGCCGAATGCTGGCGGAGAGTATACGCGCTCATGTGTTGCCCCGGGGAGCCATACACTAAGGGACCCTATTGCTGGCAGAACGAAGGGAAGCACTACAGATTGATATCACACCATTTGAAGATGCTTATCGACCGAGTGTAACAAGAGCACGACCTGAAGACGCACAATAACGTTCTAGACGACTTTTATAGGCAATTATAAGCGGAGGAGCAAGAAAGAACAAGTCAGCAGTAGCATAAGCGTAGGCGACAGAATCCAGATGAACCTCTAGCTAACCTCCCACCTATTTATATTCACACTGGAAACACAGATATAACTCTTAGCGACCCTGCTACCCTGGAAATAGTATTCCTGATAACACCGCTCCTAGATAATCGTATATATAGGTAAGATACGCTTAATGCCTATAGAGTATAGTAATGCTCTCAGGTGGATACAGACTAGAAGAGCTTTTACGACTTGGTTTAAGGACTGATAGCAGAGAATTATATTAATCTTAAGATTATTTATGCTAACTGTGGGGCGATATATAGCTTTTATAAGAAAAATAGGGCGCTAAAAGGTATAGTATAGTATTATATTAGTAATATTAAACTATTTCTAAAATAACACGGTATATTAGAGGGTATAGCAAGCCTGCTGTAAACACAGGAGAATATTTAATAGTATTTAATTCAGTTTAGGTTTGTCTTTAATTGTAATTAGTGTGTTTCTAAAGTGACCTCTTACGCTCTTATAACAGTCTCTTATAATCTTAATAGACTTTTTAATAAAAAACTTAAAGTCGTGCTAAACAAGTTTCTAGTCGTCTTACAACTAAGACCTTATATAAGTCTTAAGCTTGCTAAAGTGCTTTTTAATAGGATTAAGGTTAGGTAAATATAGTGACTAGCAAATATAAACTATACTAGTATTTATAATTATTTGCGTGATTCTATCTAATTTGTGAAATAAGATATTATTTATAATTAAAACTAATCTTAGTTTTAGCTACCTACTATAGTATTATAGTAGATTTTTAAGAAACCTCTTAAAGACCTAGGTATTAGTAGTGCTCTTATATAGCTTACAGTATAAGACACTATCTTACGTGTATACAGAGATAATTTACACCTTATTACCTTAGTGAAACCTTTTAATTTATACTAGTGTGATACCTTTAGGGGTGTAGCTGCGCTTAAGTATAATATCACCTTAATTATAACCACTTTTATTAATAAAAATCATCTGGTATAAAGGATATTAGGACTGCTTATAAAGGTACTTGTCTTACAGATCTTAATTACACTTTTTTGCTATATTCTAAGTTACCTTCTTATACTATTTAGCTATCTTTAAGGTTTTACTAATAGTAAAACATAAGATATTAATACTAAACTCTCTATAGAGAAAGCCCGCTATATGCTCTTAGGACATGTAAGAGTACTTAGTAAGGTGCCCCTATAGAGCTATCTATATATTTACTGTTACTATTCTTTTTTAGCCGGCCTTTTTGTGTAAGGTGTTAATAGTTCTAAATTAAAAGATGTTAAATTGCGTGTGGGTAACTGTCCGCAGTGTGTATTTAATAAGCTTAGTAACATTCTTATCTTTAATATTTTTATTTTTATCTTACAGCTTAGTAAGAAGTATAGTTTACAGCTAACTATGCTAAAAAGCAGACAGGTTAGAGGCTATAATAATTAAAAGATAATATATTACTACTGTGTTAGAAATATATTACCTGCTGTAGATATTAAAAAGCAGCAGAATATTTTTCTTACACTAAGATTAGTTACCTAAGGAGCTTATACCTTAGATAAGATATAGTCTAAGGTGAATTAGCTATCTGTGAATAGTAACAAATAGAGCGCTCTTTTATAGTCTTTATATAAAAATTACTTAGATAACTCTATTATATAGAAGCTAGCTCGCTTTAAGAGAAAGCTAGTGTTAATTAAAAAGTTACTATTATATATTCTAAATCTACACCTAATCGCAGTCTTATCTTATATAACTACCCCACACAATTATAGCCCTCTTATAATACAGCCTAAAGCGTTTATAAACATCCTATCTGCCTTCTTAATAGTACTAACTAGACTAGTTTATAAGCGCGCTTATTCTAGCTATTATAAAGCGCTAAGTAGTGCTGCTAGTGTTATTACTATTATTAAACTGTTAGCAAAAGTTGCTTTACTTTATGTTTAATATTTTAAAGGTGTTAAGAACGCTAAAGATAATATTAATTAACTGTTATAAGAAATTATCAGCCTGCAGACTATCTTAACAGATATTATAAAGCTGCTTAATAGCTCTAGCAGTATAAGGCTTAAGAGCGCCTAAAAGCTAAGCTTTACTGTTAAGAACAGCTTAGCAAAACTGTAAAAGATTAAATAAGAACTTCACCTAAGTAAGACATGTAAGATAATAAGCCGCCTTTAACTTAGCGATCTTAAGTGGCCTTTTAGCAGTAAAGATATAAAAAAGACAGTTAAGAGTCTCACTTATTACACTAAGTTAATATTATTAGCACTGTAAATTAATTAGATGTAGGTGGCGACTTGTTAGCACTAGTGAGCTTACAGGCTAATAAATATATTAACTAGTATAATAATTCTTAACTTTAAACTAAGAACCCTACTTAACTAACTTCTTATTACTAAAAGCGCCTCTTTTAACTTACGCGCTAAAGAGTATAACCTAACCTGTTTACTAAACACTTATATTAAACTCCTTAAGTAGATATTAAAATAAGTTAACAATCTAAGCAGAAAAGTAATCTTTTAGCTTAATAGTATAGCAGGTACTAGAAAGTTAACTATCTTTTATACCTTTACTTGCTCACAGTTTAAGATAGGCTGTCTTAGTGCTAGCTTCTTTTTTAAGAGGGGAGAGTTAGACTAAGACAACTTGTCTAAGTTTATAATAATAATAGCCTGCTAGCTTTTTAAACAGGTGCTAAGTTTAGCACTAGTTATTAAAAAAGCACTTAAAGCTGATTCTGCCTTTTTATAATTAGCTGTATAAGAGTAGTTTACTTAACTTATTTTTAAGCTACTATTAAGAATAGATTAAACTGATCTTATTATTATAATTATTAACATGTTAGACAAGTGTGATAATAATAAAGTTATTAGACTTCTAATTAATCTTTTTTCTTATATATAGTTTTTATAATTATACTAGCTAAGAGTCTTTATTATAAGCAGGCTAGAGCTGCTTATACGACTAGGTTTTAATAATATTAAGAATATATATTAAGACTTTATTCTCTATAAAATACCTCTACTTATAATTAAGTATAATATATTAGTCTTTCTAAAATATAAACTAGAGATAATTTAAGATAATTATAATACTTATATAAAAAAGAAATAAAAGCTTTTATTAAAGTAGCTATCTTAGTTTAATATAAAGGCTCTTATAAATATAGCTATTTCTCTTTTTATTCTTACTATAACTACTTACTATTTTATCTCTAAGTACTAATATAATAACTCTAACTTATAGCTTAAGAAGATCCTAAAGTATAAGAGTACTAGTACTACTTCTAAACTAAATATAATATATATACTAATTCTAAACTAGCAGATTATCAGCCTGTTACTATAAGATAAAAAGGATATTATATAGAAATTTTAATATATTATTAGTATAATTATTATTATTAAAAGTTCTTTATTAATTCTAGCTCTATTATAATTACTTAGTGTTTCTTAAGCTAGTATTAAGTATAAACTAGACTAGTTTTATTCTGTCTTAAGTATTCTAATCTTACTAAAGTCTCTTATATAGTTACTATATTTATTATTCTAAGATCTTTTAGTAGATATTACAAACTGTGATAAAACCCCCCTTTAGATTAATAAGACGTAAATATATTAATAAATATTTAAAGAATACTTTTATATTATAAGTAAGCACCTCTAGTTAAATATATATAATATATAATCTTCTAGGACAGTCTAGATAGCTATTAACTATTAGAAGATTAAGATATACCTTCTATTAAAGCTTTAGTATAGTTATCTTTATTAGGTATATTATCTGTAATAAGCTAAGGTTTATACCTCTAATAGTAAAAATATCTATAATTTTCTAACTACCTACTTACTATATTAGCTAGAAGTATTAAGTCTTTTAGGGCAGGTTTTAAAGAGTTTTAGTTTTCTTTAAATATTATAAGTAGTGCCTAAGGTGTGTTAAGACTATTTTATAATAACTTAGTAAATTAGCTAATAATACTTTAGCTTAATAAGAGTAGAGAACTTCTTAATTTCCTAGATAATACTATATGTTTTATCCTTATAAATACTTTTATTATTAACTTTACACCTTTTTAAATATATAGCTTTATCCTCTCTTTCTTACTAAAAGAGAGTAAGATATAAGCTAATTTTAAAAGTATTATATCTTGCTAAGTATTCTTTTAGATAGAGCTATCTAGTAATTAAAAAGCTTATTTATAAACACTTAAGAGCTATAATAGCTAGGTTAACTTAGTAGCCTTCTTATATAACTTAGTGCTACTAGTATTAGCCTCTTATAACTATATAATCTAGGTATAGCAGCTTACTATAAGTAAGTGTATATAGATACTTAAGGGCTATAGTAGCTCTGTTAACTTAGTGGCCTTCTTATATAACTTAGTGCTACTAGTGTTAGCCTCTTATAACTGTATAATCTAGGTGTAGCAGCCTAAGATAGGTAAATATATAAATAATACTTATATTAGTGCTGCTAGCTTATAGCTCTTATTCTAACCTGGGGACTAAAAAGTCCTAACTAATATAAGAGCTTTTACTATACATACTATAGACCCTATCTAGACTATACCCACACCTAGTCTTAATAGACCTAACTATAGATCTAGCTATAGTATTAGTACTAACTCTTATTAGATTACCTAGAATAAAAAGAATCTGCTCTAGCTTCTAAAGGAGTTTCAGCTAGGATGTTTTATAGTCTCTAGGTTAACAGTCGCGATAGGGTGTAATTTAGGCAAGGTGCTACTAGTAAGCATAGTATTAGATAAGTTACTAGTGGTCTGTAAGAGTTGGGGCAGCATGCCCAACCTTTAATAGAAAGTCCTAGCTGTAAGGCTAAAAAGATTAAACAATTTGAGTAAGCTGCGTCACTTAATTGTGTCGCACAACAGATTATAAGAGAGCTCTCAGCAAGCTGTACCCTTACATAGTCTTACAGCATGTTTAACATAGTGTGTTTATCTATATTATTTTCTTATATCTTTGCTATAGAGGGTTAAAGGGGATTATAGTAATTTATACTAGTGAGATGTGTTTCTAGAATATTCTAAAAGTATCTGCTATTTAAGGCGTGAAGTCTCCGATTCTTAGCCGAAGGAGGTGACTGACATAAGTCCAATTTGAAGCCAAGTATACAGTGTGTATAAACAAGCGGTTCACACTATGTGGAGCATGTATATTCAAGAAGAGAGTTTATGATGGAGGAAGGCAATTTTGCTCGCGACTGTATCCCACAAGGTGGAATTTGTCCTCTTCCAATCCACATTTCCACTTACTGTAGAGCTTCTCTAGCATCTTTAGATCCAGAAGTCCCCTTTCCCCATGCAGCGAAAGTCACATCGTGCACCGAAACGAGAAGGATGCAAGCCGAACTCCCAGGGCCGGCAAGGAAAGAACAAGCAGCTTACTGATGGCGACTCTGGTACAGAGCTCAGGGCCCTTTACTACAAATATCTAGGTACCGAGGCCTTCTAGAGATAGCCCGGTGACGACGAAGTCTTTGGGTATGAAGATAACCTTAACGTAGCTTTCAAGGAATGTGACGGTTGTCTCATCATTGGCCACAACACCGTCTGTAGTGTAGTACTAGCCACTCGCACACGACTAGAACCTGATATATAGTATATGTGGTCAAGTGACCAATCGTCGAGAGCGTATCCTTATATTATATACAGTTAGCTAATATGATTCGAGTCACGAAGCATACTCAAGTATTCAACTCCTGGTGCCCCGGAAGCTAGGCCGGGTTCGACTCGTATTCGTTTGACGTGAATGAGCTGAATGCAGGACAGCGTTAGGACGCAACTGGTATCTTTCACATTCATGGTCGCACTGGGACATACAAAGAAGCCGAGAAAGTTGCGCATCAGTTGTTGTATGAATGGCAATTTCGTGGATCCCCAACAGAACGTCTCATGGCTGTTGCTTCAATAATCGAAATCATGGGGCAAGGTCTGCATGTCAACTCATGCTGTCTAGTTGCGCTAGTCTTTTACTGGCCTTTAGGAGATTACTGAGTTCTCGGTGTAAGATGCAGAGAGCTGACCAATCTTGCATTTCTAACATTTGCCGTATAGTAAGATTGGGAGTCAAGAAGCCCAAGACAATGGAGCAGTCTAACATACCAACCCACGTAAACCATTATCTGAAAATGCGAAGCAATCCGTTTAGACCGTTTAGCAAAGATGCTTAGCGAAGCACGCTAGATGTCTCATTCTCCTTGATCTAACGCGTCTCCAGGCCTCTACAAGATTCACTGTCCCGACTCGTTCATGGACAGAAAGTTTCTTCAACCCCCACGCATTGACGGTCTCTAAGTTGACATCAAGGCAGAGTCATTTATAAACCCATGGTTGGCGGCACTGTTAAAGTAGTCAGCGAAGCGGTCACGGTCACCGCTTTTCTCGATGTCACATGAATCGTGGACCCAAACCAGATGGGACCACATTGCTGTGACGTACCGCGGTGAGACTCGCAGACGTGTCTTGTAGCTTCCTCGTAAGCCATTCATCAGCTTCATACTTTTCTACATTTTAGTTGCCGTGGAACTAAAGTCCCTTGTTGCAGTGATCGAGCATGGCTGGGGAAGTGTGGGTCGCAGGGCACGGAGGCAATGCTTCGACCAGTCCAGAAGATCAGCGATAGCCCTATCCAGCAGCACGCGTCAGCATCTTGTTTCAGCTAGACTGCCGACCAATGAGCACAAAGTCGTTGTCATCAGCCAGCTTCATTCCTCGTCACCACTCGCCCCTATACTACCACGTAGAACTAGTTTGTGGTTTGGGGCCTTCTGGAATCCAGCTAGAGTAGATACCTACCCTGTCCCTATCTTTAAAGCGTAGAAAGCTTGAAGTGTGAAAGCGTGCTGCTTGTGAAGTGTCTAATGTAGATGAATACAAAGTCCTCAACTACAGATTGTACAAGTCAATAGATCGTAGTACGGAAGGAACAACTAACGATATGTGCAGTTAGACACTGGAGGAATGGCAACTGCTACTCGCACAGCACCTGTTCCACATCAATTGGATGAGTAACGGAGATCAAGCTTAACTATGGGGTAACACAATTAAAATGCAATATAACAGGCCTGGGACTCCATTCTGTATTAACAGCGACATCTTATCCTATGAGAGGAGTTTCCGGCTAGAAAACCTTGGAAATATCCTTGCCACCTGCAAGGATATCTCCGCATTGTTTTCGGAGCTCCACACTCGGCAATGGATCAAGTCACTAGTTGCCACGCAGCTCATTACGTACCCTCATTGTTTGACCTTCATGGAGCATCTGGTTACACACGCAATACGTGTTTATTGCAACCGTTTGATATGGGCAGGGTGATTGGGTATATATCTATATAGGGATGAATGCTTGACTCTAGAACTACCTACATCACTCACACCATCAGCACAATTCCAGTCTCCTGTGTTTCACCCGTCGCCTCTACAACTTCGTCCCTTGCATCTTCTTGAGCACCCGGTTGTTCAACGTTACAACATGGTCAACTGTTTCACCACTGCAAAGCTCGCCATTGTTGGCTTGGCTGCCTTGTCTTATGGCCACCCCGGCCACCATGAGGAGCAAGCTTTGACAGGCCTCGCCAAGCGCGAGTTTCTGTCTCAGTCACGTAGATCTCTGGATCGATGCGCTGCGCACCTCGAGAAAAGGGGCACCCTCCGGAAGGCCGAGGCTCATCGCAGAGCTCTGGTGAAGGAGCACAGAAGAAACGCAGTAAAGAATGGTACGTACAACTGGAAGCCAACGCTGTACAGTGAAAGATGGTAGCAGAAAGGGAGGTGCACAGAGTCAATACTAACTGCGGTACAAGGGAAAGTCGTTGAAGCTCGCGACACTGACACAGTGCTCAACACCGATCATCAATCCAACCTGACTGGCATCACCGTCGACAGCGCCTCGAGCGTCTTCTTTGGAAACTCCACCTGCATCCTCTCCCCCGAGGGCGAAATCGGACCATTCTGGGTCAAGGGCGAGCTCGTCCGCCAAGACATTGTCGACGGCGAACCCGGAGTCGTCAACTACATGCATGCGCAGTTCATCGACGTCAACACTTGCGAGCCCGTCCCCGAGCTCTACTGGGATGTCTGGAACTGCAACTCGACCGGCGTGTACTCTGGCGTACAAGACGACAGCAACGGCAACGGAGACGACGCCTCCAACCTCAACAAGACCGCGCTCCGCGGCATCCGGAAAACGGATGAAGACGGCGTGGCCGTGTTCAAGTCCGTGTTTCCGGGCCATTACAGCGGCCGCGCTACTCACGTACACGTCGTCGCTCACCTCAATGCCACTCTGCTTTCAAACGAGACTTTGTCGGGCGGCAGCGTCTCCCACATCGGCCAGCTCTTCTTTGACCAAGACCTCATCACCGAAGTCGAGGCCACGTACCCTTACAACACCAGCGACATCGACATCACTCTGAACTCGGCGGATCGTGTCTTTGGCATTGAGACTGCCGACAGCGACTCCGATCCGGTGTTCCAATATGTGCTGCTTGGGGACGATGTCTCGGATGGCGTTTTCTCTTGGCTTACCATCGGCGTGGACACGAGTGCTTCCTATTCGGCTAGCTATGCTGCTCTCCTGACGGCGAATGGCGGCGTTACAAGCCATGATTCCGACAGCACAGGCGATCAAAGCTCTGGAACACCTGGTGCTCCCTCTGGGACTCCGACCCCGAGCGGCTAGAAAATGTTGATTAACATTAACCGGCGCAGTAAGCTGGACGTCTTTGCAGGACCGGGAGATTCAAGGAGCAATATTTGTTTACTAGAGATGTATGTTTGCAAAGCTATTGGTTGGGGATTATGCTAGAAATTATACGGCGTCCTTTCGTTGCTAGTTCATGAACATCTGAGAGGTTGAGTATTTTCTGTGATGCTCGCTGGGCTTTTAAGACAAGAGAGCATTTTATCCTACTGGATTGCCGTAAATACTTCGGAGTGCGAATCCCCCATTTATGTATTGCAGCCTCTAATGAGCTTACCTGCCGTGTAGTAGCAAATAGCAATTAGTCTATGGAGATGAGGTAAATGAGTACAAGAGGAAAATGTATTGGTGCAAACAGTTTAAAAAGGACTGTGACCATGGATGTGACTACAACTTCGACTTTAGATCTGCTTGTCTTCCGTCCTTTCGAAACAACACGGGCGACTCTGGGTAAGGATCAATCACCACATCGTTCAGCGGGTTCACCTCAGAAGCCCTGTGGAACATGTCCTCATACACCTTGCCGTCGTAACGGCCCAACGAGCTGTCAAGCTGCCAGTCCGGGAACTTCCATGCGTCAACCAGCCTTACCGCGTGGGGTCGGACCTGCTCAAGAAGGGACAGCGTCCTCTTGGTGCGCGCAAGCTGGATCTGGCGCACAGTGGTGGCGGCGCTGGTGAAGAACTCGGAGGCGTGGCTTGTCAAATGATGCAAAGCGAATAGCTGGAACAGCTTGTGGAGCACTGAAAGCGTGCTGGCATCAAGCGAGGACCTCGTCTTGTCGTCCTGGAGCGCCTCGTAAAAGTTCTTGACCACCTGGTACTGGGCGTAGGCGGTGGAGAGACGCCAAAAGTCAACCAGGAGGCTGTTCCAAGACTGCTTGTCCTCGTCTCTATGCTTGAGGGCTTCAAAGGTCAGGAAGGAAACCCGCCAAGCAAAGGCGTCGACAAGATCCTGGTCGTTGTCGAGGACATCGAAGGCCGCGCCGACGTCCTGTCTCCGTCTGAACTCGTTGAAGACGCGGGTGATGCTGTTGTCGGCGGCCTTGCCTGCGAGGACGGCGCGGGCAGACTTGAGCAGGTATCGGGCGACTTGCTGAGTGAGCATGTAGTTATCGCCCTCCCACGTAACGGTGGGCAGATAATCGGCGTACCAGCTGCCTATGCCGGAGAAGGCCGAGTAGCCGTGACCGCCACAGGCACGGCGGCACACCTCGAGCCCTTCGGCGGCTGTAGTGGACGCGAAGGCCTTGAGCGAGCACGAGATGGCATGGAGATCTGCCAGGCGATCGCTCCCGGGGTTGAGCTCCTCAGGGCCGGGGGCTCGGTTGGCATCGTTTCCACGGCGCGCATCCTGCTCCTGGGCCATCTTTTCCTGGTTCGCCTTGTAGATGTTGATCATGGCGCGGCCAGTGAAGAACAGGGCATACGACGCCGCCAGCAACGGCAGAATGCGGTGTTGCACCATGGTGTAGTTGAGGACTTGGTTCTCGCCAACCTCGCCCTCGGCAGCGTCGCGGTCTTGGAACTGGCGCCGGACCGCACAGTAGCGGGTGGCGATGGTTACGCCTCGGGCAAGCACGGATCCCGATTGCAAGACGATCGACGACCGCACATAGGTCAGAGTGCCGTAGACGAGCGCAGGGTTGGACGGCCGGATGTACTTTCCCGTCTCTGGGTCCACCCCGGAGAAGCGGTTGAGCATGTTGACATGGGGGATCTTGACGTGGTTGAAGAGCAGGAACCCGTTGTCCATGGTGTTGTAGCCGAACTTGGGGCCGATGTCTCCGACGTGGATGTTGGGCAGAGGTTCGTGCGTCTCGAGGTCTCGGACTTGCACGACGAACGGGTGCGGGCCAAGCGACTTGCCGTTGAGAATGAGCTGCGCGACGACCACGGCGTGGTTCGCAGCTTTGCCCAGCGAGCCAATCCACCATTTGGAGGCGGTCAGGTGCGGTGAATGCAGCGTAAAGGTCTTGTCTTCGGGGTTCCACGTGGCCGTCGTCTCCAGCCCCCGCACGTTGGATCCATGGCCCAGCTCTGTCTGCGCGTAGCAGCCGATGAACTCGTACCGCCGGGCTGGCTCGAGGAAGAGCTTGTGCTGCGCTGGCGTTCCCTGTTCCTCCAGCGTCTTCAGGAACATGGTCGCGTGCAGGCCGTAGGGGGTCGGCTCGCTGATGAGGTCATTGGCGGCTTCGTACTCATCCTGGCTCCACTGGTGCTTGACGGACAGTTGTCTGAGTGTCTTTGCCCGGGCCAGAGCAGCCTCGAAGCGCTCGACGCGGCCCCGGAAGTAGTTCTGCGACTTGTCAAAGACCGGGTCGGCCGAGAGCGTCTCCACAAGCTTCGCGTTTCTCTCCAGGACCTCGCTCGTGAACAGGAAGACGGCAAGCTGGTCCACGTCCACATCCGACTTGGCTCTCTCCTGCTCGAGCAGCTCGGAGCCTTGGGGGCCCGACGGCTTGAGGGCCTTGACCCAGTCCGGATTCGGGGGAGGCATTGGCGATGATGTCAATGTGTCAGCTGGAGAGGGAAGGGCCGATGCGCAAAGCAGCTTAGACTTGAGATGCGAGCGAACCGTGTAGATTATTTATGGACGGGAATGTTCATGTTTTGAAGCTAAGGCTGCTGCGCCGTGCCTCGGCTAACAAACCTCGGCATGTTATCAGACCCCATAATTGTGCGAAGCTTTAATAAGTCCCAGCCACTTCACAGCTACTAGCATCTTATCAATCCGGAGAACTTTTATTAGTCAGTAACTCCCTAACTGCTTCTATCCTCGCTCCACTAGCACGTGGGGGAATGTCTTCTGGCCGATCGTCAGCTTCCTCGAAGACGCATGCACAACTGCGACATTTCCCTCTTCCGATCGACCTCCCGGCGGCCATCGCGTTGTGGCAAGGAGAGCTATCAGGACTTTGCATCCTTCACTACTCATACGTATCTATAGCATGATAGGCAGCATCTCTTCATAAGCAAGCGCAAGCTTCCTACTCAACCACCGGAGCATCCGTATCCGCCGACCCGGGTTCCTTCTCAACACCTCTAGTGTATGAAGAGCTGCAATAAAGAACAGCAGAGGACTACAACTTCTGATTAGCTGAGACGTCCCTGCTGTCTAGAAAATAGAAAGGGTCTAAAGAACAAAGGAACTTACATTTGGGATACGAGGGCATCGCGCCATGGGGCTGCTGAGAAAAGCTCCTCAAGGAAGCTTTGAAATCGTCCTGGTACAAACTGCTTGATCGGTAACTGTCTCTGGAGTGCGTTCTGTCCCTGTAATTTTGTGATGGGCACATGCTCCGTAAAATATGAAGCTGGTCGTGCACTGACATCGCCAGCCTGTGAAGCGGGGTGGCCACGATGACCAGGGTAGAAAGGCACAGTCAAGGTGCTAGCCACGAGTACCAGGTTGGCGATTATAAATAGCTGTAATATCATATTGTGCCGTCCTAAAGAGGATACTAGAAGACGCATGGCTGACATGGTTCCACGATAAGACCATAGCATTAAGAGGAGCCGAGTTTGAACCATCGACCGTGGAGCAATAATCATGCCGATGAGGCTGATGCCAAGGAGGCTGATGCCAAGGAGGCACGTGACTTTGTATCGATCCTCAGTGCTTATCGTCCCTCAACAGGCTCACCATTGTCTTGGCGGGAAGTCGTCTACACTATTGAAATTATTGCGTCGAAAGACAGAAGCGACGGTCGAGCTGGGATGAGCGTGGCTATCATTAGAAGCAACCTAAACTCGCTATTTCAATATTTCCGAGCTAAATTGGTTTACTCTACTCTCTAAATGAGAGATTTGATATGGCATTTACTACTAATATTGGCCTGGGAGACTGTCCTGATAGCCACTTGTCCTACCTCAGCATCGCATCAACGTCGCTTGCAAGCGGATCTCAACATACCTGACCCCTATTCATTCATATTCTACTGCCAATTACAGAAATCTACTTCATTGCGATATTAGGGGCGTAAAGCCAGCAGAAACAATGCATTCATCTACAGCTTGGCCCCCTGACTCTCGCGAGACTTCTTTTCACGATCTCTGAGCATGCGCCTGAGTATCTTTCCACTCGGGCTCTTTGGAATGGCTTCAATGAACTCAATGCCGCCCATAAGCCATTTGTGTCGCGCTTTGTGTTCCTCCACGTGCCGATGAATCGCCTTGATTGTCTCCTCGTCTGGCATCTCGGCAGCCTTGGCAGACTTGACAACAAACGCTTTGGGCAATTCCCCGGCATGGGCGTCTGGGACTTGGATAACAGCGCAGTCAGAGACGAGGGGGTGGTCGAGCAAGTGAGACTCCAGCTCAGCGGGGGCGACTTGGTGGCCCTGAGAACAAAGTTTAGTATATAAAGATCGGGAATATGAGAGGCTTCACAACATACCTTGACTTTGATAAGCTCTTTGATACGGTCGACGACGACAAAATGATCATGGCCGTTGGCAGACTTGCGAACGATGACTTCATCCCCAGTCCTAATCCAGCGGCCGTCGTCGTCGAACACGAAAGTCTCTGCCGTGGCTTTCTCATTGTGGAGGTAGCCTAGCACAACAGAAGGGCCTTGGACAAGCAGTTCGCCTGGGGTCTCGTAATCTGCCACCTCCTTCCCATTGAAGTCGATGATTTTGGCTTTGAAACCAGGGAGGAGTGAGCCAGATGAACCGACGAGGATATCCAGCTCGCTTGTCGATACCACGACGGTGGCAGTCTCAGTCATACCTGGTGCCAGAAGTAAGCAACGGCTACAAAAAGAAACCCAAGTGGTTGCAAAGACTCACCGTAGCCTTGGCCAATGTTCCGGCCTGGAAACATGTTCAACAAGGCGTCCACAGTCTCACTCCCCAGCGGAGCGGCACCGGTATATATGAACCGAATCGTGCTCAGATCATACTTAGCGCACTCTTCCTGCCGGCTCAACATCTGGACCAGGATCGGGGGCACAACGCTGATTTGCTCGATGCGGAACTTCTGAACCGCCGCCAGGAACGACTTGAGCTCGAAGCGAGGCAAGACGATGAGCTCGTCGCCCCGGTATGTGCCCACGTGAGCGACGGGAACCAGGCCGTAGATGTGGCTGAAGGGAAGAAGCCCGAGCATTACCTGTGTCTCGATGCCTTGGGCCTTGCGTCCGACGTTGTCGTAGATGGTCTTTTGAACTGTGTTGGCGATGACGTTGTAGTGGGATATCATTACGGCTTTCTGCGTCTTTGGTCAGCGCAGTGCACCACTAATAAGAAAGGGACGTTGACTGACCGGCAGACCAGAGGTTCCAGAAGAGTAGCAAAGGAACGCAACTTGTCTAGCACCTTGGCCTTTGGCCCACTTCAGCGGTGAGAGCTCTGGTAAGCTCTTCCCTTCCTCGACCAAGTCGTCGACCGTCTTGAAAGGCATATTCTTGTCAAAACCAGGGATTGGAAGAATGAAGATGTTCTGCTCGCTGATTCCGACTGCTTTGGCTGCTGTGAGAGCAGTATCTAGTAGGGGAATACAGGTGAAAAGCGCCTTCGCCCCAGAGGACCGGAGCTGCTGCTCTAGCTCGGAAGCGGAATATGCGGCACTGGCAGGTGTGACGATGCCGGAAATCCGGTGGATGGCGTGTGTCAGTGGAACGTAGTCGATCTGAAGGTGCATGTCAGTTCACAAAGATACATGTAATGGGCACATTCCAGAGTAAGCAACCTACCGTGTTGAAGGAAAACACCGCGATCACCTTGTCCCACTCGGTCCCTTCTTGGGGATCAAGTTCCAGCCTCTTCGCAATTGCGCGAGCGACCCAGTCCACACGCTTGACGACCTCGGTGGCGGTGTGAGTCTTGCCGGTAAGACCACAGGTATACGGGTTCTTGGCCGTGGCAAGGGGATACCGGCCGTACTTTTCATCCCTCATAAACTCGCCTATCGTCACCGAGTCTGGGATCTCTGCAATAGCGGTTCAGCACCTAGATAACATTTGGCTTTTCCGGGGTTTCCTAGCCGCGCGGAATGCGGGGAAGCATATACTTACCGGGCAATGCGGGGACCCATTCCGGCGATGTGAATGTCATTGTGAAGGTCGGTTAAGGTGCTAATACAACACTCAACAAAAGGTGCACTGTCGTGAGATGGTTGACGAAGAATAAGAAACCAGTCGCCTCCGCCCAGAGTTGCGAGAGTGTTTCTACGTTGCGCTCTCCCCCGCCTCAGTTGTTGGGTTGCCGGCCCCTCTTGGGTGCAGCCCCTAGATTAGTTAGTGTGCCTCGGCTTACCTTGTACGAAAAGGGCAGTGATGGACACTAACCTCGCTGAAAGCAGCAGATAGCCGATTTGGTCCGAATACTACTCTAATCGACTATGGTGTCTGAGCAGTGTGCTAATTCAAAGTCCATGATAAGGCAGATTGCACAATTGATAGCTATGAGGACGAGGCACAGGGCCTGAGACATTGACTTCGGCTGCTCATCCGCTGGCCCCGGCGGTCTCCTCAGGATGAGAGAAAGTAAACTTGAGTGGAATTAAGCCGAGGCTCAACTAGAGCTACTGAGCTAGGTTAAGATGCACCACCTCTCGCCCCGAGCATCGTCTGCAAGTCGCTCCTTAATTACTTGGTTCAGGGTTACGTCCCAAGCACACTACATTCATCACACTCGCAAAGTATAGCTAGGCTTCCCTCAAGTCTAACACGCCCCCTTGGCGTCTTCGTTCTTCGTCGACTGGGAACGCCCAGGGACCACTGTTGACAAATCTCCGAGTGGAAGCCCATATGGGAAGTCGACGGACAGCAGAACCATGGAGAGGAAAACGTACCAGCCTAAGAACGATGCAGCAAGAAGCAGTCCAGCTCCAACATGCTGATACGTCGAGGCGGAGGGGCTTCCGTGGGAAAGAGCAAAAAACGAGGCCGATAGACAGGCAACTGTGACGCAAGTATCAGTACGGCGGTGTTCGGTGCGTGATACAAACGGCCAAATTGAATACTTACAGGTCGGAACTAGAAGCCAGAGAAGCCCGCAGAATGCAACATTAGTCCGAAGCCCTGCGATGGCGAAGAAGACGCAGACTACAGCCATGGCGAGCAAGAGAAAGGCGAATGTGGCAAAAAAGGCCGGCTCCTGGAGACCCGGTCTGGGATCACTGGTAGAGGCTGTAGAGTAGAGGCCATATGCCCCGTACCCAGGGACAATAGTAGCACCAAACGAAAACCAGAAGCCCCCGAATATGGAGAATACTGTTGCAGGAAACGTGTTCCCTTTGAACGTCAGCCTTTTAGTCCCGTACACGGTTTTTGCATTTGCTTTACCTAGTATCCATTCACCAACTGCTCCAAGAATGAGGAGCAAGCCACCGAGGTAAATGTAGGAGCCTCTGGGTCCATAAGAGTCAGTCTTGCCTGGTTTTTGGAGCGTGTGTCGGCCGCATACACGTTCGCCGCGGCTGCAAATCCACCGGCACCTTGCCAGCCAAGCAATGCCATAGCAAGAGGCATACCACACAGCAGCAGACCGCCCAGAGCTGAAGGTAATGTGAATTAGCTACATAAGCACCTCCAAGTTGGTCGGAATAGAACACCAACCTATGGGCGTTGGGTTGCCAAAGGTTTGCCGCAGTTGACCCTTGACATTGTTCTGGGGAGCCAGGTAAAGCTGCTCAAAGAGCTGGGGCGAGATGGGAATGGTGCTAGAGGTTTGGATCTTGCCAAGGATCTCGTTGCGTGTGATATCATCTTTGTCAGACATCTTGCAAACGGTAATATGTTGATGAGGAAAGATGTGAAGTTTCTGCGAAGACGCCCCGGGAGAGGCGTATGATGTAGAGGAGAGGATGATTGACAGCTCGCACGTCAACTAGCAAAGTGTGCGACGTCTTGGGCTTTATACTGCTTCAGAATGTTCCGGCTTATTTTCCAGTTCAAACCGCCGTCTTCGGAAGAATTATAGTCGCCAACCCCTATCTCGCCATCAGTAGCAACGAAGATAGACTTTCTCAATTTAATCCACCCGATATTACTCCTACCTCGGTCTTCCTCTGGGATGGTATAGCGCCACCTGTACGTGAGATGGTCCGAATGCCCCATCTAGCCAGAGGCAGCTCCCAGCTTGACGAAGAGAATGTTCAGCTGATTGTTAGCTCCGGGGGAGCGCTGGCACGCTTGTAGTGACGGGCTAACCGATTGGCTCTGTGCTCGTAGATCTCTCCCTGCTGCTGCTAGCTAGTTTTTAGTCGAACAGTTGTGGCCAATGGAGCACGCTACGGCATTTCGTGGGGATGCGGGGAAGAGACTAGGCCGCTGAGGACTCGGGACGGGAAAGGAGTATTCTCGGCTTACGGTGTCGGATCTGGGGTGTAGCATTGCAAGGGCGGGAAGAAAGTGTCCTGGCTCCGAGGCTATCTGTCATATCTAGTCCAGACGAGACATGGATAATTGATGTCGTGGGAAGTAACAACGGCACACCTCAGGGTCAACTGGTGTATCGCGAGACAGTTTGATTCAAAGTGTAGCATCCGAACAGAAGGCCGGGACCAGGCCAGCTTCTTCGAGAAGCGCTTCTTGGTAATCCACTGTCCAGCATATTTATCCAGACTTCTGCCTTGTCACCAATAGGCGCATGCTTGACGTCCTCCCTGATATCTGTATCTTCGACGGAAAGGCCCCGAAGTAGCAAGCCACACTCGCGCTGGATATGGTACCCCACCATTTTCCTAACCAAAGATGTCGGTGTACGCTTAGATAGCACACGTCTCAATGATTGACCGTAATCGTAGTTCAGGTTGGTACGTACTGAGTTGCGTGTCCCCGTCATGACATTACATCAACCCGCTACCGCCGTTAACTCCGGACACAGCATACCTCCCCGCTGCAAGAATCTACAAAACACAGCCTCTGCAGCTTCAAGGCACTCGAACTGACATTATTCTTCTTGTCAAGTGTTTTCTTTCATAAACGGGCCTCGGCACGCGCCTGAGCTCAGCAAGTCCCTCGATCTTTCGGGTACAACCACTTCTATATGGGTCCAGTACATGTTTTGGGATGAAGCCTGTACGTTTATCTCCTCCCATTCCACTCGTGTTCAACAGGACCCCTGACAAAAAATCATAGACTTCCATTGCGCCGTAGCCACGTCCATCACAGGTATTGGCACCCTGGTTGCCAACCAAGAAAACACCACCACGGAGGTATTGCGTCACCTATCTCACATATTTCGATTTATCAACGAAAGGTTGTCCGGAGCCGGCGCTGTCTCCGACGAAACTATTGCGGCTGTACATGGCATGGCACAATACGAACGTCAGCAATGCCAATTCGATCGGGGCCTCATACATGCGAAAGGGCTTTACCGGATGACCGACTTGCGGGGCGGAATCTCCCAGCTAACAGGGCATAAACCTAGTCTCGCCCAGAAGATATTCCGGTACAAAATTCCAGATAATACACCCACTTGAGAGATACAGACTAATTGCAGAAAAGAGTTCACCTAGAACATTCTCTACAGTTGGGCTCAGAAACGCACTTTAGCCTTGAGGATACTGAAGCTTGCAGTGCTGCGCTGGGGCATCCCAACAGTCCCTTGAGGCAAGGCAGTCTCCGAAACCTTGGTTCTCGCCTTTACACAAGATTACCTGTTGCCCTAAAACATCTTTTTGTCGACATGAAAGCCCTTGCCAAGTTACTGAACGAGTCGAGCGCTGGGTACCGAGCGAAGATTGATGGATACGAGCTACACAATGGTCTGATGCTGCTTGGCTACCGCCTTACAAATATTAGTCCCCTGAGTGACCCTCGCCTCGCAAACCACTTGGAAGAAGCAGTTCATCTAGGTTTGGCTGCGTTTCTGGTGGCCTTTCTACGAGGACTTGATCGGAGAATCACGGGGAATTCCTTGCTCCATGGGTTAGTTCGCTCGGACGCGCTCGAGCATGTCGATGACGACCGAGAAAGCCAGGAAGTGAGACTCTGGATGCTTCTCGTTGGGGAATGTCCAATATTCACAGAGCTTGACGACGCATGGCTGCTTCCGAAGGTCGGGTCTATCGCTCACTGTCTAGGCCTCTAGACATGGGAAGACGTAGCACGATCACTTGCCAAGTTCCCGTGGGTTCAGGACATGCATACTGCGGCAGCCCAAGAGGCATAGCTTAGAGCGATAACTCCTGCGAGTGTAGAGTAGTTGTGCTTAAATATTAATCTAGATTAACTAGCGGCGGCGCTGCCTATATAACTCACAAGTATTACAAATGTTAAGTGTGGTATAAGCGCTAGTTTTAACTGTAAGTAATAGTACTTAAATATAGCTATTCTTTTATATAAATAGATATACTAGTATCTTAAGAGATAACTCTTATTTATAGTAATATCTTAAAGCTGGCTTTTTATCCTAATTAATAGCTTTACTAGCTTTTTTAATAGGTTATTAGATAAAAGTAAGTAATATAGTAAATAGTATATAATAAAAAAGCCTTATAAGGTATTATACTTAATACTATAAGATATAGTATTTATTTTCTAATAAGTAACCTAATTAGTAAAGTATTAATCTTAAATATTAAAGTATAACTTTATAATAAACCTTTATTTTTAACTATAATAGTATTTAAAAGCTTATTTAACTAATATAATATAAAAGCTATCTTTTATTAAGATAATAAGCTAAGCTAATTTTCTTTAATATAATCTTAAAATATTGTTTTTAAATATAAATATAAATAGTAATATAACTATTATACTTATAATATAAATTACTTACTATACTATTTAAATAAAGAGCTTAAGTTATAATATATAAATAAATAATTACTATTATACTTTTAGTAATAAATTAATAAAAATATATAAATATAAGTAGTGTAGCAGCTAGGCTTATCCTAAAAGTATAAGGTAAATTTAAAATATAAAAGTGTTATAAACTAGTAGTTTAAGATATTAAAGTAAGAAATATAAATTATAATCTAGTAATAGTAAATTTAATATAACTAAGTATATTAATAGCTAATAAGGCTATTTTTATAAAAGTGTTAAGTAAGTATATATATATTATTATAGTTATAATATTTATATAAGTAATTATAGTAATTATAGTAATTATATAAGTAATTATAAAATATTCTTATAATAAAGTGGTTACTATTAAGTTTAGCTTTTATAAAGGTAGTATAATAAGCTAGCTCTTAAGAAGCTATAAAAAGGTTTTAGAAGAGACTAGTATTTATAAAGCTAAAAAAGAAAGAGAGAGAGTAGAGCTTTTTACCTATTTATAAGAGTTAGCTAATTAGAGTAAGATAAAAAGCTCTAAAGTAAGTATTTATATATTATAAGATTTTAACTTAGTAAGTAGTTAGAGACTTCTTACTAAGATCACTAAGTAACCTTACTTAGTAGCTTTTATACTTTTAGTATATTTTATCTTACTAAGTACTAGCTTCTTTTAAGAGTTAGTCTTTTAGGTTATAAGCTTATCTTCTTATAATTACCTTCTTTTTTAGCTATCTAGTTTTTAAATAAGTGAGTTTATTCTTAGTTATTATAACTAATATTATTTTGCTATTATTATACTACTATTATAATAACCTTCTTATAAAATACCTAGTTTCTACTTGTTATAGCCCTAATCTGCCTCTAAAATACATTCTAATACTAGAATCTAAATTCTTATATATATATTACCCTAGGGATTATAGCATATTAGGACTATAGTGATAGTGCTAATATGCTTCTAATAGCTATTAATTTAAAGGTGTGTAAACTTAACTAAAGTTAATATAACCCTCTTATAAGAATCAGCTAGTACACACTAAGCAAAAATAACAAACCTGCTGTAAAACTAAGTAGAACACTAGCAAATAACCTAGAAAATAAAGCATATAATACTATTACTAAAATTATCCCTACTATATTTTTCCTAGCCCTCTAGGAAATAAGATAACTCTAGTCCTAGTAAAAAAACTATTTACTTATATATAGTAATAGTATAAGAGGCCTAACTTAGGCCCGCTATATAAAGGATATAGGTTTTTATCTAATTTTATAGTTTTTCCTATATCTATATAAAATAAAAGTACTATTTACTTTCTGGGTCTATAATATATAAATAAATAAATAAATAAATATACTACTATTAATTAGGACCTTAATTATTATAGTAATATAACAGTTAGTTAGCACTTATTTTATAAATATTATATAGCTATTAGTTATAATATTTTATATTAATAATAAGACCTATTAGTTAGCAGCCTACTAGTAGCTATTAAGCTATAAATTATACTAATATACTTAAAAAAAAATTCTCTTTCTTTCTTATAATATTATTTATTATTTAGTTTTTTCTTTTAAATCTTTATAAGCTATTATACTTTATCTTTTTTTTCTTTTACTTATAACACTTAAACTATAAAAGTATTATTATTAGTCTGCTTATTATTATTATTACTAATCTATTATTAAGATATCTATTATTTATATAAGAGATATTCTCTATTAGTTTAATAAAAATATCTCTTTTAACTAGATATATATTAAAAATACCTTTTACTTTTTTATCTAATATAAAAGCTAACTAGTTTAGTTTATTATATACTTATAGTTCTTTTAAAGCTTATTATATCTATTATAAGTAATTTAAGTTAAAGTATACTATAGTAAGTTTATTAAGTGCTTACTACTTTCTGTATATTACTAGTATATCTAAGATTCTTTTAAAGCTTTATAGTATTTATTACAGCTTAAGTTTAAACTAGGTAGTTATAACTAGTAGAATTATCTTAGTACTTACTTTTTCTCTTCTTATTATATAAGAACTATATATATATATTAAACAGGTAATATTTTATATAGTTTAACTATATTTTAACTATAATATATATACACTCTTTTTAACACTTAGACTAGAGTCTTAAGCTTCTTAGCTATTAATAAACACACTTAGTTATATTAAATCTACTATATTACTATTACTAAACTGTAACTTATATTTAATTTATTTATATACTCTTTTAACTTTATAGTTATCTAGATCTTCTTTTAAGTAGCTTAGACTAGTTTATAATAAAAAGAAAAAACCTAATAGTAAGCTATAAGATAAAAAACCTTTTACTACTCTTACTTAAAAGGGAAGTAAGTTAAGCTTAGTATATATATATAGTAATATAAGTTATAAGTAAGTCTACTTTATAAGAAAAGCTAGTTATATACTTATAATAATAAGTTCTTATAAGGCTTAGCTTAAATTATATACTAGAATTTATTTAATCTTAAGTTAAGTCTAAGTTACTTATATTACTTATACTACTTATTCTTTTTATCTTTTTAAGTATTATTCTTATTACTAGCTAGTATTAGTATACCTTTTTTAACTTTTAATAGAATTTACTCTCTTATTTAGTTAATTAGTCTAAACACTATAAGAGATATATTTAAACCTAAGTTTAGTCTAGCTTAAGACTACTTTAAAAGCTACTTAAGCCCTCTTTAGGCTAAGTAGTTTAATACTATAGTTAGTATTAGTACTATTATATCTTATAGTAAGTATACTAACTTATACTTATATTACTAGTATCTCTCTCTTACTAAAAAGTCTTTACTAAGGTATAAGTAGTAATAATAGTAGTAAATAATAAAGCTTTATATATTTTATATATATAAGTATAAGCTATATAGCTACTTATTATAATATTTACTTAGTCTTAGTAGAGACTTACTATACTATTCTTACTTATTTATATAATATATATAAAATAAGAGATAGCTTATATTACTCTTATAAAAGTAGTAAACTTCTCTCTTAAAGTAGTAATACTTTTCTTCTTAGCTTATTTTTTTCTTTTTACTTATATAAAATTAGCTTAGATATATAATAGGTTTATAATAAAAGAACTTACTCTTATAGCTAGTATTATTATTATTATTATTATTAAAATCTATATATAAACAGATTAGTATATATAGTTATATCTCTTTTATTAAGAGACTATACTATATTTATTATTATTATTATTATTATTATTATAGTTATTATTCTTAGCTATATAAAGTTAGTTATTATAGTAATAAGACTATAATAAAGCTATAATACTAGTAGCTAGAAAATAAATATATTAATAAATCTTAGAAAGAATATATATTAGTAATATATTTAAGACTTATAGCTAATATAAGCCTAATAAAAAGCCTAAACGAAAAACTACTTATAAAAGTATTAAAAAGAGAAGAAATAAAAAGATATTATAATCTAAGAAAAGAGACTAAATAATAAACAATAAAGATCTATATAGCTACTAATAGCTACTAATAGCTATTAAGTATTAAGTTTATATTAGCTTTTAGCTACTAATAACTATACTATTAGCTAACTTACTAATAGCTAGTTTTACTTACTTAAAATTTTAAGCTCTTAGTTATAACTATAAAGTAACCTAAATATACCTAGCTAGTATAATTCTAATACTTAACTACTTTACTTTTATAGTAGATTAGGTGCTTAATATTTAGTTAACTATTTCTCTCTTTTTTATCTTTTTTTCTCTTTTTCTCTTTCTTTTTTCTATTTTTTTCTCTTATTTTCTTATTTTCCCTCTCTTAAATTTTTTCTAGCCCTTTAGGAAATAAGATAACTTTAGTCTTAGTAAAAAAACTATTTACTTATATATAGTAATAGTATAAGAGGCCTAACCTAAGCCTGTTATATAAAAAATATAAGTTTTTATCTAATTTTATAGTTTTTCTTATATCTATATAAAATAGAAGTACTATTTACCTTTTAGGTTTATAAAGTATAAATAAATAATATGTTAAATAAAGCTTGTTTAACCTATAGGTGTTACACACTATAATAGGAAGGAAAATATAAGTACTAAAATAATTCTACTAGTTGTGACCGCCCAGTCTTAACCTAGGCTGTAACACTAAGCAAATAAAGACTGTTATTAATATAAACAGCAGGTATACTAAGTATTAATATATATAAATACAATCTTTATTATATAGGGTTTAAGGTAATTATATATTTAATTTAATATAATATTATTTAAATATATAAAGTCTGGTTAAAGATTATATTGTGATTAAAAAAGTTTAGGTGGATTTAGAGACTGTTAGAACTTTTACACACCCACTGTAGTACGAAAAAAGTAGCAATAATAAATAGTATCTATAAACAAAAGAGAGAGCGTGCGCGCCCTCACTGTAGGTAAGAAGAAATCAGTAATACTGTAAGAAGAGACTGGCAAACAGGCTTCCCCCCCCCCCCCCGGGGGCTAAAAAAAACCCCCCGTTTACTTCCTCGATGTCTGTCGCCCACCTTCTTCCCGCGCGGCCCTCACCCCAAAAATTCCACCAAAAGCTCCAGTGCCCGACCATTGTTAGCCAACAGGACGTAAATGACACTGTAGACACCCCGTTCAGCGAGTACACCGCGGCCTCGGTGGGCCTTAAGAGATCCCACAGAGGTTCTCGTCGAACTGGCACGCCTTCTTACGCGGCTCGTTCCACATGTCCCCACGGTTGCCCTTGATGGGTATCCAGTCCGGCAAATCCTCCTCGTTCGCGGCGTGGGCGATGGGTACGTCCAGGCTGCCGGAACGGACATAGGCCAGCCCGAAGTAGCAGCGCGGGTAGCGCTCATCGGTCAGCTGGAGGGTCGTGTTGCCCCTGGGAGGGTCGCCGTTGTCGCAGTCCTTGGCGTTCTTGAGCATGTCGTAGAAGCTGATCTTGTACTTGTTGATGATATTGTCGATGTCCTTGTCGGCGGGCGTCTCACTGTCGGGCGTGCCCTTCGGCCGGCGGACTAGATATACGCAAGTATCCTTGGATGGCCCTAGTTAGCTCCCGCGCAAGAGCATATATGTACCAAACTGGCGCCTTGGAGTCGCATAGGGGTTGGATGGGACGTACATTGATATACCTAGCTGACTTGCTCAGGTCGCAGGCTCCCTTGTCCTGGAACTGCAACGGGGTCAGCAAGCATCCAGAGCCGCGGGATTTCAAGTCTCCCACTAACCACCACCCCGACCGCCATATACCGTAGGCCAGAAAGTATGGTCCCTAGGACGGCTCCGATCTACAAGGCCCCAGCTTCCGTTAGATTACAAGCGTGTCACAAAGCCCAAGTGAGCAGACTGGGGGCTTACGGTGTCGCTTATACCCGCCTTGATACGTTCGGCAATGTCCGATTCGGTGACAGGCACCATGAACCGGCCGCCGTCAAGCCTGTAGCCATTATCAGCCTCGTAGTAGCATCCAAGGGAGTCCAGTGGCTCACGGCCTGGGGGTAGACGCACACTTTCCCAACCGAGGACATTCTGGGGCTAGGGTCGACGAGGCCGCCGCCCACAAGCTTGCTATACATCTTCTCGAGGTCCCCCGAGTTGCCATTGCCGAAGAAGGCCGGGAGCGCCTTCTCCAGCTCATCGATCGAGTCGAGCAGCATTTGGCTCACGTATGCCTTGGCTTTCGCCGCTATTTCGTCGAAGTCGACTTCCTCCACGTCGATATTGGCGTTGCTCACCTGTAAGGCGTTCGCTTAGTAGAGTGAAACCTCCACACGGGGGCCAGGGATTGGCCCGGGACAGTGGACGGAAGGGAAGGGACGTCCTTACCGATATGCTAGAGCCCATCAAGGAGAAGATGTCGGCCGCTTTGTAGCCGGCGCGCCCAACAAATGTGGCGGCAATTCCCACAACTAAGTCCATGTACCACCCACGGTCAGCGTGTTCTCCTACTTGTAACATACCGTTCCCGTAGGTCTGAATGTAGTTCTCCGAGGCCTTCGGGCCCGCTGCCCCTGACGCAGTGGTCCCTGTTTGAGACGGGCGGCGTGGGCAGGTTGCCGTCCATATCCGAGTCGTCGCCCTCGACGTCCTGCAGACCGCACGAGGGGGCAAAGGACGTGTATGCGATGTTGTTGAATGATTCGGGGACGTAGTGCTCGTCAGCGCGGCCGCCATTGTACCACACGCGCGTCTGGCCAGAGAACTTGTCTATCCAGAGCATGTCGTCGCTGCCGTCGCCGTTGACATCCGCCCACCGCAGATTCGCGCGGTCGCGACCCTCGGCGAACTTGACCTGGCCTAGGTCCTCCCAGCTGCCGCCGTCCTTGCCCGGGTGCAGAAACCCGCCGACGTACCCGTCCGGTTTGATGCAGAGGTAGTCGGCGTGTTTGTCGCCGTTCAGGTCCGCGAACTGGACCGCCAGGTCGTAGTCGCCGATGCCCCTTGTCTCCTTGCACTTCACCCCGGGGGCCGGGTTCGACAGGTGCGTCCAGTCCCAGGTGCCCTTCTCCGCGTGGTTGTTCAGCCACACCTCGACGGCGTTGTCCTTGTTTGGATCGACGTAGATGATGTCGCAGTCCCCGTCGCCGTCCCAGTCCGCCAGGTGTAGGTCCTTGCGGTGCATGCCCCGGGGAGGCTCCCAGATGGTCCCCGCCGGCTCCCAGAAGCCCTCGGGATCGTCGTCCTCCATCTTGGGCTTGCCGCGGTTGATGTAGAGCGTCGTCTCGCCCCCCTGAAACATCCACACGTAGTCCTCGTTGCCGTTGGCGTGGCCCATCATGTTGCAGTACTTGTTTCCGTCCACGCGAATCTTGGTGCCGCCCTCGCCCAGGTTTTGCCACACGCGCATCTCGAAGTGGTGCTTGCCTTTCTTCTTCGAGTGCTCCATGAATACGTAGTCCTGCCTGGGCAGGTTGCCGAACGCCGTCGCGTCGCCGTAGATACGTGCCAAGTGGAAGCGGTCTACCCCTGGCTGCTTGTCGACTAGGTCCTCGACTCCGAGGTACGTTGATAAGTACCTGCCGTGTTGCAGGGCACTGCGCCAGGCGATAAATAAGCCATTGCCTTCCCGGCCCTTCCTACAACTCCGCGAGTTCATATCGACGCTCCCTCGGCCCCACTCGTCGAGCTGAACTTGGTCGTCGCGGCCCTTTTGAGTCATCGTTGGGTCTGTGTGCGTGCGGGAGGGAGTTTGGCCCCACGATAAAGTGCATCTCGGATGGGCTAATAGGGGGGAGGGTGCTTATTCGACTCACATCGCCGTTAATGTCTTCAAAACGGACATGGTCAAACATGCGCATTGAACCCTTCTTCTTGATACCCAGGGGCTGCCAGTACTCGGGCTTATCGCCGGTGCCGCTGTTCCGCCAGAACGTGACATAGCTGCTATCGAAGTCGTGAGAACCGCCATCGGCCAAGACGCCGTAGTCGCCTCTGCCATCGCCGTCGATGTCGCCTAGGACGACGCGCCGCCGATCGTCCGTCTCCGAATTCTTTACCTTGCCCACCCCCTTGAACGTGGGCGGCTTCCCTGCCTCCCTGTCACCATCGCCCTGGTTGATGGACAGGAAGACGTCTCCATTGCTGTCGATGCAGGCGAGGTCGTCCAGTCCGTCCGAGTTCATATCGAGGAACCTGACGCCGTCCGCATCGCAGCTCAGGTCGGAGTTGAAGTCCTTGATCTTGGTGAAGTCGCCCTTGCCGTCCGCTGAGTTTGACCTAGATGTCGCGAGTCAGCGGGGGGTTGGTCTCGTATCTTGGAAGGCGTGAAGGCGAGTCGAGTCTCGGTACAAAAACTGTTTAAAATCAAACAGCCAAGAGAGAGACACTTACCAGGCCGCATAAACGTTCGGGTCGTCGCCGTTAGCCTTAGTCCACGCAACTAGGTCGTCGTACCCGATTAGTATGGAACAGGCGGGCGAAGCTCCACTGATTCCTGTCCCACTCGCTATCATGCTCCCAAACAACGCCCATTTTCTTGGAGTCGTGGTCGTACCTGCCGTCCTCGTATCCCGAGCCGCGCTGGGTCATTCCACCGGCGTCTCTGCCCGAACCCTCGAATTTATCACAGGACTCAGAGCCCTGTTTGAATTCCCCAGGCTTAACTAGTCTGCTGTCCGAGGCGGCCCTGTTGATCGCCTCGCGGAAGACGGCGGCCATTTTCTTGTGTCCGAAGTCCTGCTCGCCGGGTTAGAAGAGCTGTTCCATGCGCTTGTGCTGTAGGGGCTCCTCGGTGGGACATGATAAAAAAGCCGCTTATTCTCTTGCTGTTTGAGGGGGACTCACGTTTGGATGGGTTTTGCTCTTCTCTTTCGGGTCAAAGTCGTCCCATGTGAACCACTCCTGGCCGTTCGGCGCCATATCGGCCAGGTAAATACAGTGGTCTCCCTCATTCTCATCTACCAGAAGCCGGTACTGCTCGTTGATGAGGAGGCGGTTCGGGGCTCCCATCTCGTCCTGGGTGGGGAGCAGGGTGGACAACATGACACAGGTCTTATCCATTCCCTCAGCGCTCCAGACGTCGTTGAGAACCCTTTGCATGCGGTGAATGGCATCCATGACGTTGTCGGATCGGACGGCATCGTTCGTTCCGAGGTTGATAATGACTATGTTTGGCTATGGTAGATGCGGGTCAGAACTGCCTCGGCAGATGGAGAGTTAAGACTAGCTTACCTTGAACCCAAGGGATTGTTCGAGCCGCTCGTGGGCCATAGTGATGGTATCTCCAGGAACTGCTTCGTGATTCTGCAGACGATCAGAGACTGGTAAGAGCGAGAGTGTCTATCCTGACTCTCCCATCTCCTTAGTTGGGTTGATTTTGGGGAATGTACGCACATTATCCTTCATTTTACCCTTTTGCAGACTGCCAACCATATTAACCTCCCAGCCATCCTCCCGGAGAGCGTCTCTCAAATTCTTGCGGAGACTAAACGGCCCGGGGTCAGTACACCGGGTTCTAACGAGATCAAAGAAGTCGCACCCGTCATTCGTGCTAGAGCCAACGCCGCTCATGATAGACGCGCCAAACGGGAGAATCCGAAGGGGAACCCGGTCCCCAATTTGCCTCTTCACCCCAGCAAGGTCAAGGTCGGAGACAATGGCAGATCCCTTGGGGAGAACGTGGTCATGGTCCAGGCAGGAAAGGGACGAAGGGAATGCCGAGGCCTGCTGTGGCAGACAGGACATGGCCACGGCGGTAAGCCAGAGTGCCCTCGAGATGGCACGCATTGTGGGCGGTTGATAGACTCAATTCTATCTCTCAGGTGAAGAGCCCTGGGATTCGGCCACGGATGAAGACCACTGGTGGGAGTGTAGGCCAGGTGCCCACGATGGCCGGATCGAGTGAAATATAAACTCTCGCTCCAGATCACTCGGCCTTCAGGCTGCTCCGCAACATTGGCCAGGTCACTTCTTGGCCTTCGCGATAGTCAAACTCTTGGCTCCTCCGATGGGTTCCGTCCACATTCGTGGGTGGCGCGAGACATCCGAGAAGCGCAGAAGCTCTCAGAGCCGACTGGGGAACCCACGGCGCGATTCCATCGAGTTAGGCCATCTCCACAAGCTCGATCCTTCGACGGCGCCCGAAACCCACTCTCTTGATTGGTTCCTTATACCTAATTCCATTTCGGCCGGGTTCTGCCTGGGCTTATGTGCGCAGCATGCTCGTGGCAAGTCGCATCGGTAGATGTCCGCATCTTCCCCCTGCGCGACTCGCTAACTCGACTACTATTGATGTGACTGCGTGTATTGTGTAACTGTACTAAGCTAGGAAAAGAGGCGGAACAGTGAGTCCCTAAGGGGATCGCTGTTGTTGCTAGATGCCTAGCATCTAAGGCAGAAATGTGGATAGTGCCTAATAGCAGGCTTAACTAGTGGTCCTACTACTAATACACCCTCTTAGACTGGCTGCTAAGAGCAGTTAGTCTAACTAACTAATAAGACTATTTGTAACTATCTGATAGTACTAGCTAGCTAATTTCTTAGTGTTTCTAGCTTCTAAAAATAAAAGAATTCTTACTAGAGCTAAAATTAAACTTTAGTCTTAATCTAAAAGTATAATAATTTTAGCTAGTATCTTAAGGTAATAGTTAAAGCTATTATATAAGATTCTAGCTTTAAAAAGAAAGTAATAAGAGAAAAAAAGGTTATTATTATACTTAGTAAAAGTAAAAAATCTTAACCTTTTATCTTATTATAAGTTTAGCTTATAGTTTTAAGACAGAAAGTCTTAAAATTATATAATATATAATAGCTCTAATTATTATACTAAACTAACCCTTTTATTATTATAATAATAATATTACTAATCCTAATATATAAGGCTAACTTATAGTATTAATATCTTAATATCTAATAAGACTATAAGATTATAATTCTTATATTTTATTATACTAGTTAAGTAATCTAATTAGTATAACTAATTATTTAATATTAAATTAAAAGACTAAAAGATATTAACTATATAAGAAAATTTTATTCTAATATTATTTTTTAAGCTTTTTAAAGATCTTTTTAGTAAAATAATATAATAATATTACTTTTAATCTTATTTACCCTCTTTTATATTAATAAGTTATTTAACTTAAAAGTAAATAAGATTATTATAAAGCTAAAAACTAGAAGATTCTCTAAGTGTTTTTCTTTTCTAATTTAATAGTAGGATAATATAAGAAATTATAAGTATTACTAGGCTTATTATATAGCCCTATTTAAAGTTATATATATTTATAATTATATAATAAAAGTTATATATTTCTATTCTAAAAGAGGCTTTATAAGACTATTTATTAGTATCTAAGCTATAAGCAGCTAAGATATCTTAACTTTACCTTTTTAAATAAGCTTATAAACCTAGTAATAATAAATATTAATATACTAAAGTGTTATAACTAGCTTAGCTAACTGCTTTATAATTAGCTAGATTATATTAATATTATTATACTAGATTTAAGCTATATTTTAAACCTTAATACTAACCTTCTTAAGAAGTTAACTTAAAGTAAGCTATTTCTTAACTATACTTATAAGAGTAAGTAACTTAGCTTTTATACTTAATATAATAATTATATTCTACTTTATAGCCTTTTAAATAATAAGACTCTTATATAGTATAACTACCTAGCCTTATAAGGACTTTCTAGTTATTAAGTAGTCTTTAAAAGCTATATTTATAACTATAAAAAGATTTCTCTAATTCTTAACTACTATATAGTAAATATAAAGCTTTCTAGTTTAATAAAAATAGCTAATATACTATTTTACTACTTTATTATACTTAAAGCTTAGCTAATAACTAAATTAACTAAGCTTTAATAATATATAAAATATATTAAGCCTTATAGTATTAGCAGAATAGCTTATACTACCTACTTTTATCTTATACTTTAAGATAAGACTAAAACTAGCTTTATATATTATAAGTATAAGAATTTATAAGAGTAAAAAGGTTTTTTTTTTATAAACTTTTAGTATCTTACTATCTAACTTAAATTTCTTAGCTATAGTTAAAATATATAACTTCTAAGAGAGCTAAAAGTAATTTACTATATAGTTCTTAATAATCTTAATCTTTAGAAACTAGTATAACTCTCTTAGGTTCTTAACTTAATATTTTATTATTAGAGTATTATAAACTTATTACTATTTACTTCTAATCTCTTTTAGCTATATTATAATAATATTATCTATATAAAAGAAAATAAAAAGCTTTTTACACTTAAAGATATAAGAGTCTTTCTTATAAGCTTTAAAGTCTTAACTAGTAAAAAGGTAAGTAAGATTCTTATACTATAGCTTTAGTAATATCTATAAGCTATAAAAGGCTCTTAAGAGCTTTAAAAAGACTCTCTTTTTAAATATTTTTAGTAATAAGTAGTAGTAAACCTTTCTGCCTAGTAAAGCTTTAATAAAAGTATTAATAATATTATATTAATATATATTAAGATCTTTCTTATAGTATTTTATATATATTACCTAAAAAGTCTTATATATTAAGATAAATATATAAGTCTTAGCTTTATTTTTATCTTACTTATTACTATAAGCTATTAAGTATACCTTAAAGTATATTATATAGTCTTATTTATTAACCTTATATATAAATACCTATTTAAGATTAATAAGCTAAATATTATTATCTAGCTTATTTATAAAAACCTTCTTATAAGCTCTCTTATCTTTTAAGTTTTTAATTTCTAAAAGAAGGCTTATATACTACTAAAGTACTTATAAAAAAATTATAACCTACTTATATAATCTTAGAGTAAGTAGTATTATACTAATATAAAAAGAATATCTTTTTATATTTAAAAAAGTTATATTAATAATATATTTTATCTTAGTATACTTTTTAAGTTTTTTTTACTTTTATATCTTAAGAGCTTTCTTTAAGAGCTTTTAATTATAATACCTAAAAATTATATTAGCTTCTTAAAGGTATTAATTATAATCCTTTTAGGTCTTTTATAATAATTCCTCTAATAACTAAATAAAAGTATTATTAGAGTTATTATATAAGATTAAATTAGTCTTACTATCTGTTTTATCTCCTAATATCTTATTAACCTATTTAGGTATAATAATTTATATATTATTTAAACTATTATTATCTAATAAGTCTTATAATTCTAATCTTTTTATAAGATTATTAGGTTTTATAGAGTTATTACTATTTTTAGCTTATATAGCTAATAAGATATTATTTATAATTTTAAATAATAAATTATATAATAGTATTATACTTACTATCTTATATAGTAAGCTAGACTAATATAAAGTATTATTAAGAAAAGTAACTTACCTTATAGCTCTCTTAGTAGAAAAGAAAAAAGGTAAAATAGTCTTAAATATAGTCTTAATACTTCTAATCTTAAGAGTACTTTTCTTTTCTTATAAAGTCTTAGTTTAAGATTACTATTACTAAGTGTATTAGACCTCTTCTTATTATTATATCTCTCTTAGAGATATTATAAGTAGTATCTAAATTTATAACTTAGTAAGATTTAAAAAAGACCTTATAGCTACTATATTAAAACTACCTTTCTTACTAATATTTTTATTATTAAAAACCTTTTTTATATTAATTTAGTTTAGAATTTTATAAGTATATTTCTTATAAGCTTTTATATTTTTCTTATATCTTAGATTAAAGTATTTTTACTTCTTAAACTATATATTAGTAAAGATTATAATCTTCTTATCTTAGGTTACTAATATATAAATTATATATTATAACTTACTCTTATAGCTAATAAGATACTTAATATAAGCTCTCTCTATAAGTAAGCTTAAAAACTTATATAACTTAATATATTCTAAGATAACTATAGTTATTAAGTAAGTTAAGCACTTAAAAACCTTAATATATACTTATAAGAGCTTTATATTCTTAAAGATATAACTATATTTTAGAATATTATTTTTAATCTAGTCCTACTAGAGCTAATAAGAAGTTACTTACTAATTTTTTTTTAATAAGATATATAGTTAAAAAGGTATACTACTATATAGTATATCTTAAAGGTAAGCTCTTCTAAAAGTCTTAACTTCTTAATTATAACTCTACTCCTAACCTTAATAATCCTTCCTAATATCTTAGCACTTTTATTTTATATTAAGATTAATAAGATAGACTTATAAATAATTATATTATTATTCTTAAAGATTTTTCTTTTCTTTTTAGTAAAAAGAGCCTTCTTACTATTATACTATAAGAGTATAATCTTAAGGTTATATTAAGTTTATAGCTAGACTTATAGCTTTTTAAATATACTCCTAATATCTAACTTTATTTTTAAAAGGTAAAAAAAGTATATTCTTATTATTATATTTATAAATAAGACCTAATAATAGTAACTATTATATATAAGTACTAAAAAGTAATAAAAATTATAATTTATTACTTTTTTAGGCCCCTAAGAGATATAATCTAAAAACTTTCTTAAGACTATTATTATTACCTTTATTATAGTATAAACCTAATATTTCTTAAGAAGAGATCTCTTAACTCTTACTTTTAAACTTAATAAGACTAGCTAATTAAGAGCTTTCTATCTTATATAACTATATTATTAATACTAGAGCTTAGTATTCTCTTTAAGAACTATTCTAATCTTTAAGGCTATTATAACTAGAGGGCTCTAAATAGATACTCTTATTAAAATAACTTACTAGCTTATATAAAGCTATATAAAGACTACTATTTTAGATAATTCTTTTATTTAAAGGATTTTTACTTTCTAATCCTAAATAATACTATTATTATATATCTAAAAGCCTAAGATTATATTAAGATATATTTCTAATATATAGTAAGTATACTTAAGTCTAATAAGCCTGCCTCTAGAAAACCTAAGGTATTATACTCTTAAGTTAATTATATCTTAGCTTTTTATAAATATCTTACTACCTTTTATATAAGTAATCTTTCTAACTTTCTAATTAAAACCTTCTTTAAAAAACTAGTTTATATAGTTAAAAAAGTAGTATAAGATACTAAAATTATAAATAGTAATATTCCTAATTATAAGGTTTATAAAGGTTATATTATATATAGCTATATATAGGGTATTTATATAAGAAATAAGACCTAAAAGAGAGGTTTAATAAGTGATAGTAATTATATTTACCTTCTTTTTTAGACTACTAATTAGCATATAAGTTATCTTTTTTACTAAGGTCTAAGTATTAGCCTTTTTTAGCTTTTTTAGGTACTTATTAAACTACTTCTTAAAAGTCTTATTTTACCTAAGGTAAAAGCTCTAGCCCTTTAGAGTATATTTCTTCTTATATAAGGCTAGAAAGTTAAAATATTTTTCTTACTATATAGGTATTTATATAAGATATCTTCTTTTATAACTAAGATACTTCTAACTTATAGCTTTATTTTACTAGCTTAACTAAAAAGAGTTTAATAACTTAAGAGCTATTATAAAGTAAGCCTTAAAAGGATTTAATTTTTTCTTTCTTATATTATTATAAAAGAGGTATATAATCTTAAGTAGATTATTTACTTTTTTGCTTTTACTCTCCTACCTTATAATAAGCTTATCCTAAGTATAATAAAACTCTTACTAAAGCTTTATCACTTTTAGAAACTCTTTTTTAGCCCTCTTCTTATTAATAGTAATTATTTTATATATAATATAATTCTTTTAAGCCTTTTTAAACTAGTTAGCTTAGGCTTTTTAATCTTTTAACTCTTTCTTAGTTACTAAGGCTTAAAACTTTATCTTAACTTTATATATATTATTCTTATCTTTAGGATTAATAAAAAGCTTAAGATAGCTAATAATCTCTTTAAGATCTTATATTTTCCTAATATATATAGTATAGCTACTTAAGAGGGTTTTTAAGATAGATATCTTAAGCTTATTTAGCTTCTTCTTCTTAAGAGTTTTATCTTATAAGCTCTTATCTTATCTTACTTACTATAATATAAATAGCCTATTATTATTAGCTTACTTAATAATATAGTCTTACTACTAATCTTTAAGATTAAGCTAATAAATCTATATAATAAAAGCCTTTTTCTTACTATTATTAATACCTAAAAAATCTAGCCTTTTAGGCTTTAAGTAGAAATCTCTCTTATTAATAACTAGTATAAGATTTAATACTAGATTATTAATACCTAATATAGTATTTAGATTAATATATTTCTAGATTTTATATATTATAACTAAAATATAAATACACTTTAGCTATAAGGTTTAGTTCTTAGTCTTTTTTAGCTTAAAAAGAAAGTCTAAAAATACTTTTATACTATTTATATCTATTATATTAGTAGCTAAAAGTATACTAAGTACTTAGTAAGTAAATTACTTTAGATTATATAAATCACTTAAATTAGAATTTATAAGCCTTAAGGGTAATTACTTAGCTAAAAGAGGAATTAGTTACTTATAGGTTTTTTCCTAATATTAAAGATAATACTAAATTAATACTAAAAGCTAAAATTCACTTAAAAAGTTATTACTAAGCTTATAACTATTAATATAACTATATATATTATATAACTATACTAAGCTAGAAAAAGAGGCAGAATAGTAAGTCCCTAAGGGGATTACTATTATTACTAGATGCCTAGCATCTAAGGCAGAAATATAGATAGTGCCCGATAGCGGGCCTGACTAGTGGTCCTACCACTAACAACTACTCTATCAGGAAGGTGGGTTTCTGAAGGATTTCCCTTAGATCAAAGCCCGCATAAATTACACTGACTATCATTAGACTGCTGAACATGACGCTCCACTGGCACGCCCGCCCTCAAGAGTACTCTCAATCCGTTATGTTGCAGATCTCACCTAATTAGGTAATACCCGGATAGGCTGGCCGTCGTGCTTGCTACATAGACGAGGATTCATTACTTCTGCCTGATGATTGAGCCTGTGCATGAAAGCTTCTTGTTTCATGTACTCCTGCGGCCACTGAGACATCTACAGTACATACCGAGGGTTCTCCTGTCGGTATCGGTATCGGCAGCCTCTTGAGCGAAAATCTTCGCCCCTTACGCAATGATCGAAGGAGTGCAGCCCGTACTCGGCTGTCTGTACCCTCCTTCCTTGTACGGAGTAGTCGTGACCTGTGCCGCGTAACAAGTTGAATCCTACGGTTGCCGCACTGCCGCAGGGAGCCTAGAGCTTCTTGCAGTCTCGGGAGATCACGAATCCCCTCACGTGAGCACGGAATAGGACACCATACTCGTGTCTCTCCTTCGTACGTACGAACTGTCACTTGCATGAAATCAAGTCCCCAAGCATCCATCCCCATTACTCCCGGGCCACTTCTGCCAGAAAATACACCATGTCCTCTGAACGCCGCTGGGATGAGCGCCGCTTCGTTCTCGAAGAGTCGACGACGCTCAACGACGGCGCCCGCACCGTTTTCATCGAGACCATGACCCCTGGCACCACGGTCCCGCCTCACTTCCACACGCGCTTCTCCGAGACCTTCGACCTGCAGAGCGGCGTCATCTCAGTCTTCAGCACTACCCAATCCAACCTCGACGCCCTGGATGCCTCGTCGCGGCCCCTCAAGGCCGGCACCCAGGTCACCGTCGAGCCGCACGTCCACCACAAGTACGTCGTCGACGGCGAGGGCCCTGCCGTGCTGCGCGTGGTGGTGACGCCGGGGGATGCAGATTTTGAGCGGCTGCTCAAGATCATGAATGGGCTGGATGCGGATGGGCGCCTAGCGGGTATGGGGGATAGTCTGGTGCTGATGGCGGTGGTGATGGGCCTGAGCGATGCGCACCTGATTGGGCCGGCCAAGGAGATGCTCGAAGGGGTCAGGGCTGAGAAGAAGGACGAGATTGACGCGCTGAGGCGGGAGTTGCTTGCGACGTATGATACCGAAGAGGCGCTGCAGAAGCTTCTTGTTGGGAAGTAGGACTGCAGGCAGCACGACGCCTGCAAGTTTCGCCATGGCGCCGAAGTGGGTGCGTACGAAAGTCGGGGGAGCAGAGGCCAGGTAAACTGAATCCGAGGAAGGGATTCCACCGAATGATTTTGTTTAGATGAAAACGTTCCGACGTTTGGAGCAAACCCACGCCTTACAGTGATCTGGGAGGACTCCTCTAGCATGTTGTTGAATGTGCGTGGCGAGCTTTGTTACTTGGTGTTTTGAGGCGTCGGCTGGCTGCACTAGTCACCGTGTGCCTCGAATCACCGCTTCATTTCTTCGAATACAGGGCGGGATGAAGTAGTCTACTCCGCCCTTTTCTAAAGTAGCATTCTCCATACCGGCATATGCGTAAAGAACCAGGGTCGGCGACATAGGTGCCCCAGCCGTCTCTATAGCTGCAGTTGTCAGTCTTCATATATGGTTAGCCAGACCACCTTGTATTCTCTTGTCCTGCACCTTGCTCGAGTTTGCCGTTCCAGATGGTCATGGTTCCCCCCATATTCCGCCCGAGCCTTCTTATAGCTGGCTAACACGCATCTTGCATCACATCATGAACCACACCGATGCACCACGACACTACCTTGGATTGAACGCAGAGGAATTCGACATGGCGAACCGAGACGAAACGGGAGGGGCGGAAACCACGAGAAAGAATAACGGCTACTCTGCCGGGCAAGAAGCCGAGTCACGAGACGTATGTCGACATGAATCTTCGCCGTTTCCCCGGCGCCGAGCCCGACGAGCTGCACGAGCACCTCCGCTCCCAGGAGGCCGCCATCTATAACGCTCGAGCATGCATTTTAAACGAGTACCGCACCGCCTACAGGAGGGGTTCACCCTTGGAAAGTGCCGGAACCACCTCCACTTTCTGTATCTCACGCACCAACTCCGCCGCTTCGACGACGAGCTCAGGGCATGGCCATCGTTGACCACGAACTTCGTCTATCCAAGCCGCACCTGAAAGACATCTACCTCCCTGGCGCCTCTCCGAGCAGCTCGCCGTACGGCCCTGAGGAGCTGTTCCGACCCACGGATAGCCCCGTGTTTGTGGCCTTGTATGTGCACCCGGTATTTCTCGACTCCCCGCCCGCCCAGCCAGAGCCGACGCACCTGACATGGATGAGGTGGCTTTACGATTTTATTGGCGTCCGCAGCCAGATCGGACTCCTCCCACCATCCGGTGGCTCCTTGGCGGATACATTCCTACAGGTCGCTGGGCACGGGAAGGACAAGTTTCTCTTTGTGCTCGAGCAGCTCTAGAGAGTTGAGGGCGTGGCTGGGACTGAAGCAACTGATGGAAGAAATTTATGTTCCTTATATTTCAGGGGGGCAGGCGCCGTTTATGGGAGGCGTGTCTTCCACTCGACTCTCTGCGCAGCTACTGTGGGCCGTTCTGCATATCAGGGAGCAAGATGTGGGCAAGTAATCGCCTTAGCTCTCTTGAGTTTACTTCTACAAATGACTTCGAGAGGCGTGGTTGCATAGCAGAGGGTAGACCTCGTCAGGCGATCGCCTGTCTCCCATTCACATCCACAAATGGCTGTTAGAGATGCGGTTACCAAGCAATCCGTAGCTGGTCCTCTTCAGACGACATTGACAAAAACTACCCTAATTCATACGATCATGATGTGCAGGGCAACGAACTGTCGTGCCAGAACGACATTCGACTTCCGTTCGGAATCAGTGGCTTTTACACACTTTATTGGGTACGGGACTGGCCATCCAGCCCTACTCCGGTCAACCAGAGATCTATACAAGCTCTATGGACCTCAAGATCTCGTCAAAACCTCAGCCGGCGCTTGGATACATTCTAGTGCTGACATTCCCCCGTCTTGACTAAACTTACCATTGAGGTGAGTCTTGCTCCGTAGCGGGAGGTCTGGTTTTGCAATCAGAAGTGGATTGTATTGGCTTGTCCCTCCACACACGCTGCAGTTGGTTACACATTCTTATAGATAATTGACTCTGACGGATCAATAACCCTCGCATGAAGATCAACAGGGAGTGAATTGCACCCCCAGCGCATACTATGTGGGGGTCTAATTTAGTGATCAACGTGAGACCTTTGTTCATGACGCGTCTCTAGGCTAAATTCGGTGACTAGCCTTCGTCCAGACCACCTCAAGGCCTTTTAGTATTTTGCCTCGTCCTATCTCTTCTACCTGCTAGGCTCCTTCACCACCCTGCTGCTCATCACATCCCTCTCGCTGCGGGAGCGACAGTTTTGGCAGGAGATACTCAACTCGTGCCTACGGCACCTGGGATAATAGGCAAAAGGCACGAGCTTCGAAAAGCGCTGTAGTCGCCGTCGACAAACCTTTACATAGAAGCAGCCGTCATTATGGGCAAAAAGCCGGGGCCAGGTTGGAACCAATCAATACGATCACGAACCAAGCGGCTAGCGCTTCTTTGCATGTACTAGATTTAGTTCCTAGAACTTGACAAGATAGCTCCTTAATTACGATACACTCATCACTTTCTGACCCTCATTTAAGAACCATGATATTAGTTAAAGATAACCTGCTCAGTGCATGGCTTCCCTGGGTCTGACTTTACAGCTTAAACTATAGAGTGTCAGACTCAAACCGAGGAACTCCAGATGGGTGAGCATGTCTGTTCTCAAAGATCGGCACCCAATCCTGTTGATCACACTATAATCTGGTCTATAGCATTTAGGGTTAGTAGATACATTCTTCCTGGTATTAGCGATCATGGAATCCCCCAGTGGGCTGTAGGCACTGTATTTATTAGGGTCGTAGAGATGCACTAGTAGTGACCTCGCGTGGAGGAGACACACCGCAATTCCACCAGGCTAATACAGGTGAGGCTTAGCTCTATCTCCGCTTTTTGCTTTTGGGTGACGGCAGAGCGACTGCTACTACTACGTTACGCGTAATCAGAAGCAACTCTATGGTGTAGGGATAGCGGGAAGTTTGGTGTGAGAAGCGGAATAGCTATCATGATTAACAAGCTCAGCTTTGCTTTTCACACGCCACGCTTCTACTATGCTGCACCACCTCAGATGAGGGATGCTAGTGTTTCTATTCACTATTTCTAGGGGGCCAGGTCATCCCTAAGAGACGCTAGGTATGCCGCCTGTGCTTTTAGCGGTTCTTCTTAGACAGTTATATAAATAGAAATTATGCCTGCTATTTCGTTTAGATCTACTTAAAACCTTTACTTTAGAATTATTTACTAATCTACTAAAATATAAGTGAGACTAAAATTTATAATAAGGTTACTATAGAAACAGGATATTTTCTTATAGAGGCTTAGTATATTTAATTATAAAACAAATTAAACTTAGCCTTTTCTAAACTTAAGAAAGCAGGTATAAACTCTCTAAACAGTTTTACTTAATACTAAAACTAAACTTCACAGTTAAATAAGAAGCTAATTAGGCTCTCTAGGAATATAATTTTGTTAATTATTAGGCTTGTTTTAGAAATTATAGTAGTAATATAACAACTTAGACAGACTAGTATAATTAGGTTTGTTATAAATTTATAAATACTAAGATACTAAGGCAGGTACTATAATATCTTCCTGTGTTAATTAGGCAGAATATTTATATAGCAGGGAATAATAAATTAAAAATCAATTAGGTAATAGCTAAAGTTATACTAAATATATTTATAAAAACACTTTAGAAGGCTTATAAAGATAAGATAAAAAACAGATATTATATTAGTTAATTTATAAGGCTAGTTATATTACTACTAGAATATAAAAGTATATAAAAGTTTATTTTCTTAAATATTTATTTTAACATATTATAATATAAGGTAAACTATACTTTATATCTATATATATTTATTCTTAGTTTATTTTATTTTTATAAATAATTACTTATATACTAAATATACTACTTCTTTTCTGCTTTTTCTCTTCTCCTCTTAGCTAGTCTTACTCTCTTATTATTACAGCTTAAGTTAAAACTAAATAGTTACAACTAGTAAAACTATAATATACCTGCTTTTTCACCTAATATAAATCCTAAACTCACTTTATATAAGTAAACTTAGATATTTAACTTACTCTTTTATAATAAGCTATAAGATTAAGCTTACTCTTACCTAGTAAGCTTATACTAGCTCTCTTAATATATAAGTATATTTATTTAGCACTTTTATAAAGATAGCCTACTAGCTATTAATATATATATTAGTTATATTAAATTTACTATTTTACTATTACTAAGACTATAACTTATATTACTTACTCTTATAATCTAAACTACTAGTATAAATACTTTTATATTTTAAAACTGTTTTACATCTTTAGGTTAAGCTTAGCTATTATATATTAATAGCTCTTATTTAGTATTTTACTATATTAACCTAAGTAATAATTTAAATTAGTTATTATAGCTCTAATAACTTTATTTAGTTTTAAAATATCTTAAGATAAGTAGACTTAAGATAATATCTAAATATATAATAATAGTATTTTAAGTAACTTAAAATTAGATAATAATAATAATAATAAAACTATAAAACTTAAGTATATAAACTAATATATATACTATAAGATTATAGCTTTTTATAATACTTTTAAGAAAGTATTTATTAATAATATTAAGCACTTTAAGGCCTTAAAGTAATATATTATAATGCTTATTTTAGTTTAAGCTAGACTAGTATAATTAAGCTTAGATAATAACTATATTATTAGTTTCTTATAAGAGTATATTAAATAACTTAGTATTAAATAGCTAAATACCTATAAAGAATAATATTACTAGAATAAATAATTTAATAGCTTTAAGATTATACTAACTATATCTTACCTTAAATAAATAGGTAAAGCTTTTAAGCTTAAGTAATATAATAATACTAGATAGTACTATTAAGATTTAATATATATAAGATCTAGCTATTAAGAGGTTACTACTTAAAGATATTACTTTACTTAGTTTTTAGTAAAGTATACTTTTTCTCTTCTTATAATTTAAACCTGCTTTTTATCTCTAATCTTACCTTATCTAAGCTATTATAATAGCTCTTATTACTTAAAATTTAATTATATTAGCTAGTAGATATCTAAAAGCACTATATCTAGTATTTAACAGCTATTAAAGCTAAACTATACTTTTTACAGTTACTTAAGTATTAACTTTATTTATATATTTTTATTTCTAGTTAATAGCTTTAGTTAGTAGTTAGTTTATACTAGTTATATTTCTTACTAATAAGTTTAAAAGTTATAATAAGATAATAAGTTAGTATAATAAGATTATAAGACTAAATTATACTAATAAGCACCTTTTAGCTACTATTAGAGCTTACTATACTAAAGTAAGAAACTAAAAAGAAGAAAATAACTAAAAAAGATATTTATTTATTTATTTATTTATTTATACTTTATAGACCTAAAAGGTAAATAGTGCTTTTATTCTATATAAATATAAGAAAAACTATAAAATTAAATAAAAACCTATATTCTTTATATAGTAGACCTAGGTTAAGCCCCTTATGCTATTACTATATATAAGTAAATAGTCCTTTTGCTAAGACTAAAGTTATCTTATTTCTTAGAGGGCTAGAAAAAAATTAAAAAGAGAGAAGAAGAAAAAGAGAAAAAGAAAAAAAGAAAAAAAGAAAAAAGAAGTAAAAAAGAGAGAAATAGTTAACTAAATATTAAGCACTTAGTCTACTATAAGAGTAGAGTAGTTAAGTATTAGGATTATACTAGCTAGGTATATTTAGGTTACTTTATAGTTATAGCTAAGAGCTTAGGATTTTAGGTGGGTAAAACTAGCTACTAGTAAGTTAGCTAGCTATTAGTAGGTTAGCTAGTAGTATAGTTATTAGTAGCTAGAGGCTAGTATAAACCTAATACTTAACAGCTGTTAGTAGCTATTAGCAGCTATATAAATCTTTATTATTATTTATTATTTAGTCTTTTAGGTTATAATATCTTTCTTTCTTTCTTCTCTTTTTAACACCTCTATAAGTAGCTTTCCCTCTAGGCTTTTTATTAGGCTTATATTAGCTTTAGGTCTTAAATATATACTAATATATATTCTTTTTAGGATTTATTAATATATTTATTTCCTAGCTGCTTATACTATAGTTTTATTATAGTCTTATTATAATAGCTAACTTTATATAGCTAAGAATAATAACTATAATAATAATAATAATAATAATAATAATAATAATAATAAAAATAATAAAAATAATAAACCTAGTATAGTCTCTTAGTAAGAGAGATATAGTTATATAT